>NW_010585693.1:223534-241553 GCF_000705375.1 Tinamus guttatus
GGGAAAGAGCTTGTATTGTTAGTCTGAGTACCATGAAGTCTGAACCAGTACAAAAAAGCCTCGCTAGGACCTCCGTGGAGTCTCTGGATGGACAAAAATGGAGCATTACATCAGGCAGTTCATACTGCATTAAGAATCTAGGATTCCAACAGAAACTGCTCCCACCTTAAACTTGGTCTGAATCTGACCACAAAACAGGCATGAGCTATATTCCCAAACCTCCCATAGCACCTGAAGATTAAAGGAGACAGGAAAAATGTGATGCCCTTCACAAGATGTTAAAATTAACCAAGAGGAACATTTCAGATATTTTTTTTTGTCCACTAAGTATTAAAGAAAATGTAAGATTATCAATCCTTTATCATGTACTAGATCAAAATAAGAAGAAATCTGATTGCTTTGTTCTTTACTCAAACTGATACACTGTAAGAACCAGAAAAGGAGATACTAAAACATTTCTTGAAAGGGATATCTGTTTTTTTCCATAAACAAAACTTACACTATCAGAAAATTGTTACACACCTGTGTGTATTACATGCTTTTGTATGTATTTTTAAGAAGGTCCTGAATTTTTAAGATTTAATTCTACATCTTTAATAACTGAATTTACATTTCACTTTGATATAATTGACTGAGGGAGAAGTATGATGTTTCTTAAGACATTTCTGGGTTTGTCCTGCAACATTCCTATTCTCATATTAAACCCTGGACAGGTGAGCAGATTCAGGCTTTTAAGAGCTTCACATATTTAGATACATACATATATATCAAGGTAAGGTATAGAAAACACTTTCATATATTCCTCAATGTTCCTCCCTCTCCTCCTCTTTTTTTCCCTCATTGCTTTTAGCAAATCAAACTTTGCATTGGAAAGAGTAGGTATTTCTAAGCCTGCCCTGAACATTTGCCTTTCTAACCAGGATCAGTGGTTGAATTATTTGTCTTGCCTACATTGATATGCATCACATTTTCAGTGAATTTAGCATTTCTATACTTCGGAGCATGGCTTTAAAGAAGCTATTGCAGCAAGTTCTCAATGACTCTGCTTCCTTTGCACTTATAGAGAGGTGCTGTTTCTTTTCCTTGCTTGCCTCTCAAGTAAGGATTCAGCACTGGCTGCCATAATTACCTGGGAGATATAGAAAGCAAGAGTAAAGCATTAGCAGGGGTTAATGCAAAATTACACTAACCTAAGGGAGATTCAAAGTGGATTGTGAATGAAAACAGTGAAGTCCACTTTCCTGCATATCTACATAACCCACAGGGTCTCTTAGGCAAAATGCATGAAGATCAAAGGGATTTTTCTACACTCCCTGCCCCTTTTACAGTTAAAAAGAACCTATAGTTATTGCTGACCCTCTTACAAACTGCTGTCCATTGGAGAGATGGTATTTTTGATACTTAATGCTTAAAATATTTTGACAAATTCTTCATTAGTGGACTTAGTGCTATGATGCCATGAAAACCTCAAACTTGAGGAAAAGAAGAAGAAAAAGCTAAGAGAAATATGCCAAATATTTTGCCTCTATTATCAGATTATATGCAGTGTGTATGGTGAGCCAGAAACAACAGCTGGATATACATTCATGCTGTGATTTATAATGTGATGCAAGTCCTGGAAATGCTATCAGCATTTTGTCAACAATAAGTGGACAGAGCAGCACTCCTTACTTCGAACATTTTTTTAAATCTATAAACTCTTTTGGGAATATTACCTGTATTTTTATTTTTAACTCAGTTCCAAGGAAGGAAGGGAGAAAATCCTGATTCTGAAGGAGTAAAGGGAAATTTGTAAACTGTTACAGGAGAGTCAGAGCTCTGCTGTTACTGAGTCACTGGAAGAGCAGAGAGAGCGCTGAAGAAGAGCATTCAATAGAAAGATGCACGAATACGTACTCGTGGGAAAGTGGGAGGAAAGACCGTTATCCAAAGAAAGCCCACTGCCTAAAGTGGAACTGTACAATTGGAAAGCCAACAGTGTCTCAATGATGGCTTTTATTAAATATAATCCATGGTTAATATTTTGTACTTCCTTTTGTCCCTGACAAATTCTATAATCAAGAACGTTAACTCTTTAAGTAACTAGAATAAATGTGTTAAAATATTTTTAGATTGAGTACATCCAGGGAAATAACAATTCTGAAATATTTCCAGAGAAGAATCCCAAGGAGCAGGATATTGCTGGTATTATTTTAGTAGCCTGCGAAGTGTGTGAATTTGTGAATCTTTGGACTTAGAACTGTGATCCTCAGTGAGGAAGAAACAAAATCTTTAGAAACAACTTAGCAGCTGTTTCATCAAGTACCGAGATGTAAGGAAGATTCTCCTCGGACAGCTCGAACTCCATTATCATTTTCACAGATACCATCTATATTATAAAACTCTAGAAAGAGAAATGCACAGTTATACTGTTGCTGATTTATCACGTTAATTTATAACTAACATAAGTGATTTACTGAGCTTATGACCACAAACAAAAATGAAAAGTATTTCCCTCTGTTAAGTAGACATATCCAGTAAACGGCAACATGCATAACCCACTTTTTCCTGGTACAGTTATGCACAGTTCTGAAGTTCTACCTTGCAATGGGTGGAAGCAATCAGACATAACATGTCATCTCTGAGACAGTTTCCAAAATGAGCTGACAAAAAGTGTGGAGAGCAACAGGTTCATTACACAAGCCTGTGTAAATACTAAGTCCTGCGTAAAGACTAAGCAGAGTGGTGGAAGAACAGGTAGCAACAAGGAAGCTGCTCCAGTGCTCAGGGCTCATCAGCAACGAGGAGGCAGGGATAACACTTTCTTCTTTCCAAACACCCTGCGGTTAAATGAAACATGGAAGCGGCCTGGGCACAGGGGTCACTTGCTTATCAGATGAGACTGCAGATTGCAGCTTCCTCTAATCATTACTTTTCACCATTTATCTTATGCCACAAACATAGCAGGAGGGAGAAAAACAGAAAAGTCTAAACTTGCCAAATGATAATTACTGTCAAGACACACAAAAGCTACTTTTTGTCACCCTAACTTTGTATTGATCCAATAGAACCAAAGCTTTGCAGTTTTGAGATTATTACAAACTCCAAAGTACGTATTAGAACACAGTCAACAACATTCACATATCTTTACATCTGAGTTCTTTAGTCAGCCAGTAAACATAATAGCTGCCTACATGCTATGATGAACTGTGTTGGATTATACCCAATAACAACCTTTTTTTTTTTTTTTAAATTATATTGCAATTTAACAAATCACTATGGTACAAACCTGGGTTCAGGTGTTCAGCTGTGATTCAAAGCCTAGTTTTGTGCAGTGCACCTGTGAGAGATTGGCTTCATTTAGTGAGATGATTGTCACGGTGTGAGAAAAGACGTAAGTTGGAGCCATGCAAGGTAGATATAGACTCACAAGCATAACTATCGGGACAGGAAAGGTTAGCAGGTCTAGGACTCAAGGTCTGTTCTGAAAATGGATAAAATACTATAGGGAAACAAAGAGTGGATGACAAGATAAGAACTAAGAAGCACAGCTGGTCACTCTATTTAAAGAGCAGAGACCAGTGCTTCCCTAGGTGACTGGTGTGCCAAGGATGCTCAAGTTTCTCACTGGGTCATAGTCACCATACAAACACATACTCTTTTAGCACCTATATGTATTACCGAAGAAATAATTCTTACATTCTTAATTTGTGAATGTCTTGCAGGGGCTCTGTACATATGCATTGAGTCCTGAGAAATATGTATTTTTCATAGCACTCATTTGCCAGGGTGAAACATGTACATGTCAAAGAAGATATGATTGGGTAATATCCAAGAAAAACTGAAAAATTTAAGACGTGTATAACTTACAGATGTGTTGTGATCAACAAGAACCAAAGAGCAACACCATAGTTGAATATATATAATAGGCTCTTGAACATGTCATTGCACTGCTCGCACTTGTTGTATCTTAAAATGTATTTTCATGATAACAAGACTTTTAATCTTGTTCAAAACAAACTTATGATGTTAAAATAGATTAAGATACTATTGAGAGCTAAATCTACCCGACTCAATGTTAGCACAGTATTCTGTATCAGGCCTAGCTTCCTAGTTGTGTTACTGGAGGTTTTGCAGATGTAAGACCAATAAGCTCAAATAATATTAGCAATGATTCAGTCCTAATAAGGTAATTTCAAATGAAACATTTTCCTATTATAAAGTTTAACTACACTGAAGATATACAACAGAAGTTTCATGCATCATCCTTATTTTACTGAAGTAGTCTGTAGGCAGTATGTTCCTGTGCCACTCATGAAACATTAACTAGTTATTAGCAGAAACATAAAAGGGCATGCAGAGGCAAATTACAAATTTATCCTGTGCCTTTACAAATTTATCACCATGACCTATTTTTTTTTTCTTACAAAAATGATATATATATTTAGCAAATGAGGAGAACATATGGAATAAGCTTCTCCTCAGAAAACTTTGAGATAGAGTTTTAGCATTTGGTACTTTGAGGGCTAGAAAAACTACTTTATGTTTTTCTCTCAGATCTATGATTCAGGAGGCTACGCATGCTACACTACCTCTTTAATCTATTTTCTGCAAAGGAAATAGATGCAAAACAATGATTCTCTTCAAAAAAGTATTTTAGACAGCACTCCTAATGCAGCAGTAATCACATGTTCTGTACTTTAGCAAGGAATCATAGCAGTAAAAATTTTGAATATTGTTAGCTGAGGAAATGCAAAATACACTTTGCATTGCTGAATCTGTGAAGCATCCAGAGTGATGGATAGCACACTTCAGGCACTGCTTGGGAATCCACATAACTCATCAGCTTAGTAAGTGTTACTCTTTTTCAAGCTGAGAGTGTGAGGGTGCCAGAATAAAGCAGACAGGAAACAATATGAGCGGCCTCAGGGATGAAAATCCCTGCAGATACAAAAGCAAAACTGAGTGAACTCATGCTAGAGTACACGGGGCTGAGGGAAAAGCAAGACTTTTTTCACAGAAGATCACTGGCTGGATGAGGTTCCCTCTCTAGAAATAAGCCCATCTTCCCACTTGGATTCCCCTGCTAATCAAAAAAACATGACTCAAGAAACGAGAGCCAAAGACACATGTTGCCAAGAAATAGTGATATGTGAAATAAATATTTGGTTCAACCCCTGTTTTGTAATTGAAATAGCCTCTAGGGCAAATCCAAATACTCATTACCAATACTGGTGCCAAATAGTACCAAGTACAAGGTACAAGTATAAAGTCTAAATTCTGCTCTTTTTTTAATGTCATTCACAGGATTTCAGTATGAATCATGTTTATATATGCTACGTACATGATTAACATGATAATATTAATCAGAGTGGTATATTTAAATCTTTTGCATTAAACTTTTTTTGTGTGAGAAAAATTATTGATGCATGGCCACGAGTCAATAAAACCACGCTGAAATGAGGATTAAAATGCCATTCTGTAATTTTGTCCATTGTAACAGACCTTCTAAGTTATGGTGTGTGGCCAGCAATATAATTTTAATACTACGGCAAAAACTAGTTACTACCAGACAGAGTTACAAGGGGCAAGAGGCGGAAGCCCAAGCACATCTACACTCCAGGGAGGGTTTAAATAGCCATCCTTTTACTATGGCAATGTGGTTTTGTGGTTCATCATGCTATAGTATCTGAAATAGAACTATAACAAATATTTGTCTGCATACTCACAAAAGTTAAACATACTTAAATATAAACGGCTTCAGCAAATCTTTCCAAAGCCCATTATCCAAAAATACCGAGTGATGAGCTCACTTGCATATGAACTATATTTATTTATACCCGCCTCCACCTCCCACCAATTTGGGCTATGGAAGTTCCAAAAACTCATGTAGTAAAAGCAGCATGTGGGCAGTACCTTTCCACACTGTGAAGCAGCCATACACGGGTGACTAATATACAGGTTCTTCTGTTTGGTGGACACAGGACAATAAAAACAGTGGTCAAAGTTTAAAGAATTTTGTGAAGGATTTGTGGGTGGCCAGTCAGCATGACTAAGATACAGCCACTTTCTGGCTCATTGAAATATACTTCAGTCTGACTGATTAGAGGCCTCTGTGGTCAGCATGGAAAAAGTGGGAACCACCTACCAGGAAAAAAATAAATAAATAAAAAAGAAATCACATTTAAAATATATTTCTACATAGTTTATACTCACTCTTTGGCTCAAAATCATACAGCAGGATATAGCAGGACAGATTTTTGTATGCATCTGAGTATATCTGAGGACATTATTGTGAAAAAAAAAAAGACAAAAAATGAAAAAACAATTAGCAAATTGAAGGGAATTGGGATAGATAAAAGGCAAAGAGGATAGAAGAGAATGAAAATTAGAGGAGAAAATTAGAGTTGCACATGCATTCTCAATGCACAACACACACACAAATGATATTAACAGATCCAAAAATATTAGACAGCTATAAAAAGCAAAGAAAACATAATGTAAGGAGAATTAGGTATGAATGAAAAATGAATTAGATATTGGTAATTCCTCTACTATTGAGGATAAAGACCTAAAGACAGGCAGAAGCCAGAAACAGAAAGGACAAGAGAAATCTGCAATAATAAACAAACAAGAAGCCCAACAACAACAACGAAACAATCGCATAAGATGAAAAGGTCCATCCCAAACCCCGAAATCCCATCATTATGCCATGCCACTTTCAATACTGTTGCAGTGACACAGTGGCAGCATTCACAGCTGCCTTGAAATCAACTGAAAGTTCAAACTCCACCTGTACTACCAACCCTTTAGCCACTCTGCCACCATATCCCACACACATATATGATATCACACAGAAAAAGATAATCTACGTATATTCTAACTATTTTTAAAGTTTTCATGAAGGCTTTAATAGCTAGGTTCACAGAGCAGACTACTCAAGTTCTAGGCACAGTTCTAGCATCAGGTCTATTCAGTGCTTGAAAGTGGAGTAAGATCACTGCATCTTGAATTGGTGGGTACTGATGGTCGTATATGCAGCCATCCTGCTATCCAACAATCTGTTATATCCCTGTGGAGCACACATTGTTTTATAGTTGTGTTCTCTGCTCTTTGGCAATATAACTATATCCTATCTGCTTCTTTACAGGCTGGTTTACAGCCAAGGCTATTTTACAAGGTGTGCACACACTAGAAGTGTGCATTAAGTTTCAGATTACTTAACTGCAGATAAATACCCTCACAGTCTAAGAGCAGCCAGATTCAGTAAACTCCTGAAATGAAACAGAACCACCAGAAAGATGCGAGAAAACAGCTAAAAGGATGAGGTCGCAACCAGGATATAATTTACTGCCAAATCAAAAGCAATGACTTTAGCAAGGATGAGAATCTAGCCTTAAAAATGTTCACACGATCCACCCACATTGAGAAGATTTTGCTGTGGGATGCACTACAGGTTGAGATTGAGGGTAGATATTACCAATTTAGGCAAAGGAAGAAAAGATGCAAATATAGCTTCTGCTGACTCTGAGGAGGAAAAATTGACTTGGGGCCAAGACTTCTTTGCTATGCAGGAGGGTGTGCCCTAGAGGCCGGAGCGGACATGACTACCCTGTTTCCTGATGTGTCAGCTGCCAGCTATTTCACTTAAAAGACTATCCCAAGACTATAACCAAGCGGTATCCCTCAGCTAGGGGAATGCCTCTTATTTATTTTTCCAGATTATAATGAGAACAACCACATCAGCTTCTATACAATAAAATAGTAACTAGACTGCATGATTTATACAAAGTCATTTTTTTTTCTAGGCACACCAAGAAATTCTCTGCCTGAAACTAGGCAATTAGCCTCATAAAGCTCACTCGTTCCTTACACATTTTCCTGTCAGTTTTTTTTTTTTTTTTTTTTTTTTTAAAACAAAAAACCCCTCCGGCTGTTCCCCTGTTTTCTCAAAACAGCTCTCCATTGGTCTGGTACTGTCTACTATATTTAAGGCATAAAATACTCTGTCCTTTGATATTAAGAAAGCTTGAGATCTCAATAATTCTTCCTGACCAACATTGCTCAGTATCCTGACGTCTTGTATTCCTCAAGTGAGACTAAACTCCCCAGACTTTCACTAGTTTTACTTCCATTATTATTATCATTTTAAATATCTTCCTGCTTGTTTATGCAAGCACTTCTGTTAAAATGATTCTTAAATAATGTTTTAGTCCTAATTAACGAAAGCTTTTAGAGCAGGTTTCCTAGACACGGTATTACCGTTCTCTGACTCAACAATTTGCATAGCTCGACAGTCTACTTAAGATAGGAAGTGTAACATCCAAAATATTTAGTGAGAGACACTTCTTATTTCAAATTCTTTATGAAGCTAAACAAAGCATTAGAAGTTGTATAAAACATATGACGAACCCAGCAGAATTTAATTTTTATGTTGAAAAACAATAAAAATACGGCCCTGATAAAACACTTCTCTAATCACTTTTTGACTTTTAATCTCTGGATGCTACAACTTCTGGAAATTCTCTTACTCCCTTTTCTTCCAAGCACTGTAAAGCAGTATAAGCTGCTAGTGCTTTAGCTGTGCAGCACCTACCCTTCCAGTTCTGAAGGCTAGACCCTCTCTCCTGTTTCTTTTTAATCACAATATAAAGAGTCATTTTCTGCAGTTCTGTTGCCCTGGGAGACTGTCTTTTGTCATCCTAAACAAGGAGGAACGACAGTACTATAACATTGCCAAAGCTTTCATGTTTTGTTTTCCTTTTGCTAAAGAAAAGTAGCACAGATTGCTAAAATTGGATTGAGGACTGATATATGACAGCAGTACATCCCTGCAAGTTCTTAAAAGTACAGTACATTGCTACAGCTTTGGGAAGCAATTGAATCAAGAACTTGTGCTGCTGACTGGTTGCCATTGGATTCAGTGACCTTCTACAGAAGAGAGACAAGTGCTTTGGAAATGCTCAGGAAGATTTCACATTGCTCCACAGCTCTGAGATGACTTTGAGGCAGATCTTTATCATTAAGATTTTATTAATCTGAATTTTTGCATCAACTGAAGGTCACCTCTGCAGTTTGACACAGCACCTCCCCATGCACGTATGTCTCAAACTCAGGAAAAAGAAAAAAAAAAATCCAGAGGCAACATTTGCTTGGTCTCCTACTACTCTTCACTGGCAAATAATGGCTCATATTGATAAAATTGGTGCAAAACTGTTCAACAGGATACTAGTTTGTGGTGTTGAGGTCACAGAGCAGCAACATGTTAAGCAGTGTATTTGCAGTCACAAAATACATATTGTTTCCTCTATCTCCTTTAAGAGTGGCTTGAAAAGGATTCATAGGCTATTGTGAAAAGGGATGGACTAGTGTAATGGTCTGGTGTACTCAATAAAACTTGTGTTGCCACAGGACAAAGCAGCACAAGATTGCTCTGATGATACTAAATGGTTAACACTGAAGATTAAGTCACAAGGACACAGCAGTGTATAGATGGCAAGAGACACAAAATTGTGCGGACATTAAAGCATGTGACCTGCACCCTCTAGCACTTTGCTAATTAGGTCCTCTCCGCTGTCCCCTGGCAGCTCTCCAGTCCTGCTCCATTGCATGGCTTTTAGCACAACAGCAGCAGACTGCAGGAACTCCTTTTTGCACAGCAAGAATATAAGCTTGGAATCAACCAATCTAAACAGAAGCAAGTAACTTACGTCTGTTTTAGAAAAAAACAAATCCAATTAAATATATTTGAGACAATATTGGTCCAGTATTTTCTCCATTCTTATTGAGAAATCATGTATCATGCAATTGATAGAAGATACACACATATATATAACTTCTCATGTTGTCTTTAAAAAAACATTCCCTTGAATTCTAAGTTTTCCCTCCAAGTTTCAAACAAACAAACAAAACAGCAGTGAGGTAAGGAATGCATTCCTTACTCCAGGCTAATGCAGTGTGTGCAGTGACTTGGGTTAGTCACAGCTCCTCACCCAGAGTGGATGCAGGTGTGTTCAGAACTGCAACCTGTCAGTTGTTCCATGGAATAATGCAGCTCATGCATAGAAAATAGCGCAGTAAAAGTACACGTGGAACCTTACTTAAAAGGCTTCGCTTTCTGCTGCATTATTTCCTCTAGCTTATTAAACCAATCACCTGGATAATAAATGTGTCATCTTTCCCATCTGTTCTTTCTTCTAAAGCAGCTCTCCATTCCCTTTGACTGTTATTCTTGTATGCAATTCTTTATCAAATCTAATTGAAAACAGAACTACAATACTCATCATCTTCCCAAGCATGTGGCTTAACCCTTCCGCACCCAAAACTGTGTTAAATGACACCGCAACACTTCAAAAAGCAAAAGTTTTTCCTCCAGTACTGAAACAGAAAAGTTACCTCCACTGTTGAGTCTACAAAGCTGTTTAGATGGCATATGAAGGAAAGAATTTTCAAATTCCCAAATTTCTAGGCTGTTAAGTTATGAAGAGAGATGGAAATTTCTTTCTTTGAGATTATACAGAGATTGCAAGAAGCAGCAGAATTTGGTCCCCTATATTACCTAATATTACATTACTGTAATAAATGTGGGGGTATGGGAGGAATTAGAGATATAGTGTGGAAATGAGGTAGGGTCAGCCTCTAGGATCATATTTGCAGAGTCCGATTCCAGCCCAGGCACTGTTCTTTCTGCCTTTTTAGTCCTAGCATTAGCATAATAGTTATGGAAACTTTGCAAGGGAAGGGAAAAAAATCAGAAAGCAAAAAACCACACACAGAACAACCCTTGCTGCTGTTTTAGCTTAAGTTAAGTAAAAACATGGTCCCAGGGTATAATTTTCCAAATATAAAAGTTAGGTTGGTGCTTGAAAATATGGCTGATTTACAGGCTGCACAGCAGGATAAAGGGGAAGCACCAAGCCTTTCACTTTCAGGCGTCAGCAGTTTATTTTCATTTCCACTATATGAGTATAACCAAATCTTTAAAAGCTTTGCATTTTGAACAGCTGAAGCATTAAAGACTATTTAGAGAAGCTTCACATGCTTTTAAAGCAGATGCTCCATAGCAGAAATAGAACAAGGTGGGTTTCTTCATGAAATGTACACAGGTCTTCGTGAAATACCATGAGCCTTTCAATTCCTTGATTTAAAGGTGTGCCTTACTGCATTTTTAAAGTATTTGACTATGAAGTATATTTAATACATAAAAATCCAACCTTTTAATTTTATAATTTCAAAACCATATGTCTAGTGACTCCATATAATGTCAATTAAAATGGAATAATAAATAGCTTATTTGCTAAAGAAAATAAATTTTTCCCTAGTGAGAAATCTGTCAATAAGATTCAAAGGGGAGTTTCATAGGATTATGAAGTGCCTTAAAAATGACTCACAAACCAACTGGCTTTACAAAGTCAACATTAGATGTATTTCTAAACCACAACTGTGGATAAGTCTATGACAATATCCTCCAGCAATTTATAATTTCCCTCAAGTCATGCATTACATCAGCTCTGAGTTATTCCTATAGGAGTTTAAAACTTAACTAATGATCAGAAAACTTTATTCATTTTCTCCAAATCACACATTTTAGTTCATAACACAAATGCCAGATATTCTGAATAATACTTTTTTTTTTTTTGGTTTAAGAGAGATTTCAATATTGGAGCTATTGTGAGTCCAACTCCTCTCAGTTTCACATCAGTCCTATTCATTTTTTGTTTATTATAACAGCTGTAGGGATTTGAATGCTAAGAATATATGGATTGTGGTTAAACCTTCAATTGCGCCTTTGACAGAGTAATTCATGAAGAAAAGATTTAAGTACTGAGGGGTACTGAGAACTATGACTGCTCCAGATGTTAACTATTCTTTGTCTGAAATGTAGCCCTGTTCACAGCTGTTCTACAGCAGATGCAGAAGAGTTAAAGTTGCATCAGACTGAGAAGGGCGCAGAAGTACCTTATTTCTTACATTCGGGCTGTAATCACTGGGCTACTAATCAAAAGGGTGACACTTTACTGTGTTTACCAGTGCTACCTTACACTCAGCTTTGACAGCTCCTCCTGAAGGATTTCCTTCCTGGAGTATTTAAAAGTCCCTTTGTCGAAGTGTTTAACATAAGAGACTGAATTTGCTGACATACCTGTAGGTTAAATCTTTGACTATCTGCTTCCCTGTACACATTCATATATGTAGACATACCACTTATCCAGATTTCAATAGACATTTATTCAGATTTATTCTTCTGAAGAACAGCTTTCACACACTTAGCTTTAACTTGTTCTAAGTTGATAGGTAATGCATAGCTTGAGGCAAGAGTCCCAAACCAGCGTGCCTGCTCACATTTAATTGAATAATCAAATAAATAGATCACTTAAGTCACATACACACAGGCAGTGATTTCCTCTTAACAAACGCTTAACACTGAGTCTGCTACGTGATTTCCAGCAGGTGGCTTTTTCCCTTCCATAGCAGCATTAAACGAGATGCTTGGGAGTGAAAATGCAAAGCTTGTTTCCTTCTTCATCACTGCTGCCTGCAGTTCTGCTTCTAAACAGAACCAAAATATATGAGAAAACAGACTGTTTTATCAGTTCTCTGCAAAATCATCTTTGATACCTCTACTTTTTTACCCAATCTAAATCCCCCTCAAAGTTTGTAGCCCAAAGAAATTTTAAAAATTCAGATTATTTCAGGCATATCATGCAACATCTGAAAGATTTGTATTACTGATGTACATTCAGCAGCTAAATGAACCAATTCAAACCTGCACAACAATCTGCAGAAGCATCTGCAAGGGCCTTTTATTATTTTCTTGGCCCCTGGTTGGGCAGCAAAGATTTTGCTTGTTTGCCTCAGGGGGTTATTCTGCAATATTTCAAAGTCAGACCACTAGGATCTTCAGTCTCCCGAAAAAAAAAAAAAAAAAAAAAAAAAAAAAAACACACCACTAAACAGTTAAAAAACAAATAAACAAAAAACACCAAGAAGCATAACAGAGGCATCTGTAAACCCAATTACCAATATTTTTCATAATATTTTTCATGTTTCTGCTTCAGCATGCAGGCTGCTTAGGCTAAAAGCAACTTTGGCCCTATATTTTTGCCTAGTTAGAACTTATCATAACACTTTGAAAACTTAATAATGCATAACAAACCAAGCTTATGGTGAGTGAATATTAATGGCAGGATTTAGAGCACTGAAACTAATCTATACTCAGAGAGTGCCACCGCATATAGTACTAAGTGACATAAGTAGGCTAATTGGATGCTGCTTACAGGAACTGTGCTTTTCTACTGACATGAGATTCACCTGACAGATCTACTTGATGACTCTTGACATGAGAAAGAGATAAAATACTTCTTTCTTTTGTGCCAAGTAACAGATGCGTATCTTGACATCAAGGGGATCAGAAAGAGACACATCCGGTACCTTTGTGTCATTTTATTTTGTTTCTTCATTCATTTCAAGAATCAAAATTATTTTTCTTACAGTCCTTTTTTCATCCTTTCACAAAGCAAACACAAAACTTCCCAGACTGATGTAAAAAAGTAATTATAGAAGTTTCTCTCAACAGTTTTGTTTTATCTTGTGCATATATGGTCTTTTTTAATCTAAGACTTATATGTTCACTACAATAACCAATATAAAGCCATCAGTTAAAGTGAAAGCTATACTCAGAGCTGCAGAGGCCTATTCTTTCTTCTCTGCTAACAGCAGCAATGTATCATACTTGTATATACACAATATACACAAACAAAAGAGGCAAGGAAAGAGCATGAGTCTGGTCTCACCAACTCCCTCAGCTCTGTATCAATATGCAGAAAAAAAAAATCTAAAGACCAAGTCAAAAGTCAAGAAAGTTGCTTAGAGGGAAAAAAAAAAAAAAAAAAGAGGGGAAAAAAGAAAAAAAACCACTATACAAGCAAGTAACCAAGGACTGGGCTGTGGCTGTACAAAGCCTTTTCCAATTTTTTTTCAACAAGAATAAAGTAAAGGTGTTGGGTCATCACCACCTCCTTAAAACAGAAGCTCTAATGGCAGGAAAGGCCTCTAATCCTTCATAGCGTTTGACAACCCTGCCGAAGGGATCATCTCCTAAGTCTGATCCAAGTCAGTCAAAAAAGTGAGCCACTGTAGAACAAGCAAGAAAAACTGAGGGAATACTAGAGTACTGAGATACCAACATAAGGATAAGACCAACCCATTCTAGAACCCTGTCAAACTTGACCCATTCATTCTGTGTTTGATAAAATACATCAATAACATGACTGGCAACTGCATGAAGTCCAGCAAGCTGCAGAATTATGTACAGCAGCTTGAAAACACCAGCTCAGTCTTCTACATAGCTACACCCTCTACAGTGTTTTGTTAACTGCTCTTTTGTCAACAACTATTTTAGAGGGAATGAAGAACCTAAGTCACATCTACATTAAGTGTGGTGGCTTCCCTTTTAAAAGCCCAGATTATAACAGGAAAGTGAGTTTGAGGCATAGAGCCATCTCAGACTGAGTTTGTGAAGAAAGCAGCTCTGCTGGCAATGTGGTTCTTTCTAATAACCTCTAGATAAAGGAAGACACCAACAGGGCACTTGAGATTCAGCTAAACACATACCTGACCCATCTAGTCCTGTTCCAGATGCCAGAAAGGTATGTGAAAAGCCTCTAAATGGAGATGAAGCACAACAAGATAAAGCAGGAAAATGCTCCTAAACCTTTTTATCCTAGAATAACTTTCTCCTATGCAGCCTCATTTTTGTACAATTACTGACCACTGTGAAATGATTATACAGCAGTTTCAGAAATACAAAGGGAATTCAGAATAAAAAGAATCTTCTTTGTAAAGATGATCTGCAGCAAGTATATTTATAAGGCTAAATATCAGAATGAGAGTTCATTTAGAAATACTTTTATCACTGCCTGGAAGTAAACAGGTTTATATTATATTTATAGTAGCCATTAGCTACAAACCAGTCCCGTATAAGCAGATAGTGGTATGTTACTAAAATGATACTGCCAGTATATTGCATGAACAGCCATTAGCTACAAGGAAATTACATGGAATTACCAATAAAATCTGTGTTCCTGCAGATAGACTTTCTCACCAAACCTCCATTAGGTTTGACACTGTCTGACATCAAGCACCAAACCTTGTCTGACTGTGTAACAATTTTACCACAGTTAACACCAAGTGAAAACCTCTGTATGCAGTTGTTGTGCGCCCCTCTCTTTTTGGTTGATCCCGCCCTGCCTTCTCTTGTGCCAAGGTGCATTCTGGACTCACATCATCAGGTCTAGGTTTGCTCCAGCAAAGATGACAGCTTTGGTAAGACAAAGCTAGGGCTGCCTCACTGTTCCAAGGACAGTAATTCCTGCAAATTTATAGATGGGCAAGGCGGGCAGATGTAATAATGCACATGAACCCAAGACTGACCCCAAGAAATACTAAGTGCAAGATGTCACAGTATTCAGCACCACTAGCTTTTAACACAGCGCACACAGGAATTTTCCACTCTCCGTGCATGCTCCTGGAACCTTCCTAATGCCAGAGTCTCTTTCAGACTCCTGCATATAAAATTCTGTTTGAGGTTCAAGCACAGCTTCAAGCACGTCACCAATCATCATGTCTTCTGCTTTTCAATTTATCAATCATACCGGAAGTAAAGCACAGGATGCCAAAATCCCATCCAGCTTGTCATAATACAGACAAGCGGGTGGACTACTGACAGCATGTAGTTCCTGGCTATCTGTCCTTGCTTTAATTTTGCACTTCACTGTGCCCTGGGTGTGACCCCCTGTAAACACGACAATGATTCCATCTGTATTTCTAAGGCCAAACAAAGATTCCCTGAACCTTTGTTTTCCTCCTCTCCCCACCCTGAGTTAGATTCAGCTTCTTGGTACTGTTGCTGTGAGGAGCCCAAGAAGATGGAACAGGGGCCAGAAGGTGGTGATGGACACAGTGTCCCCCAGACCACAAGGGCATGGCTGGCATTCAAACACAGGTGCTTCTCACCGTACACTCTCCAGAGAGGGGCAGCTGGAGGAGACGTGAGCCAGCCACAGACCTTCCCAAGTTTGGTGATCACAGGAAGGTTAATAATTATTTTGACAGGTCTCATGTCTGAAACCTGGGAAGAGAAGTGACTTATCTAGATCTCATTACGTGGTCTCCTGCACCAAGCTGACTGGAGAGTAAATCATTTATTTTGTAGCTTGTTTCATGCAGAGAAAACAGGCTAACAAAATTAATTTTGTGATATATTCCCTCATACAGTAAAGTGGAAAGCAAAATGCATCTGAAATAGAATACATGTCATAAATTGAGGTACTTCCCAGCACTCTAATGTTACTTTGCTTTTAAAACATTAACTTACTCACAAATTCTAAGTGCAGCAGGTTAAAATGATTTTTTTTTTTAGTCATTTACAGTTATAAATAGATCCTCTATAAATCACATTGACAATTTAACTCTCCGAAGCATAAACGTCAAAGACCCTTGCCCTACCTAAAAGCAACCTGCTGGATAAAATGAAGGAAGCTCAATTAAGGTTAAATGTGCAATTACTTTAAGGAAGAATAAAATGAAGCTCTCCATTAGGAATATACAAGCCACTTGAGAAAAAAAAAAAGGAAAGAAAGAAAAAACCCACTGTCCGGTCATTCAATTAACTCTCAGCCCTGAAGGCCTCAGATCATTTCATTTGTCACCACATTGATTAGACTGCCCTAAATTTTGAGAAAGCTGCTATGCCATTAGATTATTAGATCTGGCTAATTTGTTTTCAGAGTATTACATGAATACATTCTGCACATTAGCTAATTAAAAAGTTAAAAAGATTTCCAAGAAGGATCTGATACTAGTATAACAAATGACTGGCATCGAAACAGTAATTCAGAAATGAAACATGCCTTTTTCAAGCCATAGTACATAATAAAGTACATACTAAAACTGAAAATTGACATTTTCATGCTAACTATGAAGTTATAACAGGAAACAATGCTGAGTGACCAAAAACACTGTTAAGTTTCTCTCTTAAAAATCATAGTCTCAAAAAACATAAAATCAGCAATATAAAAAGCCTCTCTGTGGCATTTTTAAAGGTTGTGAACAAAATGTTTTCCCCAGGCAGTAAAACAATCAACCTCTATTCACTGGTTAAATGCAAATATACTAATGCTCACAAGATATTTTTACAAAGCAAGCTTTAGAGTTTTTAATAAGAATACTGTATCTTTTCCATTATGAGATGAAATGGTACTAGAATGCCTAAAGGAATTTTCTTTGCCACAAATAAAATAGAAATGCTTGCTTATTTCTCCTGAAGGATATAAGGGAGATCATTCTCTTACCTTAGAGAAAGATGCTTGCCTCCGACCAACTGGAACAATTTTACTTACATCCCAGTAAACTCTTGAACAGTAATCCTGTTATGCGTCTACAGCAGTTTCATGAGGGTGGGACTTCTGTGTAATAATGAATTCACCAGGGAATCTTCCCTTTCCAAGAATGCTGCTGCAGACAAGAAACCACTTTGCGTTTATTCTCAAAAGCTTTTGGATGATTAGGTTAAGAGGCAGGGAGTAAGTACGTGCACGTGCATGAGATGAGGATTCATATATTTCCTAGACACTGCAGCTTTGACAAATAAGCCAGAACTGCAATACTCTTTCCATGTAAAGTATAAACATACATACACATATTTATGCATCTCTAAACAAAAGGCACAAAACGTAGCTCAGAACTGCTTCATCTAGTCTATAGGGGTGTGGCAGATACGATCTGGCTTTTTAGGGATTCTAACTATTGAAGATAAACTATTGAGAGGTAAAATTAAACAGATATTTTCAGAAAGGAAATATTTGAAGTTGTATACTTTTCCTTCAATCATAAATGATGAGCTGCATAAAAAGCAGATGCACATCAGCCTTATTGACAATTACTAATTTCCTTTGTACACTGGCAGCACAGATCTAATGAAGAATCTCTGTAATATGTTAACCCAATAATATTAAAAAGAGCTTCCTCCAAGCTCTCTGAA
>NW_010585693.1:241587-288318 GCF_000705375.1 Tinamus guttatus
TCTCAGAGAGCACATTTAGTTAGCAAGAAAAAAGCAAACAAACAAAAACACCAACCAAACAAGAACTGTCCCCCTCATCGCACCCCTGCCACACACCTGCAACCTGTGAGTGCAAACTAGTGAGTTTGAAAAAAATGAGTAATGAAGAAAGAGACTTAGAAATATCTGGCAAGACTATGGCAGTGAGTGTGACAAAGGATGAGTAAGTGTCCAAGCACTCATCCAACCACTTAGCAGAGCTAAATATAAGTAGATCATATGACCCCATTACCAACCAAGTGAGCACATCAGCCTTCATTGACTTTAACCTAGCCAGCATCTTTTTTTCTTTTTTTATTCCATTTACAGATAAAATCAAAAACAAGGCAAAATTTACGCCTAGGTGTAACAACTATGCAAAAACAGCAAGCAAAAAAAGGGGAATTTGATAGATTTTTAGACACCTGAATTAGAAGCACACTCTCTCCAAAGCCTTAGCTTATGCCTAAATCAAGAAAACCTTTGAAAGAATGACAAAGATACATACCTAGCTACTTCTAGGTTTATTTCTATTCGTGTTCATATATGTTTAGCTGATGTCAAGGCTAAAGATTTTGCCAGTCTTTTCTTTTAAAACACAAAAGTGGACCAGAAAAGAGATGATGTTCTCCCTAAATCCTTTAATTACTTCATTTTGTCTGACACTCTCATAGCCTTCTCATTAGTTGCTTCACAAAGACTACTAAGTTATGATTATACTTTTTCTATAAAACCTCTTCTATAAAGCCCTAGCCCTATAAAACCCATGCTACAGCATTCACCCAGGGCACAGAAGACCAACTCAATCCCCTTTGCAACCTCCATTTCCCAATTCCATACAGTTGCCCTAAGCAATAAGTTAAAAAGTTGCCTCCATCTCACCACCCATTTGAAACTGTCCCAGCCAGAGAATATGAGCTACTTAGGGGACAGACCAATAAACAACAAACTGAATGTGCCAACATGAATTTAACCCAAATAGCAGGTAATGACCTTATCTAGATAGATTTCTGAAGATTTTATTTCATAGAATCATTATGGTTGGAAAAGACCTTCAAGATAGTTGAGTCCAACCGTAAATGAAAAGAAACCACGGCCAAAGTCAAAGGGTAGAAGGCAAAGGAAGAGCACAGAAGAAAGTGAAGAGTCCAATATTATTATCTTCTTCCTAATTTGTGTCTACAAAAGTAATAATGTCAACTTGCTGGCAACAACCTAACGCTATTTTTATTTATTTATTTTTATATCAACTATCTTCAATCTGAATCTGATTTTAAGTATATACTCGCTTCATTCCTCCAAAGCATTTACCTTCACTTTAGAAGAGCTAAAAAAACACTCCAGCTACTTTGAGGTATTGCGTAACGTTCTGCTCTTTGTGGAAAAATTAATTGCATGGCAGACCTTAATTATTATGACTAATAAGACTATTCTTAAGACTTCTATTATTGATCCTCTATACATCCAAATGTTACTTCTTCTGGCTTGTGCATTAGTTGTGTTAAATTACTGTCCAACTATCTCATTTACTTTCCAGACTACTTTGTGGAGAAGTAACCCAAGACAGCAATGCTATTGTTCTACATGCAGCTCTTCTCTTTTCACTGACAAATAAGCAAATTCAGTTACAAATTTCCTGTTTAATTGGCACTACTGGATGCAATGTTCCCATAGATGTTCTTTAACCCTATTGAGCTATAGTCTTTTGCAATTGGAATGTGTCCTTTGATAAAGGAAATTCAACTTCATAAAATGATGTCCTTTGTGACTACTCATCCAATTTGCTGGTATTGGTTTGAAGAGCTGTAGCTGCTGCTCAGCAATGTCAATGAGCACATCAGTGACAGGCACAAATCACTTAGTAGTTAGAGAGGGGGGCTCATCCACGATCTGTAAACAGAGACTAGATGTCAGAAACCCATCTGAGCTGAACTGTAGCTCAGTGGTCTTGAAAACAAACAAGATCAAATCCTCTCTATTTCGGCATTAGCCATTTTCCTTTTCAGCCAGGAAACAAGTCCACTATGAATTCACAGAAAGCATGCAAAGTCTGACAAGCTTTTCCTTACCTTTCCATCCTAAAACACAAATGATATGGAAACTCCAGCTTAAATATGGAGCTCCTGCAGACTGTGCATTTTAATGAACCAGTGGAGAAGCTCCGTGTTGCATCTGTGTACATGAGGACACCGTTCCGAGCTGTGGGGAAAGCTCTGCTGTCTTCCTACCTTGCAGGGGAAGATGGTAGCACAGCTGGCATTTGCAAGAAGCCTATTTTAGATTGCTGTAGCTGTCAAAAGAGAAGCAGAGATGCTCCTCTGCAGAGTTACCTTGCTATTTTTAAGAGTGCTGAACCATATTCAAGGTTCTCCAATTTTGCTAATCTACTTGATAAATACCATCCTGAACCATATAACCAATAGGTTGAAAATTTATTTTTATTTCAAAGGTTTTGGTTACACAGGACACCTAGACTAACTAATAGAGCATGGATAGAGTAGATTGCCAGAAAAACACTTTCCATAAAACCAGTCTATCCAGGAAAACTTGTTATTGTAAGAAAGACTGGAAGCAGAGACTACTAATGGAAAAAAAAATAGGGAAACACATAACACACACACACTTGTATTTGCTATGCTAATGGTTTGTAGTCTTTTGGAAACTCGATTCTTCACGCAACTTCTCTTACTGCCGAGATGATCATTTTACCCAAAGGAATAAAAGATTATCAAAGGTCATACAAGCTGCCACACAGAACGCTAGTGAAGCCTTATGTTACTTCCCATTTTATTTACATGTCAGGTTTTGTGTAGGGCCAGCAGTTAATGGCAACTTAATGTTCTTAGAAACCTCCTGAAGATGACACGCTTTGCTTTGTACAGTTTTTCTACAGACCATCACTGCACTAACATACTAAGCTCATCAAGCAAACTACTTTTACTACTATACTGGAAGCAATTTCAAAAGACCAAGTATTTATGTGACTATAATTTTAATGCATTTCTGCTGTTATAATCAACCTGTTTACAGCTTGCAGATGAAGTCATCTTCATACAGTTTTCTGAGGATACCCTGTTTCTTCTGACTGACTAAGCAGTAACTTTTAACCTCTTTGCACTGCATGCGTGGGCAGCGCTTCCTCTCGCAGATCACATGTATGATTTGTGTGGCAGCCTCAGTCCTGTATCATGCCAGCATCCTACTTATATTGCAAGAAAAGAAAAAAAAATCCCATCTTTTCTCTTCTGAAGATTTGGCAGTAAAATGAAAACAAGTCAATACAGTTTAATAAGCCTCCTTTGTAAAAAGTTTTGTCCCATGAGCCATTACAGAAAATTCAAACAGCTTTCTCTTTGTTTAAAGGTGCAATAGAGATTAGGAGTTAAAATGAAGATTTTTTTTCTTGTATTTTTTTAAGTATGAATCGCCCTAAAAACCGTTTTTTATTTCTCATCATCTCAAAGGAAAATAGGTTCCAGTCTGATAGATAAACATTTCTGCATGCTAAATACTGCTGCATGATAATGAATTAAATATCAAAGTGTTCTACTTGGCAAAATATCTTCATCTATTTATCTCTGAATATTTCTGTAAGTATGTAAGCAATATGCATGCATAATGACTGTATTAATTTCCTTCAATTTTATTACCAACGAACACAATTTTATCCTCTTGTCACAGAGTAGGACCACCAGGACCCCAAAAATGTGAGAATGCCACCAAAGCAGCCTCCAGAAAAGCATCCTCCATACTAAGCCACGCAAAGGATATTGTGGCAAATAATGAAGGAAAGGAACAAGACATAGGATCGTAGATTTTTTTTTTCTTTGACATTACACACTCATAAGAACTGGAACCCAGCTGATAATTACCAGGTTCAGAGGAGAAGGAATATTGCCAACCCACTGAATTATTGTGTAAATATTTTATACAGTTAGAAGGAACACACTTATCTGAGAATATCCACAAGTCTGGATATTAAGACATTTAGCAGTGCAGTCCCATTTCAAGTATGCTATCCAGCTATCCAGTTTAGATAGGCATGAGAACTTAAAGTTTCTCATTTCCCCTGCCCCTCATTGCTAAGGAGCACAGACATTAAGAATATTTCCAGTCAAGAAGCACTGAATATTTGGGAAGTTGAAGCTAGAATTTAAGAACAACTTTTCCTTCGAAAGGGTGAGTGAAACTGAGGTAAAACCTAAGGATGTTGTAGAATCTCCATCCTTTGAAGTTTGAGACTGCGAGGTCAAGTGCTTCATTTTAAGCAGCAGATTGAGCTAGATAACCTCCAGAGGTCTCTTCCAGCCAACTTCTTATTCTATTGTTATCTGACCTTAGAAGTAGCTTCATTATTCACTCCTATCTCAAACTCCTACCTCAAAGACTTTTAAGACATGTACTTCAAACACTGTCACTATCCAGACAAATCTATTGAGTTTGGCCAGTTATATCGCAACGAAGAGTGATAGTTTTCAGCCTGCTGCTTTCCCAGTCTATATTTTCTAGGAGCTCCTCGTTAAAAACCTTTGTAGTATAGCACAGTTTTTAGGCCTACATCATAAAGACAGAAGTCCAGGTCATGGTCTGAGGTGAGACCTCAGACAGAAGATAAACATACTTGAAGCAGTCTTGTGACATTTTGGAGAACTAGAGTCAGAAAGTGAGATTTCCAAAGACCAAGCTCTAGTTTACGTGTTTTTATTTGCAGCATATCTAAATAAACCTTTCCTTCAGTACACTTAGCTAACAGTCACCACTAGTAACTGCAAGGGCTCTTCTCAAGAGCTCTATAGGCATTGGATGAAAATATCACCTCATGATATTGATAAGGCCCAGAATTTCAGTTATCATGCTCTGTTATGAACTTAAGTTGAAGGGAAAAAAATAAAAAATAAAAAAGAACTTAAAAAAAAATCCTGAGCTGAGGTTGAATACTTAACTCATGGATTAAATTAAATCCATTAAGTGGAAACTGCTGCAGAGATGGGAATGGACTATAGTTTTGTGGTCTTCCTTTAATAACACTCTTGATGTTCAAGTAACTGCACTACTCATGAATAACTAAATAGATTATAAATACCTTAACTTTGATATTCATAGACTTGATTACAAAATACATTTTCATGAGTTTCCTGTTTCTCATGCCTTCCATCTCCAGTCTGTGATAGTGACCTTTTGAAAGATTATTTTGCTCTTCTAGTTCTGTGAAAATCAGTGTAGCCAAAATGAGAACTGAAGCTGATTTAGAGACCAATTTGTTGTTCTTCCATCATTTTCTTCCCATACTTATTTTGGCATATGGATAAGAGCAGAAATTACTTCCTATGTATTTTCTGTCTTGTTTAGATGTGTGGGTTGCACCTTTTTTGTGTGATGCTCTCCATACATAACTTACTTATCAAGCCTGGATCACTTGTTTTCAGTTATCATCCTCTCAGCCATTATTTTGATTAGATGCTGGATTTCGGTGACAACTTTTGCGACCTCTCCACAAATAAGCTGTGGATCCTCTATCCTGGAAGGCTGGTAAAACTCAACTGGAAAAAGTGGATTTAGCTTTGAAGATAGCTTTGTCTTGAACAGTATGATTTGACTTGACAGCTTCCACAAGTCGCATTCAACCTAAGGTCTCTTATGGTTCAAGAGACATACAGTGTACTCGTTTTATCACAGCAGACATGCAGGTTTTTAAATGAAAAAGTATTCCTTCCCCTTACTCTGGAGATTAGGTAATATACGGAGGCCAATTTGGAAGACTGCAGTAGTAAGTTAACTTTTGCACATTTATGTAATTTATACCACTTGGATAATCCTTGCTAATGGTCATGGCATCAGAATTCACAATATTTTGGGACATTTGTTCAGCATCTAGTGTCACAGAAGTTGGCACATTTTGAAAGTCAGAGGCCTTTACAAGAAAATTCCTGGCACAATAAAGCACACCACCAGGTTTGTCAAAACTGAAATTATATCTAAAAACAAATAAAGCAAGAGTGAATTTGCAGAGAAGCTGAACAAGGGACCAGAATAACCTTTTAGTCTAAAGAGCCATTTCCTCCATTTTCTCTATTGATTCATAAGAGAGCCAAGACAACAGGCCATCCAGATAAGATCCTCAAAGAAACTATACAGAACGTCAGCAAATAACTTCAGTTTGATGCACTAATGCCTGAAAGTACATTTATTTCATATAAACAGGGTCACTGAGCAGAGTTAAGTGGCACAGTTGCCTTTTTGTACTGGAAGAATCATACAGAAAGAATCATGTAGGTGCTGAAAGCATGAACTAGTGGTGAGGTTTGGAGTTCTGTATTTTAGTGATTAAATCCTGAACTCTCATGACATTAATCTACAAAAAGCTGCAGCAAAACTACTGATGGAGAGTCCCTTTAAGGGGCACTGTGCCTCCCTAGGATCAGATACGATGGATCCTGACAGACCTGCTCTGGGGCCAGAGCAGTAAAGTGCATGTAGGGTAAAATATGCAGCAGCAGCTGCGCACAGAGGGGGATCATCACATCTGCCTTGGCTAGTCCAAGTAAATTTCTGAGGAAAGGAAATAGAGCTACAACTTGATATCAAGGTGTAAGGATATGATCCCACATTAGTTGTGAATAATCAGAAATAGATACCTCATATGGATAGGACTCATCTCTTCTGTTATCACGGTTGTTATCCCTGCTGCTATTTCAATAGAGAAATAAGGACTTAGATTTAAAAAAAAAAAGTTTAGGTTTCTTTCATATGCTAGGAAACCAGACATGGGACTGGAAGAGAGCAGGTTTGGCAATTCCCATTTCTCTCTCCTACTAGTTTTGCTCCCTAGGAATTTCTTGACCTTGGTAAACAATCATTTCACAGCAGGATACAGAATTAACTCTTGATCTTTAAAGGGAAAGAAGAGAGCATGGTAAACTCCATGGCAATGTGATATCCATAACTTCAGAGTTTGTAAAACCAAGATAATGGGCAAAGTAAGCAAGACAGAGCAAAAGCGTATGTGTAAAAAGAGAAGAAAACATTTTATTTAGCTACGAGAACTGTAGCCGAGTTTGATTCTGCATGTACTTGGCCTGCATATTCTAATTATACTCAGAGATTTGTGTTGCAAATGCACATCTGGACTTTGTCTATTCAGCTGCTTTGCCGCTTGTCCTGTTATCTATTCCAGATTTATTTTCACATAGTATTTAACATTGCTGCTTCTTCCCAAAGGACTTGTTCCTACCAGGTGGTATTTACACATATACATCATCCTGGATTTCCACAAATCTGTTTTCAAATGTTAGAAACAAAGTTTAAATATATCCCCACACAGTTATGCTTATGTCACAAGACTCTGAAGCATAAGGAAAAACATCAAATTACTCCACTGCTTTCAAATAAAAAGAGATAAAAAAAAATGCATGCCAGAGACAAAAGATTTGTTCTTATATTCAAATGTGCCTTGTTAAGAAACTTTTAAATGTCTTCCCTTCTGCCCCAGGATTCTGTTTTATCCCTGCTACCTGGAAAACATGTTACACTCTGACCAGAATACACCTGCCTGGACACCAAAACTAAGGAAAACATCAAGAATAGGATATTTCTTTTGACATTTGAAGCCTTTTCACATAGCCTAAAAGAACCTATGTTCTTAAAGCTTTAGATGAGTGCACCATGGCTTGGAAGTATAGTAATTACTGCACCTTACAAATCTTAAGTCAGTTGTCAGCAAGAATTTATAAGGTAAGAGAGGGGTATTCTGTCTACTTCCAAGTAGACAGCAATAGCAAAAAACATCACTGGAGAGTAAGAGGAGCTTGTGCAGAAGAAAAAAGCAAAAAGTATTGTCAGCAATAGTGTGAGAGGACTCAGCTATTAGAATTTGCTTATTTTTCAATAAACTTAAATCTTATTACATATATTGTTCTATGTAGCTGTCATATCACTTTTTTGTAGAAATTCAGGGACATAAATGTATAATTACATGGATATGAACAAAATCATGCTTATGGGCTGAAGCTTAATAGGGTCCAAATGTTCAGTTCTTTTTCAAACAGAATATTCTAACATAAAAACCTATTCTAACATAAACCATTTTTGATGTTCATATTAAATACAATAAGTGCTCTTTTATCAGTTTCCTCCTAGAATATCAGTCATACAAGAAATAGTTTGTTTTCCTCATACCTATTGAATTTCAATTACGTAGCACTCCAATAGATTTTTAAAGTACATCTACTAGTACTCCAAATGCTATTGTCTACTTACATTAAAAGTAATAAACACCTTTGAAAAGCTACAAGAGAATTGGAGGAAACAAGTCATCTCTAAGGACCCTAACAACACATATCAAGCACAATGCGACAAGCTCCCACTGCATCAGAAGGACTTTCTAAAAGGTTATGCTGAGACAATAACATGTCCTCCTACAATCTTACGGGGAAGTTTAAGAATCAAACCAAGGTGACTTCATCCTTATATCCAGTCTTACCCCTAATACTCCTGACCTGCATTTCCACAGAACAACTTATGTTTTCTAAGGCCACACGTAACGGGAAACATAAACCAGCCCCTGGTGCCGTGCCAGCACTGTGTAGCCATGGTGGAGGCAGCAAGGCCATCTGAGACACCACCAACACCCACAGAGATGGTAACTGAAACAAGGGAGAGTAACCGATACTCCAGCTCCCAGTAATAGATGCCAACTACCACAACTAATGCATAACTAATGTTTCCTTCCCCTGGACAGCAGCTGTTTCTATTAAAAACCCTGAAGCTGTGTCCAACAGTGGAGCGTTTACCTACAGCAATTCAAACCTACCACACCACAAAGACCATGGCAGCTCAGCACCACTCATACATTAACACCACACATCATCTGTGCTTGTTAGCAAGGCTTTTGACACTAGACAGAGAACTCGGTTCCCTCAATGTCAACTAAACCTCCCTTTCCCAACCAACTAATGCTCATTATAGTCAACAAAGAACAGCAGCAATTCCACATGTGATAACTAGCAAATAAACCAACAATTACCACTGAAGATGATCGATGTTCTGCCAAGGTTGTGTTTTTTCTAATAGGAAAAATAATACATATAATATTCCTTTCTAAAGGCTAAGTAACAAATGGCTTTGAGAAGCGAGAAGAAATCATTCTCCCCCCGCCTTGGTGACAAGGCAGTGCTTGTTCCTTGCATTTCAATCAGTATCACTTCATCCTGCTGCAGGACAGAACAATAGGGCCAGTTGTAGAGATGATGTGAGTCATGGACAACATGTGACTTGGACAGCTAAAACAAAACTGACTATATCACTTTGTCTCTATTGCCAAAGGGAGAAACAAAATCACGTTTGTTTACTGCTTTAGAGTTGTGTTACTGACCTAAACTACATTTTTGCACATTATGTACTTACATCTTATTTCTTAAAAAAATAACCTGCAAAGCTACCATTACTATCAAGTTATGGCTTCGATAGCCCTAAAATTGCCACAATACAGGATGCTGTCACTAGTCACCTCATAACATGGAGATTGCCTGGTAGAACAGCAGGTGTAAGTTAGTTTCTTCGTGTAAAGCCAGGCTGTTTTGCTAATAGTTTTGCTATTTTAAGTATATTTTTCAAGGACTAGAACTGAAATTTTTCTTCTCTTCTAGGACACACACATGTACCTATTTATGGTACCTCGACCCAGCAGGTCAAGGGAAGTGATCCTGCCCCTCTACTCAGCCCTGGTGAGGCCGCATCTGGAGTATTGTGTCCAGTTCTGGGCCCCACAGTATAAGAGGGATGTGGAGCTGCTGGAGAGAGTCCAGCGCACGGCCACAAGGATGATCAGGGGCCTGGAACATCTGGCCTGTGAGGAGAGACTGAGGGAGCTGGGCCTGTTCAGCCTGGAGAAGAGAAGGCTGAGAGGGGATCTAATCAGTGTCTATAAGTACCGCAAGGGAGGGAGTGCAGAGGACGGTGATGGTCTCTTTTCACTGGTGGCCACCGACAGAACTAGAGGTAATGGCCACAAACTGAAACACCAAAAGTTCCACAGGAACTTAAGGAAAATTTTCTTAACAGTGAGGGTGACAGAGCACTGGAACGGGCTGCCCAGAGAGGTTGTGGAGTCTCCTTCTCTGGAGATCTTCAAAACCCGCTTGGATGCAGTCCTGTGCCATGTGCTGTAGATGACTCTGTGTGCAGGGAGGCTGGACTAGATGACCTCTAGAGGTCCCTTCCAACCTTAAGCATTCTATGATTCTATTGGCAGATGGTTGGAAACCCAGTAATCTTTTACTGCATTTCCATCTTCTTTCTATTCTTTTTCATCTAGTCACCCTAGAAGTTATAGCTAAATAACTAACAAACTATCTCTCTCTTGCCACCTGTTAAGATGTTAAGAACCATTGTTAACCATCCTCTCTCAAGTTCTAGACCCATCTACGGTATGCCCTTTCTGAGTGACATCCTGGGGCATTCCCACGCTTATTAGTTCTGGGTTAACAGTAAGAGAAATCACCACTTTTGTTGCCCTCTCATGCTCATGTTAAACTTCTTACTTGGTATTATCTTTACTTGGCTCAAATTAACATGTTTTTGAAGCTACCACAAGTTGACGCACACAACTCAGTTTTAAAGATGGATTAATATTACAGAAGTAATTCCCTATGATTGAGACAGAAACACACAACCAAACGCCTTCCAATTCAAGTGACTCAAATGGCACCAGCAAGGAGGTAACTCACTAGACTCCAGTAGTTAGTTACATACACACGCTTTGCCACTTTCTACTGCAAAATAAAATAGTAAGAAGCTCAGCTAGTACTTGGCAGGCCAAATGGCCTAGCAGCATCCAGAGCAAGTTAGCACAGCTCAGCTGGTAAGCACTTACTAAGCTGCATTAATATCTTTCTGTAACACTGTATAACCACATCCAGCGTTTCAGAAAAAACTTAGGGCAAGTTCTCTATGACAGTAACTGCTTGAGCTTATATATTTTTCATGTTGTCCACCATATGACTGGGTCTTTTTGAATAAGAGTATTAATTGTACTTACTGTGACTACAAAGTCTAACCTCAAAGTTTCACAGATGCAAAATAGTGACTAAGTACTTAGAGTGAAGCAGTTAGTAAATTAGACCTATGAATATGCACAGTCTATGAGATCAATAGAAAAGATTACTTCTACTGAAGCCTGTTCCAATGTAGGTTTCAGAAGTCAGAGCCCTGACTTGACCACTTCCAAGATGCTCCTGCACACCAGCATGCATGGCACTTGCAGTAGGGTTTCAGTGCAGAAGTTAAGTACCATTTTCTTACAATATAGCAACTTGAAAAGCAAAACAAAACAAACACACACACACACTCAGACATATAACATAAAGCTACTTAGGCCGATAGATGACAGCCATTTATATTAGTTTGATCAAATACTATTAAATATATTTTATTCCACTGAGACCCTGAAAGAAGAAAAAAAAAATATTAAGCCACTCAACATTTGATGATGATAAAAATACATAGTAGCACATAAAATTAAAATGTGGCCAGGAATAAAATATTAATATCAGCTGCTGGAAAGAAGATCTCAGCATATGAAGAGATCAAGCTCAAAAATTTAATTGAGCTGTTAGAAAGAGCATTGAATCGGGAAAGAAAGTCTAGTGCCGCTCCATAGGATGAAGTAGTAGCACCTCCTGACCCATCACAGTACATGAAAAGAAATCCTCAGATTTACTTGTCCCCACCTCTCCTGTTTTGCACAGCACTTCAAATTACCTCACACATTATTACTGGCACAGATATATTTTGGGACCCAAACACACTGTGTTAATAGCTTACAGCAAGAAAATAGAACAAACAGTGACATCAAGTGGCAAAATTCACATAATACACTTCAAAAATTTTCTAATGAAGTTGAAGAAGTTTCAGACTTGCAAAACTCTCAAGTCTAAGATATTGGTATCTAGAGCAGCATATATAAAGCCCAAAACCCACCTCTATTCTTGAGCTTTCAACAAGACCGACAATGCTAAAAGTAGATGAAAAATTCCACCTAGCTCAAAATGTGGAAGTTAGTTGATGGAATGATATTCTTAAATTTAAAACATCCTTCCCTGGCAAAAGTCCACAAAAATGGTTCACATTTGGAACAGGCTTAAAAAGCAGCTTAAGAAGCTCATCAGTATATGAAGCATTTCCTGAGGCTTCTTGTGTACACATCTCTTTGAAGTTGGCGTGGCGGGGAGCCCAGCAACACACACGCTTTCAGGGGTAAAATAGGCAAGTCCAAGTGCTTTGTATGTTGTCCCAGATCACACTTACTGCTTAAAACTTAGACAAAAGATATCAAGAGACTGCAATTACTCTGTTTAGGAGTCGCTCCCTTCCTGTCCTGCAGAAGGGACATCAGTCACTAGCAGAGCTCACAAGCTTGTGAGCAATGTCTAACACAGCTGCAAGTTTGGTCTTTAAAAGAATGAAACCACCACTACCAGGAACACGCACACAAACTACAGTTCTTTAAGTGGTTTTACCTAAGAAATGAGATACAGGTTTAATGTTTATATCTCCATCCATCTTGTGTCAGGCTATTTTAGAGTGTATTCAGAAGAATGGGCTGCTTCTAGACTTGTGGCAGAGGGTTAGACACTGAGACAAAAGCCATATTTACAGCTTAAGATCTCGTGAAACATCACAATACTCAGGTGTGGAGTTGGTGACTGGAGGACAGAAAGAAGATGGCTCCTACCTGCTGGCACTGCAGCTTCATGCTGAGCCTAAAGAATGGCAGCACACAGGGGATTTTTATTATTTGACAGTACAGGGGATGAAAGAGATTTATTCATTAAGTACAGAGGTTTCAGGCAAGATATTTTCTGGTGGTCCACAGCAAGCATAGAGCTGAATTTTGACAGCTGGGAAAATCATGCTTGCTAGAGAGGAATCTCCTTTTCTCTGTACAGTATCACCACACTTGCTAACTGCAAACTAATCTGTGCCTTTTGGAGCATGTGCACATACAGTATCACCCCACTTGCTAACTGCAAACTAAAGTTAATCTGTGCCTTTTGGAGCATGTGCACAGAGGAAAGCAAAGGGATTGGGCTAAAAGGAGCACCTTACAATGCTTTTCTAAGCGCCAAATAGGACATAGTTAAAAAAAAAAAACACCAAATTAAAAAAGGTTGAAACATATTGATGCTAGTAGGGATGTAGCATTGATTTCTAGGTGTTATGATGGAGATACTCTCTGAAAAATAAGAAATATATTCTGGCAACTTGTTTCTAAATGAACTCAGTAAAATGAATACTGCTCCTATATTAAGAAGTCATTTATATTTTACACAAATACTGGATCCTGTAGCATTCAAGGCACTGTCTACTTTAATATGAATTAGACAAATCAGATATTTGTATTAACAGCAGTATTTTCAGAAGAGTGATTATACTGGGATTGCTTTGCTTTTTTAAAAAATACTGTGCAATTCTAACAAATTATGCTCTAAAATTAGATGGACATATTTTGTATGCAAGAAATTTGAGAAGTCTTCCTTATTTTAAGCAACTTGCATCTTCAGACAGTAGATGAAAGGACATGGAGAACTTCCAGTTTTTACAAAAACTTCTCAAATACTCAAAAACTTCCAGAGTGAGAATTCTTAACCAAAGAGGAGGCAAGACAGCAAAGCTGGAGTGTTTCAGTTCTTCTCAGTGGTTTCAGTTCACTCATCTCCAGCCCCTTGCATGCTCTGTTAAGAAATCAGCATTACAAAGCCTGTGCACAGGCCAGGGCAGTCACGTTGCACCGAACTTTGGGTCCATTAAGTTCTGCAAAGCCGAGACTTCACATTAGCTGCACCATATGGGCCAGCTGTTTCCTATCTGCATTCCATCCTGAGACCCTGCGTACACATGGACAGGCTGGTGCCTATCACGCATACAGAGTTCTGTTTTGTCCCAAACCTTCATGCTTCTTGGAACTTTTCTCACAGCAGATTACACAGTGGGAAGCCAGCTGGAGCAACCAGAATTAAGTTTGACCTCCTAGTCCCTTACAGATTTCCCATGACTTTTCAGCTGCACCAAGGCTCTCTTTCCTTATACAAAACAGCACCACTTTTGGACAACTGTCAGCATTGCAGCACTCAAAACATGGATCAAAGGCAAGTCACTAACAGACATGTACACACTGCCTCACCTTTAGAAAAAGGACAACCTTTAAGTCATGCGTCTTTAAAACTGCCAATAGAAGCTGAAGTTTCAAAGAAACTACTGAAATCTACTTTTATAAACGAAACAGAGGAAGTGCTGTAATAATGCTATAGCAGTCAAGAAATGCTTGAATAGGAGATGTACAGGAGGTGTAAAAGGACTGATGAAGTTAAGTACAGTGGCAATTTTTAAGAGGGTAAAACCTAAGACAGTAGCAAAATTCAGCTCCTACTACAGGTATTGAGCGTAAGTTTTGATGAACACAAGCATGAGCACAATTTCTCTTTGGTAAAACATAATGTGAAGAAAGGAACATACTAAATTGCATTTGTAACAAAATGGAAATATTCTGTTATTTTCCACTGACGTGGAGGACAGGACACTGTTCTCAGAAGTAAGCAAGAGCAAAAAGCCACTCTGGTAAGTAGTTTTTGCTTTAACCTTCTACTAGGTTAAAAATACACTGAGAACATAAGGAAGGAATGCCAGGAATATCATGATCGTATATGTGAGCTTAAATTAGAAGTTTTCAGAAAAATCTTGAGATGTTTTTCTTTAATTGCTCACCTTTGTAAGGTTAGAGCCTTCCATGAGGAGGTGCTTCTGCCTGCTCGGATTGCTGCAATCTGAGCATTATGGCAGAAACATGCATTATCATCTTCCACTTCTCTCCTCAAGAGCAGCCCTTCTCTTCTAGCCTCATCTGCTTTACAGCTGCCAACAGCCGAGGGCTGCTCTACTCAGCTATTTACTTACTAGATGGCTGAATGGCAATTTGAAAGCAAGAGAAAGGAAACTTGTCTTTAGTCTCAGTGTCTGTCTTCCTCCCAGTCTCTTCCTCCCCGCCCCCAAACTGAATATTTATAATCTCTCACATTTACAGTTTAATTCCTTCACCACGTTTCAGAAATAAAGATTGGCATTTCTTTCCATTTGGCAGTAAGGTGGGTGCTGCTTTACCTCTCAGGCTAGTGCTAGGGCTATCATTGGGGTTCAGGTTGTAATTACCCAAGAGATTAATGACTAAAGGAAGGCAACAGAGGGAGGTATCCACAGATTAGACACCAAGTCTTATTACTAACAGTATAAGGACCATCAATAATGAACACATTTATCTTGAAATATAAGGAGTATCACCTCTACACACTAAAAGACGGAGCAAGTGTTTTGACAATCTTCAAAATCATGCTTGCAACATTACAAAAATCACAGAGGTCCACTATTTTAACAGCGGGCACAGCTAGATGTTTTGGAAGGACTACTCACCAGGAGGTGCGCACCACAGTACCTGGACATCAGGAAATCAAGTGTTTGCCTTAACAGCCGCTCAGCAACAGATATCTTCCTCTCCAGACGCCTGCAGGGCCACAGCTGCCTACTAACACTACTGTTTTTCAGGCATGGAAAGTCTGATGCCTCACACCAGGTCTTCAACTTTAGACTGAGAGTTTAGTGATTTCATTTCATTCAGAAACGCCTCTCCTCGGGACATTATCACTACTACAAACTCTACCACAAACATTACTACCACTCCTGCAAGATTTCTTTCCCTTATTGTTATCAACTATAATACTACTAATAAAAAGAAACTTTTTCTCACCTTTCCTTAATATTTCTATCTTCTGTAGGGATTTAGAGCTTCACTGATGCCTGCAGCCCCTTCTTCATTAGTGATCACTTACAGCTGAGATCTATCTTCAGCTGTACTGAACTGGCAGTTACCAGGTGCAGCAAGGATTCTAGCCCATTAATTGTTTTGGGGTGCAGTTAACTTTTCCAAGGTCAAGGAGGTTTGCATTCTTCTCTCCAAGACATTACAACAAATCTTAAATTGCTTTCAGTTTGATTAAGGGAAAAAAAAACAAACAAACTATGCAGAGAATATATCTGCAACAATTTCACAGCATAATTACAGAAACTTAAAATAGAAAATATTAAGGACCAAACATTTTACAGAATTTTGTTTGGTTAGGGAAATCCTAATGTTATCATACTAACTGTATTGAAAAAATACAGGCCTATATGTAGCCTAGCAGTGTGTTTCAGAATTTGCAGCATTGTTTAAAAGCCCAAGCAAACAAACCAACTGTTACCAAACAATATATACATTATGTATCTGGAAAACAGTTCAAATGATAAATATTATTCCAGAGAATAAAGCCACATTTTAAAGGAACCATAAAAAATACTAATTACAGGTTATTTAAAAAAATGGTTGCTGTGTTATTATTTGTTTTGCTTTGGCTAATGATCAGCATGTTATGACCTGTTCTATACTAGATTTCAGAAGATCTGTTCTAAATGAGATTGGAATCATGAGCTTACCGATCACTAAGCTTTTCTGTTTCTTTTCCTGTTTTCTAGTTCTCAGTCAGTTTAGAGAGCATTCTGAATTAGATCAAACATCTATACTCACTCATGAGAGAGAATAAGCTCTGGACAGTGGTTGATATTTTCGTTGGCAATTTAATATATGTCATACTTGCATTTTGATATAACAAAGAGAATGCTAACCTTGCAACCTCGTTGCTAACCTTTCTTTTGCACATCTGCTCTATTCATATTGAATCTTCAGTATTCCATTATTAAGGCATTACTTAAGTTTTGTTACCAGGTCAAGATAAGTAGCTTGCCTTATTCTGTTTTAGCTTTGGGTAAAGACCTCATTAATGGTTAGTTGCCTCATGGTAAGTTTTATGGTTTACATATAAACCTGGTCCAGCAGAGCAAGTAAAATAAAAGTTCTAGACACCTCTCTCTAGGCACAATGAAATAACCAAAAATATTTCATTTCTTTTGTCATTCATCATCATCCACCAGTCTACTTGGAATACAACAAATAAGGCTGCTCTTTCTTGCACTGAGTTGTCTTTTTTTACAGCAATATTTTTCATCCCCCTTGTGTATAGCAAAACCAAACAGAAGCCTATACCTGATCTGACTAGAAATCTAGTAGTTCTCACTTCTAGAGTGTGTTCAGGGCTCTGTGACTCTTCTCTTTGCTCAAGTTCATGTGATGCATTTACATCTTCACTATTATCCCAAGATCCAACCTTGCTGGCATTGCAGCTATACAAGAAAGTGAATTTGTGCACTAGGGAGATATCCTTCTGCTCATCAAGCAGAAGGCCTTCTCGCCTACTGTTAGTGCAAATATGGCCTGCAGTGACAGGGAGTGTTAGGTCTATTCTTAAATTTTCATGGCATAAAGTAATGAAAACCTCCACATATGATTCTTTGCATTGTACTTGCAAAGGCTACGGGACCAAAAAATAAAGAAGGTCTGAGGGATTTGCAGTGAAGTCCAGACTTCACAACTAGCAATCCTGAATTTCTGCACTGTTTCAAGACAACCTGAAATGATCGGCCCAATCTGGAACTTCATTATGTTTGCATCAGGTTATTCATTTAGGACTGAATCTTTTCCAGAAGACTATGAGAAAAATTTAAGCCAGTTGTCTGCACCGCCAGTTCTGCTCCTTGACGCAAAAAAAATTATTTCCCATTCTCTCTTTCTCCGCAGGGTATTCTTGGAATTTCTCTAGATATTTACAACAGATGTTGTGAATATTAACAACTCTGATATCAACTGAAAGAAAAAGAAGATACTATAAATATCCACATGTTTCTGCAGCATTGCAAACAAAAATCACTCAAGCATTCTTTTTCATAATAAAATTTTAAGAAAATATCCCGGAATTTACTAATGCTGAAATACTTCTTCACAGACCAAAAAAAAAAAAAGTTACAATGTATTATTTCAGCTGTTTCTAAAGATTTAGGTTTAATTTTTGAAAAGGACATCCTTCTACTACTTAACAATCTTGTCTTCTGGATGTGCTTGAATGCTACTCTCTCTCAAAAATGCACAGTAAAATCATGCCATCGCATACAACTGTGAAAGAAAAATATATATATATATGTGACTGACATCTTAGGAGCGCTCCTCAGTACCTTGTTTATACATGCCTGCATGTTGGATTATGAGAGCAATATTTATACAGTAGTCTGACTAATGTTGCCGGGTTTACCTGTCACACTTCCTGACTAAAAGCAAATACCAAGGCATCTGGTAGCATCAAGGAGCTACAGGAAGCAAACAAACAAGTCATAAAACATGCATTATTTTTCTCATTTTCATAGTCTTTTTATTCACCATCATTCACTCTTCTTCCTGTGAAGAGAAAGAAAAGACCTAAGCTATACAGTAAATCCTGCAGAAACAGGAATGTGTGTGAGGAAATATTTTTATCACTGATTTATAACTTAGATCCTTTTAGTCTCTCTTAGGTGAGCTTCCTGGGTGATTATACTGGCTTCTAGGTGAAAAGCTGTGATTTAACACCTCTGATATTGTGCATCTGAACTGTAGCCCCTTTCTGTTCTGTTCTACACTCATAGGATAGCAGCAGCAATCTCTTCTTCCAGTGTAGGAAGCCTGGGATAAGGCTGTTGATTAAAATCACTACAAAGAGATATCTTCTAAACAAAAAATGATTTCTACTCAAGACAGTCCAATCTGCATAGGCCCTCTTCTCTCAGGGTCTACCAAAAAGTCTTTCCAAAATTGCTGATTGTTCGATACCTCATTTTTCCTTCCACTTTTTCTTGAGAGAAATAAATCGTGTTGGTAGGTCTATACATGATCCCTGCAATTTGAGGTCATCTCGTGATAACTTGATCACTCTTCCTCCTTCCTCAGACTAATGTGCCCTAAGTTGCTTCTCCTCCACTATTCAGGCTATCATCTTTGGGAAATGTGAGGCATGCACAGGCATATGGAGTGCAAGCATAGGCAGAGCAAAGGCTTGTCTCTTCTCCCAATGGAGAGAACCTTAATTCTTTTAAAGTCACTTGTCCATCTTTACCACCTTTCATTGCATGTTTGCTTTCCATTAACTGTTTCATTTGTCTCACAGCCTGACAGTTTTAACTCTTTGTAGCGAACAGATAAACTGAGGTCCCCACGTGACTGAAATAAAATCATTTCAATAATGGCAACCTAACTCCTCTGCTTTTCATTTCTTTTACATGGCAGTGTGTATGATGATGCACTTAATTTCTATGACTCAATCTCCTCATGTTTCTTCTGCTGCACTTGCTTGTTAAATGCTTCCTAATTTTGCTATGCACTGAGTTGGTAATGTCTTTATTTCCTGCAAATGCCTGAGGTTTCTGCAATACTGTTTGTTATTCTACTGATTTCACTTGTTATTTCAGGCTGTTATATTTAAGACTGATGAGGCATTCATTCTCAGTCAAGAAGCTTTTAAAAAGTACACTGAGTTGTATAGATAAATTAATTACTACAATTAAATGCTTGTATATGTTTAGAAATGATTGTTGACTACCCTTCTAACCCCCCAAGCACATTGCTTTTAATCAAAGACTACACAGGAGAAAATAATCAATTGTTTGCTGCCTACTTCTACTAAAAATATCTTCATTTCTCAGACAGGTTTTCTGTCTGACTACATGATATTTTACTGTGCACACAATAGGTAAGCAGGGAAGATCCACAAACTCACACTGGAAGAACTGGTTTATGGTAATTTCAGATAATGTTTCCTGAAATGGAAAAAAAAGGGCCTAAGAAGACAGAAGTTCACAGAATGAAAAAAATGTTTCCTGTCCTAGACTGTCGGTTGCTTTCTAATTCGGAGCAAGCACAGCTATGTCTCTGCATGTGACTACCATCACAACTCACAAGGCATGCCTGTGCTGCAGAGCTGTAAATAACACAAAAACACCAAGCTATTTAAAATTATAGCTATTATAATTAGCCATATTTACATTATATTACATATGATATAATACTATATACAGCTAACATTATGGGCTATTAAATAATAGCCTGAAAAGTAAATTATGCTATGCGAATTCTGTGCTAGGCTGTTTGAAACTAGAGTGGGATTTTTTACTCTAAACTGCTATGTCTTCAATGTGGAAAATAGCTGCAAACAATTTCTACAAAAAAAAAAGTCTCTTTAATATGACCTTAAGACACAAACACTTATGAAGAACATAGCTGATTAACAGCAGTTTTAACAATACTGATATGACCATTTTAAATATGAGAATTTTCTGTATAACTGAAGTGGTTTTATGGATGCCAGTGGTATTATGGAGGGATCAGCTGTAAATTTTCATATAAGCATATTTACAAAGAAAACAACGCACAAAACTATCAAGCTAGGGCAGCTATAGTGTACACTTGCTTAAAGAATATTACAGTTGTAAACAATTGTAAGATAGAACATTGATATCAGCATATATACAGACTAAATCTGTATCTGTACCTTCTTAGTGCTAAAAGAAGTTGGAACAACTCTCAACCCAGTGAAGATCTTTCCTAACTTTTACTGCTAACCTTTTATTTTTGGTAAGAATTACTTGGCAGTTTAACACAACCCTGTTATGTGATGGCAGTTTAACACAACCCTGTTATGTGACATTGCAGTCGGGAGATCTAGTTAATGTATGTCACCTTTGTCTAACAGATAAAAATATATCTTATGACAAAAGACAAGGGCTGCTGAAAGGAGCTGATGCAATGTTAAAATACCCTTGGAAATGGACTTTGGTAGCATGCTGCGAAGACTGATGACTGAAATCATGAATATTCACTTCGGTCCCAGGACTACTGTTTCCTAACTGAAAGTTAGGACAGAAGATAGATGAAGGTAACAGAGGAAAGTGAAAGGAAGGACAGGCAGAGCTGGAACTACAAAAAAGGTGCAGGTCTGCATGTCCTACTTCCTTGGTGTGCTAGGGAAGGATGAGCTGCTTCCCGCTAACCTGCCGCACCTCCGCACACAGGGCGGGAGAAGGAGCTTGGTACCTGCAGGACAGCCTCTCCTCAGGGCAGCACCTTGGGAAGGCAGCCATCCCCTTCCTGTCCAGACCCAGGCTCTGGGGTGCCACTGCCAAGATCTCTGCCTGGCTTGCCAGTGACAGCAGGGTTACCTGCGAGTAGCATCGGTAACGCTCTGGACATGCTCCCTAGCATAGGGAAATCTCCTATTTCTTTTTACCTCAATAAAACAACCAAGGTTTATTTGAATGGATTGTTAATATTTGTTTTTATAGCCAAAAATTAACGTTCTGCAGTGATGGGCTACACTGGAAGAGACTTAAACACAAAACTATTAGGCAAAATTCTCACCTCAGTTTCACTGGCACAGATACAGGGTATCTGTTCATGATTTTACCAAGTTGTTTTACTGTTATTGGTAATACAGATAATTAAAGCTTTGGTTAAACTTGCTCTCTCCTAAGCCAAAACACTGCTTCACAAAACGAAGACTCATCTCGCTACTGAGCTTAACATGCTGAGGTAACTCCCACTCCCGGAGAGGGGGACTGGAAAATCTCCTCGCATAACTCCCGTCAAAGGAACTGCATGGCAGTTGCACACTAATTATTACTTACAGCTTAACTATCAGCATTACTTTAGAAGAACTTCTGTGTTTGTAAAATCTGGTAGAACAGAAAGCACTTCTAAACTGAACAGTGCCTCTAGGTAGCCTGTATCCAAGCATATCTTCAGGGCACACTGTGATTCCCAGGCAGCCTGCTGCCTCTGCTTCCCTTTTCTATAAAATCAGGATGGGATGAGGCTCCTGCACACAGAAGTCTTTCTCTACAGTGCAGTCTGGCTGCAGCTGCAATGAAAACCAGCCCTGGAAATGCAGCTTAGGTAATGGAGATGGAGAGCCCACAAACCAGATTTCTATTTCTGCCTCCTGAGAATTTCAAGCACTTTCAGACTTCTGTATGAGTCTTGATTAATCAAGAGAGAGGCGGGGTACATTACTGCTTGAGGTCTGCCTTTCTCTTCACTGAACAGGTCATTAATTACTTTATCTGAGATTTCTTTCATTTCCTGAGGACTGTTTTCACATACTAACAACATTTACTACATCCTGTAGTTAATCTCCCTCTGCAGTTTCAGAGGCTCATTCTCACCTCTCTGGTCTCGCTTTCTGTTACCCCTTACGCAAATAGGTGTAAGCAGTGAGATTGCACTCAACTTCCATGTACAAAATATAGTTTTTCTGGCAGTGGCAGTAGATCTACCACTGAAGACTGGAAGCAGCCAGTGCTGGCATAGGACTGGTTGGCTGTGATAGCTGCATTTAGCATTAAATGCCAGTAATAATTGGAAATTGCAGAGACTTTAAACAATTGGCTTCAGACAATAATTTTTTATTTTTTCAATAATTATGGCCTGGATTCTGCATGGTGCCGAGCATTTGATAATTGCCATGGTGCTTTGGGTATCACTGTCCACAGAGCAGTAGCTCTTTATAATATACAGGGTATCTTGTCTTCATTAACTGCCCATAGATGCTCTTGGGTAAAGTTCTGCTAGTGACATTGTAATGCAGAGCTTTTATGGTCATCAGTGTAAATTATATTGAATAATAGATGGCTTTATATGCAGGCTTTTTTTCAGGGTGGTAAAGAGCAAGGATCTTGTGGCTAGTTTGCATTGCTTTGGGGGTAGGTTATTCAGATTCAACAGGACTGTTTTGCTGATTCACAAAATAATACTCTCACATGCGACGAACAGAAAAAAGATTGTTTTTATTTCTCTTTAAAACCTACTTTACATGGGACATCATTGTCTTTTCAGTGTTCAAATCAATTATTCCAAAATTAATGCATTCAGACACCTGTGGTTTATATTACAGTTTTACAATACTAAAATATAACCCTGCAATGCCTCAAAACGTCCTCAAAGACAAGCAAGCAAAAGCCCCTGAAGGTGGCAGCCTTACTCTAAAATCTGCTGAAGTTAGTCTACTTAAATGTATGAATAAAAAGATCTAGAGCACAGACGATGCAATGCTTTAAGAAGCAATTTCACAGGACTAATGCCCTACCTTAAGGATAGGAATTTTACAGCATTTAGAATTTCTTCATAAAAGAGATGGCAGCTTTTCTGAGTTTTAGGTGACAAATTTGCCCTTTTTGACCTACAACAGTGTAATACGGTTGTATTATCAGAAGAGCTATCATTTCTATTTTGAGGAAATAATAATTGACATTTTGCCTGAAAAATATTCATATTATAAATTCAAAATAATCTTTTCCAACTTACTACCAGTTATGTACATCAAACCCTAAAATAAATGATCTTTGCTTTTCCAAAAGAGCTCTAAAAGAAATTAACATTATTTTAAATGCATTTATCTCAGAAAGTAACCTGTATGCTTTTGGCAAAACTGGTCTGAAAGTCTGAAACATAAGTATACCATAAGATAACATAAGTATCCTTATCAGGGCAAGGTATAAGCACTATTAGCAGATTCAGTCCAAAGAAAGATGATTTATGCATCCTGTCCTGTAACAATGACTAATGTCTATTTTGTTGTTAATTTATCTGTGTCACAAACCAAAATTTCTTTTTTGGTGGCATTACCATAGGACACTATAATAAACTGAGTATTCAATTCTCTATCAAGTGCTACGAATCGTGAGTATTCATATAACAAAAGATGATGCAGGGTTGTATTCATATAACAAAAGATGATGCAGGTCTAAATACATCCAGTTGGTTAAACCATATTTAAAGTTTGTAACAAGCTCTTCTGTGGCAAATCTGCATGTTTGTAAGTCTCTACCTGCCTTGAGACTTTCATGGAAAGTCTGTATCATCAGAAAGGCTGAACTTTGCTCTTATACACAATATAATCACAAGTCAGGCCCACAAGCAATAGAAGGGGTTGTCAGTTGCCCAGAAGGACCGACCTTGGAGTGACTACTTCAGGTTCTGGGTCAAAAAGAGCTGACTTTGGAGCAGCTTTGGACTTCACTACTGCTTATCTCAGAGCATATTCCTAGGGCCAACTGCTGCCTGTTAGACTGATACAGACAGACTGAGGCAAAAGCATATAATAAAAGCCTCTTAAATGACCGCATGATTCAGGTGCACTTGATGGGTGAAAGGCAATATATGCTTGAGCAGGCTCTGATTGCAAATCCGACAGACATCTCTTTAGGAGACTCCCTAGGTGCCCTCGAGCTAGAGGGATGTCGGTATATGGGGCTGTGAATGCCACGCACTGCTCAGTTAGCAGGATGCTCTGTGCTCAATAGCTGTTGTCAGGCTCCCTACTGCCCTTTAGAGTTTGAAGATTCCCCAGTGTGTGGCTTAATCTCATTAATTTAGTTTAATCCAGAACTGAATCCAAATTCTGGATTTAAGAAGGTAGAAAAAGGTAGAAGATGAAAGACGTTATTATGTTTATGGCTCTCCAATACAGTTAGTGTGAATTTAGGGGCACAAGGTTAGGGGTGTTCCAGCCTAGGTTCCTTACAAAGAGGAGGGACGTTACTGAGGTTGTCTCTGGGGCATTGCCTGGGAACAACCAGAATTTCTGTTTTGAAACAACAGTGGTTTTAACTTTTTATCTTTCAGGTAAGATAGTTTTGCCAAAAGCTTACAGGGTTGCAGTATTTTTTCTACCTGAGTCACTGACTTAGGTATATTAAATATTTTGCATATCCAACATTGGCCCTTCTAAAATGTGCTTTCTAACTACATCTGGACTAAAAATCTTTCCAGATTTTCCTGCAGTTCTTAGGAAGGTGCTAGTCCTCACCTCCTCAAAGGTGCTTTTGGAGATGGAAGTCTTATTAGATCTCAGACAGGACATCATATCACAACAGTGGCAATTTCTTTCTCCCAATTTGCCCTACTCACTTTTACTTAAAATGCCACAAGATTGTAAAGGAAGAGAAAAATCAACATCTCGGAAGCAAAGGACAAGGAATCTTTGAATTCCTTCATCTCCTGATGAGGCTCCAGGCTTTCTGACACGTGTGCTTAAAGGTAACTCAAATGACTTTTAAAAAATACTTAACCTGAAAAAAATGGGAGGTTTGTGTTAGCAATTAAAGATGCTTTAACATGGAATAGCTTAATGCTACTTTCTCTTTTGCCGATTTGCCAAGGATTACTTCAAAATTCTGTCTTTTCTGAATCACTAACAACACTCACACAATGAGACAGTAGCTCCTGAGCAGGACACTGCGTCTACGCAGCTGTGGAAATGGAAGAAGTTGGCTATGCCTTTAACACAGGCATAATTTAAAATTCTTCTCATGTTCTGTAAATGATTTGGCATTCTACCATTTATCAGCATTACAGTTCACCTTTAAAAGCAAGAAGTATCAAAATATTTTCGTGTTCTTAAACTAATTGAGATAATTCAAGATCCTATGAGATTTATTAACAAGCTTGTCTTTCCATACCTATGAACCTTCACTGTGTGCAGCTTTTTGATAATATAGTTGGATCAATTATTTTCCCTTCAAATAATGAGCTGTTTATTTTTCTATGATTAAGGACAAAAAATCTCCCAGTCGGTTTCCTCCTTTGAAAACTCCTTATGAAATGCCTTAAAAGGGGCAGTCATTCGCTTAGAAAGACTGAAATTGATATAAACAGATACACCCCTTGACATACTTAGTTTTATATAAAGTGATATATATGTAATGTATCTTTATGTGAAGTTATAAAGTCTCTTTTTACATATATGTATGCATGTTTTTACATGTATATACAGTTTCTCAGTGAACCAGCTTCTTGGGGGTGCAGCCAAAGTAATTAAAAGTTCCTTCCCAGGCAGCTTCTGTGGAGGTTCGGGTGAATTCGAACCTCCCTGGTAATGGTTCCTTGCTCATAACTCTGAAACTTAAGTGCATATGTGCCCATGGGCTCATTTATAAATCCAATTGCTTACCCTTTTTTTCTAATTTTGGTAAATATTCAACTAGGCGTAACCTGTGACAATCTATTGACCAAAGCCAAGCAACACATACAACCTCTCCCCCTCACACTAAAAGCCTTTCAGTTCCACTCCTCAGTTCACAGGCTAACCGACCACTTCTCAGTTTACATCAGGCACTTCTGCAGGCTTTTCAACACTAGGATTAGAGTGGCTAAAACACAAGCACGTACGGCTGCAATATGGGCTCCCAAAGGAGGCTGTGGGCCCTGGGGGACAGGCAGCAAGGGCATGGGGCCTGCTGAGGCTCCACAGACAATTTTGCCCAAGCATCAAAGCAGTGGCTGTGTTTTTGGCCTCCCCAGGGCTTGGAAGGCCTTTTGGCAGTAGCTGCAACAGATGTCAGCGGCCGGTGGCTCCTGCCCCCTGCATTTTAGAGTTATCCCAATGAGTTAAGAAATCACACTTAAATAATTAAATGTAATGAACTTAATCACAGATAAGTTAATAATTCTGCAAGCTAACCAGACTCAAAGCACGTTAGAACTTTTGAAGGAGCTCTGTTTGTCAAGCTTTTTTTTTTCTTTTTTAATAAAAATATTTTCTCCTAAGATATTTTTCCCTTTTCTGCTAAGAGAATAGATGAAAAACCCATCTAGAAAGGTGTCAACATAACTAATCAAACCAGACATGCGAACCAGAAAGCATCCTGTGATTGTACTAACCTCCTTTTCCACACATAAAAATATATATATATACTTTTTTTTTCTGCATAAAGAGAGCTTTTCAAAAATAAATAAAAAAGCCTTTTAAAAACAGTATAAATATACCCACAAACACTTGTCTGGCAATAAGCTCCAGACTTTTGAAAGATCCTTTCAGAAATACAAAAAGAGATCTGTTCCTAGTCATAAATAGTATCAGACCTGTGTATTTTTTTATTTCAGCTACATCATATAAGGTGAAAATATTATAATTGCAAAGTCAGAAGCTCATTTTACACAGCAGGTTAATGGAAGATGATAGCAATATAATTTTAGACGATTTCACTTTTCATTCTCAATTACTACAAAACCTGGTTCTTGGCTTGCCAATTACCAGGTTTCACAGACCCAGTTCTTGGAATGAATTAACTGAAATAAATTTTAGTAATTTTCATCTGTTTTCTTATATAGCCTGAAGTATAAATCAGGCTTTAGAAGGAAATGACAGCTACACTAAGACAAGTCTAGAAGAATTTCCAGCTTAGGCCAGGTTTATGACCTGCCCAGGAGACTGCGGTCACGTAATTGAAATGTCCCAAGTCACTGAAGGTTTCTGCTAGGTTTTCTTGCCCATTTGTGGCAAAGCCCAAAACGGCTCCTCTACTTCCCTGCTGTGCTGTGATGGCGATCGCTGCTTACACTGTATTCTTCATTGGGAACACGTCCAACACACCTGGTGCAACCTGGTACAGAGAGCTGTGAACTCGTGCTGCTAAAGCACTCATAAAGAAGTCCTGGGCTGTGCATTGTTCAGTGAATAAAACACTCGCTTGAATTTTAAACTGTAATAACCTCCTGCACAGTCCCATTCCAGGCCCTCTTACCTGTGCTAGGACTTTTGAACCTAGCAGTGAGGTGCTTAATGTAAGCTGTGCGAGAGCTTCGCTTTGCCATGTAGCCAGCTGTTTGTCAAAGGTTGCGCATTCATCAGGAACAGGTGAATTATTAATATTATATATGTCTGTTTATTGAATTTCTATTGCACATTTTCATGCTGTTGCTTTTGAAAATTCACTGTTTCTATTAAAATCATAAAAAATTATTACCTTGTTTTTAAATGGAAAATGAGCTAAACTGCAGCCTTCTTGGCAATATTTTATTCAGCATTGTAATACCATGGCAGAAGCATTAACTTCCATCTATCATTTGTATATGCCTAGGCAGACTTTTGTTGTTATTATGTTTAACTAAAGTGTTACTTATGAAAGCAGCTCATAAAAAGCCTTTATTTCCCCACACAAATCCTTCCACTCCTCATGTTGCAAATGGTATGAATCTGTTGAAGGAACAATAAAATTTCTCAGTATTTTCCTTCCTTTCTTATAAAACTCTTTTGCTTTTATTCAATCTAATCATAGTTTCCCTGATCACAGATAGTGTCATTTGGTTACACAAAACACTTACGAAGAAATCAGAAGACAGTTTGCTCTTTCAAAAATCCCCAAAGGGAACTATTTGCCTAAGATTTTCTATTTGTGAGTGTCAGTTCTGTATGTTCCTGTGGCTAGAATGATCACAAGAAAATTACCTGCTAGATACATCTGATTCCTTTTCTTCTGAACTTTATCTTAATTCTCCCCATCTCTCCAATTCTGATTCATACGAAAAATGAGGAAGACTAGAAAGAAAAATACAGAGATCTTAGTAATCTGGTGGAAAATCCTCCCCAAACAAGCTATATGTACACCCAGATAGAAATCTTGCTATTGTAGTCTTTATGTAAAACAATCTCATTTCTAACATAATATTTTAGAGACAACATCAGAGAACCTGTTATCATCAAGAAAAAAACAATGATGTTAAAAATAGCAATGTTAACAATGCTGTTAAAATTGGATGAATTATGCAAAACATAAATAGTGGTGAAATGTTGCAAATTTGAAAACACTACAAGGAATACTAACCAAAAAAGAGAGAGCTTTTTAACTGATTCCTTTCGATATTCACAGATTTTGGTCTGAAGGGCAAATGTGAAAAAATTGCAAGCAAAGATGCTGTCATGCTATTTCTACCTTAACTAGAGCAAGACGTGGCAGAAATCTTAAGATGTTTTGTTTCCACACAGGCTATTTTCAGCAGTTCTCTCTTATCTGACAAAATACTTAAATTCATATCTCACAGTTGAAAAGATAGAACAACAGGAAGAGATGTCTCAAGTTCATCCAGTCCTTATTCATTTGATGAAGAATGAGCAAATGCTCCTACTACACTCTTAAAAGGCACCACTGAAGGGAATCTCACAGCTTAGGAAGGGGACCATTACAGTTAGAAATCTCTCATTAAAAGTCCAAACGATTATTTAATCTATGTTTTCTTTACTTCAAAATAGGTTTTCAGTTTAGTTCAATTTATTTATTCTGGTGTTCACCACCCAGGACCAAGGAAAACAATACTTTATAACCATTTTACGCAGTGGAACTCTTGCTGTATCATGTCCTTAGGATTCTCTTTTCTATTAGAAGCTGAGTGAATTGGTCTTTGTATTAAATTTAATCTTTGTGGTTTTTATATCAAGATCATATCAAATTCTTATTCTGTCCTTCGAAGAGCTTGCAGATATTCCTAGCTTTGTATCACCATTAAATTTTATAAGTGTACTGTCTTCTCTGTGATCCAGGTTATTAGCACTAATCTTATAAACATGTCATGTGGAACTGTGTCAAAAACCTTATTGATGTCAATGTGTATCATATCTATGGATTTCCTTTTATCCATTAGGTCAGTTACCTTGTCAAAGAAAGGGATTAGAACAGCTTGACATGATTTGTTCTTGACAGATCCACGCTGACTTTTTTAATGCTGTCTCACTACTTGCTAGATACTTATAAATGAATTATTTCATAATTGCTTGTACTATTTTTCCAAAAATGAAGCTAGACTAAATCTATTCCACAGATTTGTCCAGTATTTTCTTCCCTTGTTCTGTCTTCCTTATTTTAAACATATATAGGCAGGTCATTAGAAAATACCAATCTCCATAAGGCAGAAGAAGGAAGGAAGAAAAAATGCAGAATTACTGACCACAGTTAACATCAGAGATATGCAGGTTCTTACACTATGTATTTATGAACATATAAGTCAAGTTATGAATATTATGGATGTTTGACTACATTTTGGTTATAATGATTACACTAAGGACATAATGACTGCATTAGAGTGTTTTAAGTCTTCCTGGAATGCCAAGATTACTTGCATCAAATAATTACATCTTTATTATCATTTTTAATGACATTAAAATCTGAAAAAGGAAAAGAGAAAGAAATCAGAGAAGAACAACAACAAAATCAAATTTTGGTAATACCTCCTCAGTCTTCAAATTTAGTTTATAACGTAACATGTGTGTTTTGTCTGTGCTTCCCAGTAGATATTTTTAAAGTGGTCTTATGGTATCACACCTAATTAAAAACATGCTTTTATATTAGAAAACAGCATGATACTTCTGTGATTTAGTTCTACATTGGAGCAAGGGGATTGTTTAGCTTTACTCAGTGACCTTTTTCTATCTGCCAAGATACAGCTGTATGGTTATAACAATCCCCGCAAGAATTTGCCTCTCTGAAAGTTGTTAACCACATCAGAGTTAATGTTACCTGAGGAGAGACAAACCCTGGGCTCAGAACTATCCAACATGGATCAACCTGAAAAAAACAGTTGGTTGAAGCAAAGCCGTCCCTTATATAGCAGTTCCGTCCCACGCGCCCGCGCTCCGCCTCATCTGATTGGCTCGAGCCTTTCTCCTGGTTGGTTGTCGTCAGGCTCCGTCGATCTTCCCTTAGGTCGCAGGTTCCAAGTCACCCTCTGTTCTGCGCCACGTGCTGAGTCCAAGGTCTGGTATGGCTGGTTCATGGGGCGGCCATTTTCCTCCAGGAACAACTCCACAGTTACCTTCAGAGAACAGCAAACAAAAAAGCCCTCCTATGCACCTTGTACGGTTGGGCTACAAATTTGACATACAGCCTATACCAGGCAGTCACCAGCTTCTTGTTTATGGAGTCAAAGATGGACAATTTTCCCTCTGACGTCTACATTTAGTGTTGCCACATACCATGGCTCCTTACATCACCACAATTTTTTGCCCTATTCCCGCATTCTTTTCACCTCTCCTTTGGTCTCTTTTAAGGCTTTTTCTCCAATGAAGGTTAGCTACACTGCATCATGAACAGACTTCCAATTTTCTGGTTAAAGCAGCTCCAGAAGAGAATCAGTGCAGCAATACTGAACATGAGATGTCTCTTTTTCATGGCAGTCTCCACAGCCCAGGGTTAAATATCACAGCTCTGTCTGAAGCACTATCTGAAGAGATCCAGGGCATCAGAATGGTCTTAATAATGAACAAAGAACTGCCTAAAGCAACTCATAAGAAACAATACAGTGCTCTCTCCTTACAACTCTGCTTTTGTCAAGACTACAGCCTGGATTTTGTCCTAAGGGTAGGCTTCTAAGCTCAGTTATTGAATTAAAAAGTAGCAGTCACTCATCTCTTTCAACGTATTACATTAGGGACACCGATCTTCACTGTATTTAAACAACTAAAATATTCGTTGAAATATAGAGATAATCTATATTTGAAGCTATTGAGGAGCTTTTGAACACTGTTACAATGGGAGCATTACTTTATGAGATGTAATAATCACTTATAATTGATAGGAATTTTTAAGGGACCTTCAATAAGGATTCTTCAAGAAGAAAACTGTCTTCAGTAGCTATTTTCTACAACGCTTTCACTCTTCATCAGGCCAAGACAAAAGGGCAAACAATATAGTGTTGTTAAGTGAATATGTCTATGTTAGGGAGTAATTTAGGACAACTGGAGAACATGCCTAGCTTAGAGTAGATAGGTCTAGGAGCTCTGCAGTCAATCTCTGTATTGTTTGGGAACTTGGGATTAGCTTTCATTGTATCCCTTGAGTCAAATGTCCTTACTACACAAGGCAGATTGAAGCTGAGCAGCCCCTGGTTGGACGTTTTGTCTGATTCATTGGGCTCAGACCACATTTCGTGCACCCCCAACATGGAACTACAGAGTTTACCCAGAAAGAAATCTAGCTAGGGAGAACCAAAATCATTCTGTCAGCTGAGTCACTGCATAGTTCCTGAGGATGCCAAACAGAGAAACAGAGGACTATTTCTCTGAACCAAACAGTAATGTAGATGTACTTGACCAGAAAAACAATAGTACCAAAATTACTGTACTTCACTGTCATCTGAGAGAACACACTAGGTCTGATAATCCTAACAATACAGAATCCATGCAAAGCAAGGAAAGATAGAATCAAAGTATACCTACAAGGAACACTCACCCAGATCATCCTTCATGTGTGAGGTCTGAAAGTATTAAGTCATATGCTTAAACTCCTGTCTTTCTCAGAGGCACAGCAAAAGGGATAGATGGAATCATACTGATGTGACATCACATTAACAACCTGATATACTTTTCTATATAAAACCTATTCATTTTTTTTTCCTGATTTTGAAATCAGAATGTTTACAAATGTTTACTTGTTTGAGTGATCAAGCTAGATTTGGTGTTCAAGGTGAGAGAAATGCAAAGCAGGACTATGATCTTAATACTCACAGGCAGCCTTGGAGTCTTTTGATGGATTGTAAAGAACACTAAGCAGCAGCTTTTGACAGGCTGTCTTAATGTACAGATCTCGTCTTATCAGACATGGGAGAATTTCAGTAAATCACATGATTAACGCTAGCGGGAAAATTGTCGTCTCAATCACTGTTATACAGTTACAGCACTTTTAGAATTATAGGACATTCAAAGGACAGTGGTTTCTATCTAATCTGTAGTTGATAAACACAAAATTCCCTAGGCTTGTACGGATGCACTACTTAGTCTGCAAAGCCAGCTAGCTTTAAGTAGGAATGCACTATCAAAATCTCTGAGCAAGAATTTCATTTTATTGGGAGTTTTGTTGTACAACTTTCAAGGGAGTTTATTTTCAGAGGGGTGTGTGATATAACATGTGGCATATTATGTGATAATAGATACACTAAATGTAACCATTAAGGAGAGTTGACTTATGATACATATGCACATATGAGTAAAATATTTACGAATAGCACTTGCTAACTGCTTCTTTATATCTTAAATTATTTTAAACTACTCTTAGGATCAGATACATTACCAAAAGGAGTATCAACAGTACTTAAAAAAAAAACATATTCGTTGTAAGATTATGAGTGGTCTCTGACCAGAAATATTATTACATGTTAGAATCAGCGCAATGTTTAACAGTTTAACATCGAAGTTGTTAAGGAGGACGATTTTGGAAAACACACAAAATTGTCTTAAGTGAAAGAACTTGAGAGATCAAGGAAGTACTTAAAACCACAGCAAATAGCAGTTTTCAAGCGAACATGCAAAAAGCAAAAGCTGAGGCAGATGAAATTGCATTGCATACTCATTCTGAACCAGCAATCATGTCTGCTTTTGCATTTGGAAAAGGCTTAGCAAAAGAGGGCTGCTAGTTTAATTGGTTTGCCTTGTCTGATCACTTACTTGTCATGGGAAATTAAAATAAGAAATTAAGGGTATTTATTGGTTAAGTGTATATAAAAAATGAATAAATGGATAAAAATGGTTGATCTCTGTGTAAAGCAAGGAATGAAACTCCAGTGGAAACTATTAGATTCTGTACACTGTAGCTACTACTGAAGAACAGAGATCACACGCTAGTCAAGTTAATGGTGGGATCTCAATAATACCATATTAGCGACAAGAAACTATTAGAGTCGTTGATAACTCCCAGCTCTAGTTTCTTCTATTTTATTCTTTCAAAAAAAAACCTAATAGAGTTATCATTCCTGAGACCCATTAATGACTGAGTTTTAGTTCTGAGTTCCTTCCCCTTGGTATTAACTCTTAATTAAACCCTGAACATGCTGATTACAAAAAAAGAAAAGCCATCACCCTGTCTTTTATATCTCTATCTCTATATTTTTTCCTCTCCTTTCAGAAGAAATATAAAGGGAAAGATGATTGTATTGCTGGTCTAAGAAACCGTGTGCCTCTCTGTTTGGTCTACCTAAAAATGATTTGAAGAGCTGCAAGTTTAAAATAAGACAAAAATAGAACTAAAGGTTAGAAAAGCAGATTATAGTAAGGTTTTAAGAATGGTAAACAAAGGATAGCAGAAGGAAAAAAAAAAAAAGGAAATGTTTACACAGCAGTCAAACTATTCCCAAATAACATAAAGCAAAAGCAACAAAATGTTCATGAAGAAGATTGGTAAGATTCCATAATGATGGGTAATGCACTTGGTAAATCCACATGCCAGTGGGCTAGAAATAAAGACATTTAAATTAACAAAATAAAAAAAGTAAAGTAGAATATTTCAAGAGACTGAATTGAAGGAAGGATCTTCCAAAACAAGAACATTGCAAGCAAATTAAGCAGCCAAAGTGCAAGATGGAGAACTGTAGAGAACCTGAGGACATGTGAGGCAGTAAAGTTGTGGTGGAGAATGGCAGAAACAGGGAACAAGACCCAAACATAGAGAGAGCAACTCTGAGGAAACATACTGAATTTTGATATTCTGCTCAGTATTCAGGTTATGTGGAATAGTGGTCGACACTAACCTCCAACAGCAGATTAAGTTATAGAGCAGATAATCTAAATGTTCTACATGGATAAAATGAATTAAGATTTAGTATATCTTTAATAACCTACTTCTCAAGGCTTTTGCGTTATGTCAGAACAGAAAACCTTGGGAAGTTTTAAAAATCTGTATTTATGTAATGCTTACAATAGATCTGCTATCAGTGTTAAATTATTCATTTAAGATTCATGAAAAGGTTCCTGGCTGTACAGTAATTTAACATTTTTTAACTACTTGCCAACAGAAACTTGGCACAGTGCATCCAACTGGATAATGCTGCCTCTGAGGGGTTTTCTTGTTCGCAGCATCACTTATGGAGCTCCAGCACTCTCAACATGTACATACCCCAGAGCACCCAAGCTTTTTAGCATTTGTTTCCTACTGAAAAACAATAATCATGGATGCTTCCAGATGCTGCGACAACAGGTTTGTAGCCAGGTGGGGAGAGAAAGACACTTTGCCATTTGTTTTCTTTCTGCTCAGAATGAGACACCAACTTTCAATTATATTTATGAGATGATTAGGCAAAGGAAATCTAGAAACTGCAGTATGAAAGTTTCACATGGCAATTTCACTAAGAGAGCAGTTGAATTAGATGTATCCTCCTGGAAACACCTTAAAGAGTGAAGGGACAAGAAATAGAGGTAAGAAAAGGAGGTAGAAAAAGTGTGAGATGCAGGCAAGGAAAATCTTATAACACATATTAGGAACAGAAAAATATAACAGGACACAGAGAGGTATAGTGAAGAGAAAAGGAGCAAAAGTAAACAGCCTAAAAGGCCAAACAGGTAGGGAAAATAAAGCTCTCTTGGTGAGGATTATTTTACACTTTCCTGTCTCAGGAATGTGTTCCCTCCTCACTCACAAAGACAGAATGGAGGAACAAGAGAGGGAACAATCTGAGAGGGAGCTACAATGGGAATTTGGGTACTGCAGGGAAAATGGAAAACTGAGAGCAAACTAGAAGAGCTGAGTCTTCTTATAAAGGGATGAAAAGGGAAAATTCTGATAATCTAATTTTAACCAAGCCTAAATTGAAGGATATGGCTATGCCCAAAGGAAAAAATTGAAATTATAATGCTTAATCTGTATTTCTATTGTATAAATATTTTAGCTTGTCTGACTTAATGTTTTTAGCTTGTCTGACAATGTTGTTAGCAGTTTAGTTATTGTGATGGTCAGTTTCTTTTACATATAAAAATAATAAAATAACCAAAATATTTTATATGTGATATGTGATTTCATTTACTTATACTGAATCAAAACCTGATTCAGTAGTATGTGAAATGACTTGAGGTATTTTCTTGGACTTTGGCAACCATTCTGTTTGGAAACCATTAAACGAACACGCTAAATCTTTGCTAAACTTCTCATATCTTCAAGTTCCAAAAATAATTTAGAGGATTATCCCTTCCTTGAAAATCACTTGCAGAAATTCTAGACTTCCCCGTCCAGCATCAAGTTTAGGGAAGGAGAAATTATATTTCTCTCTAGGCAATTTTGCAAATTATTTTTCAGATATTCATGCTCAACTTCATAAATATAAATTAGGAAGAAGTGGGGAGAAATAGCCTAGCATAATACAGTCCATATAATATATATTCACCTCAGTTCAGAACTTGACATTCTTTTCAAATAGAATCAGTAGCTAATGCTCCTTGTAGCCGACAGATAATAACAAATGCACACATGCTCTGCAATTTAGCAAGACAGGCCCGGAGAGTTCGAAAGAAACAATCAAGTTAACAAAAGCAACTTGCAGCAGAGAAGCGGATGAATACAAAGACACAGGCTATATATAGCACAGTATCATGTCACCAACGCTGGCCAGTAGTAAATGGCCAGGAATGAAGAAAAACATGAGCCTATAAACGCATATAAACAAAGTCCTTCCTTTTTTATACTGCAATTGCTTCATTTCTTACATCTTTGGAAAGAGACCGTCTCAAAAGCATTTTGGATATCCAGGAAGACTATACCAGCTGTCTCTCCTTTATCTAAACAACTCTCCTTTAAAGAACTCAAATATGTTTGTGAACCAGGGCTTCACAAAAGCTGTGCTGAGTCTGTTATAATAGTATGATATCTACTATGATAATACCCAGATACTAGGTACTTCAAGCTTTTTAGGATAACTTCTACTGTTAGATGACAGACCTTAATTTCCATAGGTCTCTAGGATCCCCTTGCAAAATTTTAGAAAAATGGTGCTTTGTAAACAATCTTTCAATCTTCAGTTACCAAAGACATTTTCAAACAAGACTTTATGAACACTTCATATTAATTTTTCTGTTTTATCCTTCAGTTCTTTTACTGGATAAATACCATCTGTTCCTCGTGATTTCTAATTGTTCATTTTGTCAGTAAGTTCTGAAATGTCTTCTACAGTCATTTCAATTTCAGATAGATCATTCAACCAGTTCCTCAAAAATGAGTTCAGCATAGGAATTTCCCCGTTTTCTATAGTGTAAACAAATTACAAATGTAGAGGCTAAAAGAAATAGATATTTAAACAGTCACAGAGCATGCAATCGCATTTAGTTTCATCTATTTTATCTTTTTGAGGTCATGATGTAGTTATTACATGAAAACATAAATAACATGAAACTGTGTTCATCTTAATGTGAAATAAAATTCATAAGCTTATAGTAAGGTTCGCTGGTCCCTGGCTTCCCAGGACTATTAATTTAAACATCTGCAAAGGAAAATATTTAGATTTTTTTAAAAATTTGGTCATGATATTGAGCAAAATATTAAATATTTGTGTTTTCCTTTCATGAAAAATTTCTGAATATATTCCTTTTATTCTGGAGTGCAAAACTATTTTTTTAGAATGTCTCACTGGAACTTAAGTTTAATTCTCCAGAGAAAGCTAGTCAGAGTGTTTTTATTATCATTTATTTTCTACTTCCTTTTTCCCATCTTATTTTGTCTGTAGATAAGTGTTTTTTACCACACCACACAACTGGTTCATCTTGCTGTGTGTTGCTGTCTGCGTGGGGCTTTACCCGCTCAGTTTCGAGACGTCTTCTTTCCGCAGCGCCATTTGGCTTTGGATGAACTCCCTTGGATACCACCGTGTTGCTGACCTTCTGGATTGATCTCTGATGTGATGTATTTCGAACATTCTTAGAATCTAGGCGTTATAAAAGTGCTCCATTCAGCTCTATTTTGACTTCCTTTAAAAAGCCTGTTTCTTTCAGACATGGCATTTCATTCTATATATTTTTTATTTTTTTTATCAATGTTAAACAAAATTAAAGCATAGAGTTACTTTCTCTTTGGAATACACAGGATCCAGCTGGGAGAAATTTTCCTAGAAATATTCAATCTGTGCATTTAACATACTCTTCTTCCTTGTCTTTGTTTTAATGCTATATATCCATATAGCTTTATGTTTATCTTTCCGCTGATTGCACTCCTTTATTTGAAGGGTGTTTTTTTTCTTCCCCTCCTGTTTTAATTTTGTTGCTTTTTCCTTGTCTTTCTGCAATAAATAATTGTGGACTTATTGGTAATAAATGCAAGTGAACATTGAAATGAAAATTGAAATTCAGATATAAAAGTTAGCAATATAGTAAAAATGGTGACCAAGCCAAAACTTTCCTTTTAATAAGCATAATACTTTGATCTCCAAGCTCATCCTAGTTAAATAGTGAAATATATGTATTACTTGGAATTCAGAAAAAACAGACAGCAAGCTACAGAATTTACATGATGTAAAGTAGAGTGAATGTGCTCTCAAATAATATTCATAGCCCAAAAACTAACACTTAAAGAAAGAAGTGTATTGAACTTCTGAAGAGCTACCTGAAGGAGGCCAGTCTGTGGTTACAGTCTGTGATTTTAATATTGCAACTGGAATGTGGCAGAAGAGATGGAAAATGTAAAAACCTTCCTCCTAAGCTCACCTCAAAACTTGAGAATGGGGAAAATCCTGCTGACCTTCCTTAAGCTCTGGTTTTGTGTAAGAATGCAGTCAGCATATGTCCATGGGCGTACCATGAAACTGAAATGATTTGGCGCAGGGCAGGTTCCCTCTCAACTACACAGCACATCATAGTCCGCTTCTTGTCAGCTGGCACTGGATTCCCTGCCTCTGGGCTCTGAATTTTTATCCTGAAGTTCTGCTTCCTAGTGTGATTGCTTAGTTTCCCTGCTGAATTTTGCAAGTGCCCACAGTTCAAGCAAGGTTTCCTTGTCTTAACAGCCTTTTACTGCACTGTCCTTCCATTTCCAAGACATCCTTGCTTGAGCCAAGAAGGGACGAGACAAGCTTTCCTTCCTTTCTTTCCCAGCACATCAGTTTCTCTCCCTTTTCTTTCTTCCTCTTGTGGGATTACACCTGTTTTGGCGTCTTATAGAGCATACAAAACTTGCACTCATCAGTTTGCAACAACAGTAAATATCTCAGCATCAGTAGTTCATAAATTACATAGGATCCAGCACTACTACTTTATGCTATAAAGCCAACAAATGTGAGCTTGAAATTTCCTATCAGCGCAAAAGTGCTCTGGACTTGCTCCACTCACAGCAAAACTCCAAAAGCATCCTAAACCAGCTCTTTTATAAAATCAAAATTTTAGCACTCTAATACAAATCAGGGTAGCAGCCTCTTATGCTAAACGGATTTGAAGCAAAACCAGAAATTCTACATCTGAATTCACCCAGTATGTGGGACAAGGTTCTCTAATGGCACTAACACCAAGTTTGAGATATTACATCTCCTTCTTATCCTGTTTTCATGTTCTAGCCACATATACTACCAGTAATATTTCCTGAGTTCATTTTTAGTTATGCTATTGCCCATTTCATACAAAAGTCTCCTTGTAGTAATATTGAAAAAACAACTATCAGAAGTTTTCGAAGAATTTTAGCATGCATAAAAGTCTGTTTATTATTAGGTTATATATGAGTTTGTGTTTTTTTTTTTCTGTATGACTAGATGAGTCATAAACATTTTTAGCTTAAAAGGTTTTCCTTTTTGTCATACACAAACATTTAATGCAGCGTAGTATTTAAAGATAGTCTCTTCCAATCCATTGAATTTCCTAATTCTGTCTGTGTAACATAGCTTAAAAAAAATGAACCTTTTTACATACCACTTTTGCATACCATAAAATCTATTTCCATATTGATCATTTAGCCCCCCTAGGAAGTTGCTTGCTGCCTGCCCCTGGGGTGTGAGACTGTCTGTAGCTTCTTGTCAGCTCTAATTTTAATTTTTCTATATTTCTCAATAGTTACATTTAATATCTAATGATATTTTATCCTGGACTATAACCAGTATGCCACAAGCTCACTGAAGAATCTTCTCTCTGAATTACAATCACACTGCTGTACAAAAGCATACTTGAAAAGAAAGAAAAGTATTGTTGGAAAAGAATAAAAGGAAGATGCCACATAGTGAAATTGCTTTGACCCAGTCCATTCGGGTGTTTTGCAAATTTCATCCCTCTGTACAAATGAGGTCTGTCTCATTGCACAGGACAGCAGAAGGATATGAAAGATGCACAGATATCTTTGTAATACAAGTCTTGGAAGGCACTCTCCAAATATAGCAGGGAACTTGCTACTGATGTTCTGTATGAATATAAAAACCTATTATGACATGAGTAGTCATGTATATTCATGCATATGCACCCTTTGGTGCAAGGCAATATGAAACTAGAATTTAATATTCTGTTCTAAATATTGCCATCCAAAATATATAGTCTTTATAAAGGAGAAATAACGATGCTGCAGACTAAAGCATTTGCCTCTACTGTAAAGAGAATTAACTGTATAAACTATGAATTTACCTCAGTGTTTCATGTGCAAAGGCTTCCGTAATTCTCCATTTCTGGGAGGAAGAGGAGGGCAATAAAAGAACCAGTTACTGACATACTGTATCTTTCTACAGCTGATATAATGCCTGTGCTTTGGTCAAAAGACTCTCACCTTACTCCAGACTTCTGATTCAATATGTTATCTGAATAATTAACATAATTTGAAAGAGAGAAGATTACTCTTAGGAGCCCTATTTCATATCATTGGACATATAGCAGTTTACCTGAGCCTGACAATGGGAAGTACTAAATTGTTGGTTGATATAGTCAACATAGTTCTTTAAAAAGTCATTAGGTGTTCACCAGTACTTAAAGATCATTGTTCCCTAATTATTTCTTCTTATTAGACTTTTCAGATGCATAAGACTGGATTTATCGAGCTGCTTCACAGTCTTGTTTTAAGATTTAAGGTTTGCCTTAAAGTCATGTGATTCAAAGGGATTTGATTTCACTATCATACAATTTCTGGATACATGTTTCAAATTTGGATTGATTAATGACAGATACACAAATGGTGCAGAAAGGACAAAATGATTATTTCTTCTCATTTCTTCAGCAGAATGAACTCCTAGATTCCAAAACCTCAAAATGAGTGACTTCCAGAATGTGTTTGCCCTTAAACAATTAGATCCTGCCACTAGGAAATATCACTTGAAAATCACTGTAATCTTTCTTGCAGTGCTAGTTTACTGGATTTGCTGTCACACTTCCTTGGAGACTCCAGCACAGTAAGGACAATTATGAGTGTTAAATGCTAGCAATATGACTAAGAAATACATATTCAGATCTGCAAATTATTCTTGACAGAATCATGCTTTTAGCCCTGCATGAACTTGTGCAGCTTCAAACATCTGCCAGCATTTTTAAACAGTCCAAAGTGTGTCATATTTATGGGGCACCTCTCAAAGAAGGACTCTTATCCTCTTTTCCCCAAAGCAGGCTTTCTCCTGGATTACATTTTCGGTCCTATTGCAAACTCACATCTCCTCCAGCAACATCTTTCCTTCAAGTCCTTCTTTCAGAGGCTGTTTCTCACAACAAATAGGTGTCAAGTACTGATTATGGTCTCCCATGTTTGGCCCCCATTCACTGGCACTGCTCTCCAGTGAATAAAATTAAGAGTTTGCTACAGGGTAAGCTCTTGCTATTTTATTGCTTGTACATAGACACATTATTATTACTTCTTTCAGGATACTCCTGCAGGTAACTGTCAGATTTTGCAAATAAAAGAAACTATCTCAAAACTACACTTCGACTTGGCATCTCTGTGTACCTATTGAATGTTCCAGGAATTAAATATAATGGTTATTTCTGCCTTTTTTTTCCCTAGATCATTAAGGAACAAGTTAAGTAAGATTTAAACTTATGTCAGCAGTAAAACTGCTGTAGAAGATCTACACCGCATCATAACCATGTATCATGTGTTTTGTCGTAAATGCAGTCCAATAGTTTGGAAGTTCATGCCTCTAAAAACAGGCACATAATCCACACCAGCTGAAGGTTTTTTTTTTTTTTTAATCCTTTTATTTAAACATATGAGGTCTTTATAGCTTTTAAACTTGATAAATTCATCATATAATGCAGAAACTGGGGTGTTGCTTTTACCTGCATGAACAATCTGTTTTTAAGATAAGGTGAAAGATCCATTTAAAGCTTTCATTTTATATGAATATGAGGGTAAAAGAACTAGGAAGTCATTTTTCTATAAAATATGTAATTAGCAGGGTGTCCTGTGGCTGAAATTATAGCAACTTGAACACGTCTCCCTGATTAATAGGCAAATGACTCAAATTCGTGTTCCGACATCTCAAGAGTAGTATGACATTTAAACATACCCACGAGAACTAGCAATGGAATAGATTATATTTTATACAGTAGTCAGAAAACTAAAAGGTAAGATGACCCTTGTTCAAAGCCTATTATTTGTTCTTTTTTTTCAGTTTCTATAAATCACAGAATCACAGAATGGTTGAGGTCGCAAGGGACCTCTAGAGATCATCTAGTCCAACCCCCCTGCTCCAGCAGGGACACCCAGAGCACGTGGCACAGGGTGGCATCCAGGCGGGTTTGGAAGATCTCCAGAGAAGGAGACTCCACAGCCTCTCTGGGCAGCCTGTGCCAGGGCTCTGGCACCCTCACAGGAAAGAAGTTCTTCCTCCCATGGAGGTGGAACTTCCTGTGATTCAACTTACACCCGTTACCCCGGCATATAGAAATGGTGGAAATACTTTGTGAATCAAAAATATTAATCTTAAAATGCAATTGGAAAATCTGTTGGTGTGACCAATGCGTCCTTGTTGAAATTGCATTAAAAATAGTTTGACTCCCAATTAATAGTGCACTACAAAATCATTCCCATTCTCTACAAAACCAGAACATCTTAAAATTTCAGCTACATTTTATATAGTTTACCATGTTTACTAAATAAATGCAGACACCTATATGTCTTCTATCCTAAAAGGGCTTTATGTTCTGTATCATGAAAGTATTCAGTTCTAGCGAAGTAACTTTAGATCCAGGATAGTTTATTATCTTTAAATCATTATGCACATTAGAGATGCTAACTTTCAAGCAAGAACTTGTTTACAAGAAGCAAGAGTATCATATAAAAGAAATAGAAAAGCTAATACTAGAGAGAAATGCTTTAAAGAAGCAGGGCTTTTTTGCCCTGTCATGAGTTAGTGATAATTTGAAATAGAAAGCAAGCAGTGGTAAAGCATAAGTAATGTAACGTGGCCAGGATTTGGCAGTCTGGCCAAGACTTCCCTGATTAATTGCTTAAGCTCTTCAGAAGTGATCATGATATATTAAAAAGGAAATAGATTAACAAATTCTTCAGCAAGCACTGCATGGAGAATATTTAATTAGAATTAATATTTGTACAAATCATTATGAAAGTGCTTTAGTGATAAGGAGGTTTAAAGATATATGGGGCTGGAGATATTGGCTCCATTGGCAAAACTCCTAAATCTTTCAATTAGTCCTAGATCTAAACTGAGTTGTAGAATATGTGTAAATGATCAACTATGTATAACACTGCAACCAACAAACTAAAACACTCATTGATCTATTAACAAAACTATTTCCCCATCCTTATTTAAATTTTCCATGTCTCAGTACTTCTGTACAGTATTTATTTTCTTTTAAATTCTCATATTTCTTAAGTTTAAGATTTTGGTATTAGAGACATATGAAAAGTACCTATGACAGAAAATTTTTAGAATATTTCGATTTGTTTTATCCAAAAACACCATTATCCTGTCTCTACAGTTCTTCGAAAGTTTAATTCAGAGGTTTGCTGAGTTTTTTTCATTTTTCTTTATCTTTTATGTGGGGAATTTTACCATCTTTTTTCTTCTTCCACAGATACCTTTTGCATTCCTGCACAGGATATTCACCTCCACTAAACACCTCTTTCCATTGTCAACCTGCATCGCTGCGCATCTCAAACTAATCATTTATGTTGCTGCAATAGGTCAAGAACACAACCTTTCCCTGCAATGACAGAAAAGTTAAGTACTGTATTCCCTGTCATTGTCTGTCAGGGTTCTGCTTCCTGCCACTGACTCCCTTGGTGGGGAAGTTTTTAATGAAATACAGTGACATGTGTGCATATGTGTGTGCATGTGTGTGCAGGCGCAAATTAGGATCTAGGATGCTCTTCATGTGTCAACACTTACAGTAAAGATGGGCAATTTTAAGAAAAGTTTTTTTGCTAAAATGTTAGTTCGGCTAAAATTTTTCAGTATTTTTCTCAGAGCTGCATCCATTATACTGAAAAGGTAGTTTGGCTTCTGCAAACTTACATGTAATGCCAGATTTGATCTGCTCTCATTTCCAGACAGTTTGCGTGTATTTTTCACTTGACCATGTAACACAATTAAGTGTGTTAAATTATCTTTGTAAGTACCAAAGGATGGTTCAAGTGATCATAGCCCATTAAACAGAATAAAAGGAGATTTGATTTTTTATTATTCTATGCAGGAAACCAGCTATTTTCCACCTTTAAAAAGAAATCAGGTTTCTCAATTTCCTCATCTCTAGTAACTTAAAACTTTTATTTTTTTATTTTCTATTCCCTTCATTGGATATGCTTGCTTCTTAAATCAAAATCAACACTCCAATTTTCTACCTCAACAGAATATACCTTTTCAATTTTGGGGGGTAAGTCCACTTAAAACACCTGTGTTAGGAAGATCCTGTTACCTGTGAAAATTTGCTTTTATCCTAAACTATCCCATGTATCAGATAATCAGATAATAAAGAAAAAATACAGCCTAGTTTCTCTTTGCTGTGTCTCCTCTGCAGTTATCACACCTACTGCAAATTAGGTATAATAAATTGGTCCTGATTTTGGACAACGGGCAAGCTAGGCTAGAGGTGTTCTTCCTTTTGGATAGATATATGTATATATATATATATATATGAACATACACACGCACCACACATACACAGACTTATGTTGGAAGGATTTTATACACACCCTATATACATAAATTGCACTGACTTAGTTTTGAATATCTAAACTGTTCTGAATAACACTGATTAAATTAGCAATTCTCCTTGACTAAAATAAGCCTGCTACACAGCAATACGCACCTGGCCGACTGGTTACCTAAAACTTCCACATGCCCTGTGGTTTGAACACGGGCTGCAGCCCCACATTTGGGCTCATATTCAGGCATTTTTGAATCCTGAGGTCTGGACCAGGCGATTTTCAGTCTCCAGGTCTGTCACCACTGTCCCTGGCAGACAGACCTGCACTTGCTGCGTCTTCCCGTCCAGCTGGCCAGGTGCCCAGCAGCTCTGGTCCAAAAGCACCGTGCTGGCAGCAGAGATTGTGGCAGGGGCTCAGTGCAGCCGTATGTCCAGCCCGGGTAGGGAGCAGAAGGAGCAAGCACAAGGCAGTCTCCAAGGACCATGCAGACACACTGCAGGCTGCAGGCAGATGTAAGCCCCTGCAAAGAGCCATGCTCCCAGCCTAAAGGAGAAAGAGAAATTCGAAAGAGAAAATTTCTAAGGCAGTCAGTGCTCAGATGACACTGAGTGCCTACTCTCTGCCTTTACTTATGCATGGACATATGAACATATTTTGCAATACAGCACACACATTGAGTTTGGAAAGCTGCTCGTCCTGTCCCTATAGAATATCAAACACTTAAATATTGTGCTTGTTTTATTGTCAGGTTGTCAGGCTTGATGTTTAGAAGTACCTTCTGCAACCTACGTTGTTGCACTTCACTAGTCGGGATGCATCCCTGAGGGGACCACCAAACTGTACTTAAGAAGCGTTATAAAAAAATGTGTTTAGCAGATTTCATCAAGAACCTCTTTAAAAGCAACACTGCAGCATCTGCTAAAAAGCTTTCTGGGAATATATGAGACTTAGGAGACCATTTCACTAACTCATTACTCTAGCATTACACCCATGCAATTCCACTGATTTTATTTTCAATTAAGATACAACTGTATAAAATCCAAGACAGACGTGAATTTAAGCCACAGTAGTGACACGGGACAGAACTCAGCCCTCACTAACGCACTGACCGGTGCGCACGATCCTCAGTTACTGCTGAGCGCTCAAAACAAATACTGCAAATAGATGCACAGTATTTCCAGGCCAAAAAAAGGTAAGAGTATCTTTACTAAAAATATACAGGTAGTTGCATCTGCTATTTTAAGGAAAAATGTGCTATTTTTATTTAATAATAAGCATTAAGAAAAAAATTAAAGCATACTAAAATGAAAAACAGGAAGCCAGATCCTAATTCTGCCCCATAACATGTTGAAATAAAAGCATGATTTGGCAATCAGTCTATTGAGTGTCACATTTGCTATAATACAAAACAAAAAAAAGCAGCTGAATACATATTTTTTCGTATCTATCTGACACTCTTCAACAAACACAGCCTATTAGAGAGACCATAGGTGTAGGAATGGGAAGGTGAAATAACATTTTAAGAATGCCAGAGTTTTATTCCACTCCAGCAGTTCAGCTACACATACTTAAGGAATAAATTTCCACGTCTAAGAAAACAAGGATACTAAAGAAATAAAATTTTGTCACAAGCATGAATAATCACTGTTTTTGCATTCTAAACTGTCTGATATTCTCCCAAGATGCATTACACTCTTCAAGTAATTAAACAACTACTGCTTTTACATTTCTTTCTAGACCATTTCAATAGCAGGTTTTAAAAGGAAAACATAGGATACTAAATCTGCTTTAAGTCAGGTTCATCTGCTTGGTTATCTAATGCTTAAACTGATGAATCAGTTCAGAATGTCATACTGAAGGTATGCCAACCGAAATATAAATTAATTTTTCATATTGGCTGTTGATATTCTGAGAATATGATGATAGAGGAAATCCTGGAGTCAGAAAAGAAACAATGGCAACTGAAATGACTGAAGGGACAGAGCAGTTGAAGAGATGCAGATGTGAAAAGAAATTTAAAATTATGAAAATTCTCAAGGGAGAAGATGACTAAGGAGGGTTATGGCAAAGGTACACAAAATCAGAAAGGTGGCAAAAAGGTAAATATTATTCACTAAACCTTTAATAAAAGAATTAGGGGGG
>NW_010585694.1:0-21637 GCF_000705375.1 Tinamus guttatus
TTTTTTTTTTCATCAAATTCATGGAAAATCACCTTGTTTGGGTACAAAACCTCTCCAGCTATTAATTTTCCCTTAGATTTTCCAAAACCAACTCAAAACTGAACAGGTCTGAACAAAAGAGAAGCTGGAGTTAATAGAAACCACTGATAATGATTCTCTGAAACAAAATTAAACAGACCCTCTGGTGTCCAGCTCAAGCAACAATGCAGACCAAGAACATTTGCTTTAACGTCTTGATATTTGCTTCAGTCAGTTGAAACACAGCGAGGTTAGTCTGCTCCATCCAGAATGAGTTTCTTTCATTACTCCTGCACATTCCTCAATAGGAAGGCCTAGTATTTTCTACCACTAGTCAACAATCTAATTTTAAACACAAGGAATAAAATAAACAAAGCTAATTTTAAAATTACGTAGGCCATCTCAGAACCCCTTTGTACCTAACAGTCCCTTCATGATGGATCATTATTCTACCTGCACGTCCACAACCAACAGTTTGATAGTGCAGCCCTGCACACAGTGATGCACAGAGCACAAAATCAGGCAGGAGGTTGAACGGGAGCTGGTGGAAAACAAGGAGTCCATGGCGGGCTGAGGCTGCTGTCAACAGCCAGATGTTGACTCTGAGAGTCAAACACAAGGAAAAGCTGGCTGTTGTTCGGACTCTAGTTCAAGGAGCTCATAGCCCACCTGAGGACAAGCGTAATTTCAAGCAGCAGAAACAGCCTGTCTCCACACTGAAGCTCCTCTGCTAGAAGCCCTAAGCTGATGGAAACTTCCTGTCATGGCTTTTTACTCTGCTAGGAGGAATATTTTTATTCCTTCTGCAGGGGGAATTTGTCAAACTCTTTTAGCAGAAGGAAAGAAAAAGAGAAGATCACAGAATCCACCTTGAAAATAGGCAGTATGTACTGCTACAAGCATTACCATGGTGCTGAGCTAGACCAAATACCTGGTGACTTGAATTTATGGCCAATGTCATGTGCTTTGGCCAATGCTTTGCTTTGCTAAAGGATAAAATGCATCTTGTGACCACAAAGAGGTAAAAACCTGGCAAGGCTTAAAGACAGGATAGCCTGAGCATTTGTGGTTAAACAGAGTTTTGCTAAAACTGCTCCTTCACGAGAGCTGTGTCTGTTTTGGAATCTTTACATGAAGCACAGAAACTTCAAATCCACATATTCTCCATATCCTACCAAATATTGTCCAGTCAGAAAAGGCTCTGGGTGTCAGCGACTACTTGACAGAACTGTACTTTTGCAAAGACACGCAAAATCTTTCATCATATTCCCACAACAGAGCAGAAATCAATTTTGAATTTCTAGGAAGTTGGGTTGTGAGGAAGCCACAGCCAATCTAATAAAATTAGCAGTCGGGAAGCAGAGCCCTGCTAGAGGAGCAGCCTTGTCAGACAGCGACTCCCGCGTGGCAGGTACAAAGTCTAACACAGACCTAAGATCCTATCAGCAAAAACACAGTCTTATCTACACCCGTGTCTCCTCAGACCCACAATGACATTCTGGTGTCTGGCCACTTTTCAAACTGACAGAACGAGGCAGTGAGTCCTTCTTTACACCCACAGGCAGCCCAAGTCCCTGCTCCATCTCTGAGATCTCACTCAGAAAAGGCTGGCAGGTTCTCAGACCCAGAATATATGTACAAGGTATTTCCTTAGTCAGGGCTTTATAGCCAGCTTGCAAGGAAAGGATTCACCTTCCAGAAAATTTTAACCTTTAACTGATTTTATCAGCCAGAACTTCTTCATAAGAATCACAAACACACTTGTTAAGTGCAACCCCAATGACTGGGCCTGTTCAGCCTGGAGAAGAGAAGGCTGAGAGGAGACCTGATCAGTGCATGTAAGTACCCCAAGGGAGGGAGTGCAGAGGATGGTGCTGGCCTCTTTTCACTGGTGGCCACTGACAGAACTAGAGGAAATGGCCGGAAACTGAAGCACCAAAAGTTCCACAGGAACTTAAGGAAAAATTTCTTACCAGTGAGGGTGACAGAGCACTGGAACAGGCTGCCCAGAGAGGTTGTGGAGTCTCCTTCTCTGGAGATCTTCAAACCCTGCTTGGACGCAGCCCTGTGCCACGTGCTCTAGGTGACCCTGCGTGTGCAGGGGGTTGGACTAGATGAGCTCTAGAGGTCCCTTCCAACCTTAAGCATTCTGTGATTCTATAATTACACTATAGATGCACTGAGCTATTATTGTTACAGTATTATGATATTCTTCTCCAGCTTGCTGAGAAATACAAGTACAATTAGAATTTAGATTATGCAGTACACACAGCAACAATACTCAGAAACTTTATAACATATAATGTATTTAGTGCTTCATTAATGCAGGCGGGTGGCTGGAGCCTTAAACCTGCAATGTTAAAGAAATCTAGAATTAAGGCTCTCACTTAGCCCTTGCTTGCTCTCAAAAACTGTCGCTCCCTGGCAAAGGCAGTCCCCTCATTCTGTGATTCTATAATTACACTATAGATGCATTGAGCTATTATTGTTACAATATTATGATATCCTTCTCCAGCTTGCTGAGAAATACAAGTACAATTAGAATTTAGATTATGCAGTACACACAGCAACGATACTCAGAAACTTTATAACATATAATGTATTTAGTGCTTCATTAATGCAGGCGGGTGGCTGGAGCCTTAAACCTGCAATGTTAAAGAAATCTAGAATTAAGGCTCTCACTTAGCCCTTGCTTGCTCTCAAAAACTGTCGCTCCCTGGCAAAGGCAGCCCCCTATTTCAGACAACTCTAATGACACCAGACAGCTCAAAGGATGTCTTTTTTTGTTACTGTTCTTCATTCTCAGACATATCTTAAACACTTCACAGGAGAGAGGAGGGAACGGATGGGACAAGTTTACTTATCCCTTCAGGAAGCTTTTAATTCATTAATCACACATGGAATCTAGACTGCAACCATTTGTCAGATCCATTAAGAGGCTGTATTTCTGCCTCCTGATTTTGTCATTACATGCAAACCCCTAGAGATCTTAACAGAATTAAATTTCTGCTTGAAAAGGAAAAAAAAAAAAGCCCTAAATATTCTGCTAGAAGAGTTTAATCTATAGTGCTGAGAGCCATTTCTGTAAACATCATGGGCTTCTGGGCACTCCACTCATGTTCAAGGACTCATTTTTTGAGTTTTGAAGAAGCAGAGCTTGCTTGATCTGTGGTATCTGAAGAGACCTGATACCGGTGTTGCTGTATTTACTTCCCTGACTTCACCCTAGGAACACACATTTTGCCAAAAAGGTTTAGGGAAAAAGTATCACTATTTCATGTCTGCAGATTAGGGCAGCAAAGACAAAGTTTTTTTTGCATTTATTCTAAAAGACCAACAATGCCCACAGACGACCATGATTTTGAAGAGTTCTGTTTACTTGAGATCTTACAAAATAGCAATGACACAGTATAAGAATTGCTGTTTTACCCTCTGACATACTTAAAGTCTGGACAGTTGCCCATGTTGCCATGTTACCCCATCCCTTAATTATTACTATTTCCCACCAGCTCGCTCCCTGCCCCTGCCCTGGACTTCACTTCATCCTTTAAAAACAGGCTTTCAAGACAGCCCTTAACGAGCACCAGGGAAGGCAGTTGGTGACTGGGCAGAGGAGGGTGCGAGGCGCAGACAGGAGCACAGCGGAGCTCCGATGCGCTCGTACCCCGCGCACCCCTTTCTCCCCTCCTCGCTGCAGAGCATGCTTGCTTTGCCTAGGCTTACCCAGGGTCTTGGTTAATGTAGCACAGGGGAATGCTAAAATATTCTTGAACAACCCTTTAAGATCCTCACCATAAAGCAGCAGGCAGCGTGCCACCTCACACGAGCAGCCTAAGGCTTCGCAAGGTGCTGAAACATCAGAGAACACCAAGAAAATAGTCAGGTTAAGGAAGGGACAGGCAGGGGGGAGGCTTTGAGCAAAAGCTGAAGTGACAGAATATTGCTCTGCTCAGCAGACACAGGCCCTGCAGAAAGGAAAGCAGAAAGGAAAGCGTGCCCCTGACAGCCGAGCCAACAGCTGCAAGGAAATTAAGTCCTTTACGTAATTTCACATAAGGAGCTGTGACTAGAAACCAAATTTGATAGCTCGGATGTCTAAATTTCAGATGTGTCTGCCAAAATTCAAGTTTTCTAGTACATCAGTGAGACCAAGGTGACTTGTGTCCTAACCCGCAGTATTCACAGCACACACGAGATCAGCTCAGAGGCAGCCACATCTTACCTGCTTCTTCCCCTCCTTTACTTCTTTTTTTTTTTTTTTAATCAAAGTTGTTATTCCCTTTTAAAATCATTTGGGCAGCTGTACTGTGGTCTCAGAGATCCAAAACAAGCCATCCTCAACTGTGGTAACAGCTTTAGAGTATAAACAACAGCAGCTGCAACCAGTCAGTTACTATATGATTACATACACCACATTCATCCATCATTAATAATGGCATTCATCCTAGCAGTGAAGACAACATTATTTGCATTGCTAATATCATCTAGGAGACTTCTCACCAAACAAGAACACAAAGAGACGATAATACTGGGTGGTTTTAGACTTCATTTTTAAAAACGTGCTTTAGATGAGCACAGATTCAGCTCTTTCTTATTGCCGTGCAGTTCACACGGGAGAGGATGTGGAAAGGCCATGGAGAAGAAAGAAGCTGGGCAGTCCAGAATAGCTGGATAGTTTCCCACTTTTTTTCAAAGGTTACTTGTAACCCTGGTACCAGAGGGTAATGCTCTAGGGCAGAATTTGTCTTGAGTGAACAACAGAAGTGCAGGTTATTTGGGATGCCTCAGTGCAGAAGCGTGGCATTGCTAAGGTACATCAGAATGAAGAGAGTGTTTAAGAACATCTAAGCATGGATCTGCATTTATATCCATCCTCCCGGGATACTCCATAAGTATCAGTGCTGGTTGCTGCCATGAAGAGCTGAATGCACGTAAACAAAATGCTGAGGTGACAGCACAGGTTACTTGGCTCCAGTCAAGCCCTCTGAAGCCAGCCGAGGAAGATGAGGCTGTCATTTGAGAAGAGCAAACCATTTCTTCCCCAAATACCAAACGCAGCTTCAGTTTGGGCTTACTAGGCTTATGGTCTATATTTATCCATTTCATTCATTTAAGAAAAATCTGTAAAAGGAAGAACTGCAGTTGCTAGAATCTGAAATTTTCCTAAGATAGCTGGACACACGGTAACATGCTGACATGCCACTTGATACTGAAACAGGATGTCAAGGAGTTTCAAAGCAAGGTGAACCTGGAAGAGGAGGATAGTGCTGGGGCATTCTGACGGGAAAGTGGCTGCACTCACTTCCCCAGAGGAGCCTGGACAATTTACTTTGGAAAAGATTTGCGAGGAATTCAAGGCAGCTACCTCCAACTGATTTTAACGGTAATTAGGATCCTACATACTTGACGGAAAAAAAAAAATCTCAAGCTTCCTGTATTTAGTTTTCCAGCGTCTGTAAAATGCAGAGAGCACTACTGGAAAAAGGGAAGGAAATTACAAGTAGTAAGCATACAGCTAGATCTATTCATTTTATGTCTTTAAACATCACTATAATCACTCACTTTAGTCACTAGTTTTTTCAGCAGAAGAATACATTACCAGGAGGAAAACTAAAATACACCAAACTGCATCTCAACCACAGTCTTAATTGCCCACATGCAGGCTACCCTGGATGCAAAACATTCTCTTTAACCAGGGACCTGCAGCCACACTGGAGCAGCTGCATCATTGGCCAGAATTCCTTTGGTTTCCAGTTTGGGAGCAGTTTGCAAGGCCAACACTGTATAGGCCACAGGCAGGGAGCAGCTGCACGCTACTGCACAGAGCAAAACTGAAAAATTTCTACTTAAAAAAAAAAATCCAACTTGATTGATGCTATAAACATCTCTTACTTCTCTGGGGTTTTCTTTTTGTTCTGCAGAAGGTGCAGGAAGGTGGGAGTCTCAGTTCTCCCTCTTTCCACTACGGAGAGAGGGTGGATGGCCCTGTGAGGGATGCTGCTCCACAGCAACAGGAACCCGGCAGTACTGATGCTGACACCTTCGGTTTTGCTGTATCACAGTCTGCCAAATCCCCGTGAACACAAACAAGCGCTTTTAAGGGAAATGGAGATGACCTTCCATTCCCCTTTCCTCTCCTCTCTCACACGTTTTGTTATGTTTTAAGCGAGGTTACGCTGAACTTCCTCGCGCCGTTCAGTTCCTGCTCCAATGTGCACTTCTCTAAAGATAGAAGCTGAGTTAAAGTAGCTATGGTTGGCATGCCAGCCAGCTGGCCCCAGCGCCGTATAATCACATTCCAGACACAGGGCCTTGAAGGAAACTTCGCAAACCACAGGCCTTCATGCAAAGCATGAAGGAGGACAACAAGAACTGCACGTGATCGTAAAAACAGGTATTTTTACTCTGAACTTCTTTACAAATTGGTCTTCCAAGAGAGCATCTCCAAAACATAAAAAGCATCTTTAGTGTTACAGGAACTTACGTCTCTTGATCAAGACTCATCAGAAACTGAAGATAACCCCTTTAATATAGACCTCAGCTAAAGTACAAGAAAAACATCTATTCAAATTGAATGATTTCTCACTTGCCTTTTGAGAACAAGCTACAAAAAAAGGTTATGCAGATAGTACTAAAAGCCAAAGCTTGCAACATAGGAACCTGGAGAGTAGCTTCCAGACTGCAGTTCGATAAGACTTATAATACTTTCGCTTTCCTGATAATTGGGGAAGGGATGTTGATCTCCAGGCAGGCATCAAACTTTATTGCTAAAAAAAAAAAAATTACTTAAGACTTTCTACTTTTAGTAACATCACTTCTCAAATTTTAGGGCAAGTGCTAAAACACTTCTAGGAGTTCTAAAATGCTTCAGATGCCCCTTAACTTGCCCCTTAAAATACTTCTGTGAGCTATAGGACACAGATATTGCAGATTGCTGAAAACCATTCCAAGAAATGTCTCACAACAGAAGCATGGTCGTTCAGCCCCCCCTAAGGCTGGATCAGAGCTCAAATCTGCCTGTGATTCAGCACAGCATCAGCAGTGGCAAGGTCAAGGGTGCAATGGAAAACTCACGTTTGTGAGTGATCCTGTTCAACTGCCTCCTCTCCAGCACTGAGGAAAAGCAGAAACACGGAGGCAACGGGCTTGACTCTCAGAAAGTTGGGGTTGCCTCAGGCAAGTGACTTTATCTATGTGCTGTACGGTGATGCCCTGTCAAAAGGCAACTGCGCCTGTGCCATGGGGCCAGGAAGGCCTGACTTCTGTTTATATCAAACACGGAACACGTAACTCTGATTTAAGGTTGTTTTCTACAATAGAGTAGGGTGAATATTTCACTCTCTCAGCAACCTTTCCTGCTGCCCTAAATGGTCTATAAATCTAAAAGCAAGAATTTAGGAGAACAAGAATGCACAAGGGACCTTGCCATAAAAACAAGTCCACTGTGGCAAGGAGCTCACTTTTTCCAATATAAGGTGCCTAAAGTTTGAACAAAAAACATGAAAGCTGTATTTGTATTCTTTCCTTATGTTCCAGACATCTAGTTGTAGAAATATCAGCACATAGAGCTTACAATAGTCTTAACATAAGCATGGTCTGTCAGCCCTCCCTAAAACAAGATCAAAACTCAAGCCTGACTGTGATTCAAAACAATTATTACTTACTGGCAATTTCTTATGGCAATTTGCTATTACAAGCCCTATCCCAAACACGGGCAGACTGATGCAATCCGCATACGTGGCTGCCTGGGCCTACAAAGCTAGAGTGCAGCTTGCAGAGCTAATTTTAGGTTTTACTAGACATTGCAAGTTTGCCAGCTGTTGCTGCACCTTCACTAATTGGATGATAAAGTATGTTTGGTCCCCTGACAGCAGGAGGGCCATGTGTTCTCCAAGCTAAGAGACAATATGATATCTTTAACCCTGAAAATAATTTCACATTTATCTTTACTGACAGTAATAATCAGTCAACTGCACGTCACGTACCTCAAGGGCCAAGTGAGCCTCACCTTCTGCTGGCATCACTCTGCCCATCCGCTAGTGAATGAGCAGGAGGCATCTCCTACTTGGTGAGTAACTAGAGCTAGATTCTGAAACTCTCAGGTGCTGAACACTCCCCTTGTGCATGTTTGAGTCAATATACCCGAACACAACCATTGGAAACAGTGTCAGGCTGACCTGGGTGCAGGACTTCTAACAGCAACCCCTGGTAGCTACAACAGAACCCAGGCTTCACAGGTTATTTGGTTTAAGCAAAGATCATTGATCATCAACTACAGCTGTTGCTTTTATGCAACCAGTTTGTTCATGGTATTTTTTTGCCACTACTGGATATAATTGAGGAGTGTAAGCTTATTACTATTTCTTCTGGTCTTGATCTTTTTCTCTCAGCTCTTCCCTGGAAAAAGTAGATTCCAAAAATCTTATCCTTCAATTGCTTTCCCTGCAAAGCCCTTAAGAATTCTTATTCGGGATGTTTCTTACAAAACCTCAAGCCGTTCTCCTCCCAGATTTAAGCCTTTAGAACAGTTTTTCTGCTGCACTTAATGGATTTCATCATGCCACGCGCTCTCCTGCCCAGGTTTCAGCAGCGCTGCGCTCGCTGGCGCGCTCCTCCCCACGAGGGGCCCTGGATGCTGCAGCCCCCTGGCCCAGGGGGCCATCTCTGTGTCCTAGAGCTCGTCAGGAAACACTTCAGCCAAGGCCACGCAAGGTCCACAAGCATAAAAGAAGCTTTTTGTACAAAGTCCATGGCTACAGCCATAAAGAGCTAGGGGCTTTAAGTGGGCCATAACAATACTTCTTAGCGTGTTTTATGTTTTTATGAGTATAGACAGCATAGATTCAAACTAGCTGGTGAATCCTGCAAGGCACTATAAACTAAATCAGTATTTGCTATGGCAGTGACTACCTTGTATGCCCAACAGCACAGTGTTTACTAAGAAACTAGAGCACGATAGATGAAACAGTGAAAAAGAAACCCTGGCAGGGAAGAATCATAAAAATACAGGGTCTTCCTGCTCCTGTAAGGCAGAAAGCAAAATTGTCACAAAAAAAACAGAACTTTAATGTTTTTGCTACTCTGCTGATACATCCTATAACTTCATAAACAGTTTTTTAAATGAAATAGTGACATATGTCACTATTTCCTGTGTTTGAGCTGCAAATAAAAAGTGTAAAATCAAAACTGACAAAAGGCTAACAACCTGGCTAGCTCTCGTGGAGGTGGGAAGCGCTCAGAACCTCACTGCAGCAGTGCTGCATTGTGGCAGAACACTCTAAACCTTTTCTTATTAACAGAGTATTTCACAGGAATTTTGCTTGGCTACTGAAAAGCAGATAAATTCTTCATGTGCGTGTGAAAAATAAGCACGTAAAACCAGTTCACAAAATACTATAGCTGTCTTTTGAATGTTTCAAGCAAGACTATCACAGGGATATCACTGGTTGCTTACCAATGCCCTGAGGGAGAGGTGGGAAGAAAGTGACTAGTGATTTAATTTCAGATTCACTAAAGGCCTGGGCAGTATCAAGGTTATTTCTAACCAAATCAGTTAAGGTGACAGTGACCACACTGCTAGCTGGGGGGTAGGCCTAGCAGGATGCATTACTCTAAGCAGAGGGAAAAAATAAAAAGTGATTCTGCATGGTAAGTTTTAGCACAGGTCAGGGGAGCACTGGGCACCTCTGGGCACGCGCTGCACCCAGCGGCATCGGTGTCTCCAGCACCTTGAACCCACGTCTGGAGCTCACGCAAAGGAGACCCATCCCGGGCAGCACAGTCAGCTCCACGGCCAAAGGGGGGCCCCAACAGCGGGGGGAAACAACTCACATAGAAGGATCCAGTTTACTGGAATAAGGAAGATATAAACAAACCATCTGAGACTGAAATTAAGATTTAATAAATCTCGTGTTTCTGAACAATTCTATGCCTTATGAGCAGCTATCGATCAAGGGATGCTCTATCCGCATTACAGCCAATTAACGCCTTAATGACAATTTGGGTTTACCAGCCCTAATTTAAAAGAAACTGTGCCACCTGCTGAATCACCACAGCACTTTCTGAAGCTGTTAAGCGTTTTCTGGAAGCCTCCCAGCGTGCAGTGACAAGCAACGTGGCCCATATCAGCCCCCGAGGCTGGAGGAGCAGAGAGTCTGCAGGGATACATGGCACTAGCCCAGCAATGCTGGCAAGCTCCTGATAGCCTGGCCAGCCTTTTCTGTACTCTGAAGCACAAGAATAAAATGTGCATGATAAAAATTGTCCCCACTTATCACCCTTCAGTTTTAGATTGAATATCAGCTCCCGCAGCAGTAACGAACAGAGTCCAGAGACCGAGGGAAGGTCAGGGCTGACTCAAGCTTAGCAGGAACAGCTGATTTGATAAGCGGTTCCTGCTGCCATGTGGAGCAACACCCGTGGGTACGTAACACATGCAAAGGTTAGCGCCTCGTACGGCTTGTGTTTAAAGGTACAAAGTGCTTAAACTGCACTTTGAAAAAGAGTTCTGATCCCTCCCCAAACAGGGCAGCGACTCTAAGCCAAGGCACCCGTGCTGCAGGAACAGGCTGCTTCTGAATGACTCTGCTCACCAGAGCGGCCCTAGGTGCTAGGCTCTACGCTCAGCTCTTACACCCGCTTCCCACCCCTGTTGTTTTAGAAATGCTGAATGGAGTGCACCTGAGCTGGGTTAATCCTGACAGGCACCTAGAAGGTGCTGGTAATTTGTCCAGTGGCGAGCTGTGCTATTTTCATTTTACTTGCAGCTACCGTTCTGCAAGTCACAAGCCAGCGGGGAATACTGCACAGAGTATTTCCTGAGCAGCCCAAATTCCCAGCAGCTTTCTACCACAAAAAAACAGTTTTTCTTCTCTTTTTAAAGAGATAGCGAAGCAAGGATTAGGGTTAAGATTTGATCCTCAATGGTTAAAGCCATTCTTCTACAGAATTTTAGCTTTGAGGGCTTCCCCTGGGATTGCTTAGCCATAGTCATACTTCTAATGACAAATGTGGACTGAGCAGATACACTGAGATCATTTCCACTCACCTCAATTCCAGTAATAAGAAATCCAAAAAAGTGCGACTTTTGCTATTAAGTACCAACCCAGGCCAGTTCTTCTTAGTTACTGTACGCAGAGTAATTTCATTACTTAAAATAATTTTTAAAAGCCGTAATTTTATCTGTACTTTTTGTCATAAAACAAAAATCTTAGAAGGAAATAATTGAGTGAATACTGAAAACTAGCAGAGGAATCTATTTAAAAGGGAAAAAAATAATGAAGACCAGTTTGCTGAAAAGAGCATTAAACATCCGAAAGCAGCGACAGTGTCAGACAGCTGATGGCAATCTCTGTTACATGAACAAAGTACCAGATGCCAAAAACGTTTCAAGAGAAGATTCAATATTCAAACACATGACATGTAAAATTACAGTAACAAGAAATATTAACAGAGGCGCTGCGTAGAAATCTGTTAAGTACCTCTGTATGCACTGCAGAAAAAAAGTCCAAGGCTATTTTTCCAGTTTGGGGGAACTAGCTCAAAGTACAGATGAAGAGAGCTAGGCTGATGCCCGGGAAAACCCAGCACTGAACGATTTCTACAACAAAGCACAGAAAAAAACAGCAGGGGAGGATGTTCTGTGATGTGTGCTAAGGGTAACCCTGCTGTTGTAATCACACCCCTCTGTTTGCCAGAGTCCGTGTCGCTGGAGGACATTTTTTATGATGGATTTCCAAGTTCCTCCCCTGTAAAGAATACCTCACTTATCTCTGCTTTTTCTTTTCATTACGCAAGTAAATATTTATTAGTTACACTGTCAGAACAGCGATTGTGCGCCAGGCCCCAAGGTCCCATTATCCCTGGGGAAACGCTGCTCCTGCAGCTCTCCCAGGCGTCCCCGGGAGGAGAGCTCCCCGCTGTCCCTGCGAGCCCCTCCGAGCCGCACGCACCGGGAGCAGCACGGGGCAGCGGTGCCCGGGCTGCGGGAGGCACCGCGGGGCACGCGTGGCCTTGCTTGCTTTAAATGAACCATAAAACCACACGCCGGGTCAGAAGGGGCTGAGAAAGTGGCCACTGGATTATACCTGGAAAAACCAGCAGACATCCAAATGATGCTTTTCATTGGGACACTGTCTGGAATCACCTGGAATATCTTCCCGGCCTGCTTATGGAGAATGCAGAAAGGAAACTACTTCAACCATAAGTGCTGATATTTTCCAACATTTCTTTGACTAATGATTCTCATTTCCCTGTTCACTGATAGTTCCTTAAAAGCAGATGTCTTCTCCAAAAGAAGACAATTTCCTTTATGGGGTGTCTCAGCAAAAACAAAGGATGACAACAAGCTACAGATACACAGAGAAATTTCCTTGCGCAGCCGCCCCTCTCAGTTTGTCTCAGTTAAGGCTGATGTTGCTGGAGGGCAGGACGTGGTCTCCAGAGGCTGCACTGCTTTTGCAATGGGCATCATCACGAAACGCTTCTTGACAGGCTCTGCCACACGTCCTGCCCCGAGCCCGGGCTTGGCTGCTAGCAGTGATGCTGCCCAGAAGGCACAAGTTAGAGCAGCCTCTCTAGGCTGGTGGACAACGCGTTTGGGGTTGGATTAGTGACTCCGTAGAGCCACTTTTTCAGAACTATGCCGCACATCTCTGAAACGCCACCACTCTTTCAGCACCTACCAGCAGTGCTGCAGCGTTTGCTAGGACAATTAAAGAAGCTCCTGCCAGGTTGCCCGATAAATGCTTCTGTCCCACTAGGCAGAACAGGCCACCCAAATCCCAGCCAGGTCCTGAGCTGTTTTATTTAATGGCTGTCCAGCAAGGCCTGAAGAACTACACCACGCATGAAGGGGTCCCAGCTCAGCTCCAAACCAGGCGTTTTCCCTCCCAGCAACTTGCCTTGGCTCAGAATAGGTGTTTATCTGCCTCTCTGGGTACTCCAGGGCCACTGAGGTAGCTTTGGCTTCCTCATGTTCTTTCAGGTGCATCTCATCTTTTGGACACATACTTAGAGTGGCAACCATTCCTGCAACCAGCTTGCCCCAGGGCTTCTCTCAGAACAGACAAAAATGCTTTAATAGGTTTCTGGCATAGAACTTCATCAAAATTAAAAATAGTTATTTAAGGCACAGTTTGCCATTACTCCATCTGAGGAGGAATACATTTTGAAAACATCCTATGGATTTTTTTTTTTTTTTTGAAATTTCCATTTTTGATCAAGAACTTCAAGGAAGTTGACTCTGCCAGAAAACAGTCTGATGCCTCCAAAGAATAAGAGCACTAAATGCCTGCGAGCACTGTGTAAAGTCCTCCCAAATTGTGCAATCTGCTGTCTTGGGGAGAAAAGCACCATCTTTTTGTAACACATCTGCAGCCAATCATTACTTTATGCTCCGTGGCATTCTAGCTCCTGTAGAGCACTAGCCTAAACAGTATACCTGAGGACTTTACAAACTAATAGTCACGAAGCATATTCATCTTTTCGATTGCTCTTTACAAAAGGACAAAAGGGCAAAGCCCATTAGTACTCCTCTTTTTGCAGAGTTTTCTCCCATGGCTGCAACGTTCACAGAGCAAGCCCTCTTCCTTCCAAATCACACCCAGCAGTGCCCTTGGGGACTGCAAACCAGGCAAGCAGCTCGGAGCGCGCGGAGCACCCGGCTCGCCACCATCCTTGGCTGCTCCTTGGAAAGGCAAACCATCACCAGCATTTGCCCCATGACAAGTGCAACGAAAAGCACACAGATTTTCTGTTGTAGCCAAATCTGTGTCTCCCCATGCCCTTTTACCACACCGGTAAGGAGCAGCAGTAACTCTTGGCTACAGAGTCCAAGAAGAAGAGCAAGCAAACTTCATACCTAGCTTCAAGTCAAAGCTCTACATGCACGCTCTGACAGGGATGCCATAGCTCTAACTTGTGCCAATTTTCCCTTAGGACAATAATACCTTGAGAAATTCAAAGCTGAGTTTTCAGCTAGCACATACTGACTTACATTCTTAGGTCAGTTAAGTTTTCTAAACTCATCCTTCTCTCTTAATAAATTTTGATTAAAAAAGTAGTATTTCAACATTATAGCAATAAATTTTACTGTAGATGTCAAAAGGGTTAATTATTATTTTTTTTAAAAACATTGACATTTTCTAATTTGACCCAAGAGGCTCCTCCTCTTCTTACGTCCCCTTTTAGCTACTGCTGAAGAACCTCAGTCCCCACAGACTTCAGACACACAAACCACCTGATCCTATCTTGTAGGAAGTAACTTTAAGAGTACAAATATCATCGTAAAATCATGTGTAAGATATGATCTGGTCATGGAGTCCACAAATGTGCCCTTGCAGCCTGTGCTGCAGCTGGATCTGGGCAGCCTTTGCTCAACATGACTGTGTACGGTGACAGGAGACCTGGCTTCATCACCAGGCACACGGGGGCCTCGCACAGGAGCCTCTGCAGTACAGAGCAGGACCTTCCTTTCCTAAGGGCTCTGCAAAGACATGCAAACAAACAGATGCTGGAACACCATCAGTGAGATCCTGTATTTTATTTTTTGATTGAACCTCAGCTGGAACACACATCAGCCCTGAGTTAATGAAAAGTTTTGTTTTCAGGAAGGCGAACAGACTCAGAAGCACATGAACAGAACAGACGCTTCACAGACATTGTTTGAAAATCTCCTTGTTTAGTGACTTTTGTTGCCAGAGTCACAATAAATTAATCTTTTAACCTACCTGTTACTGTCTACACTAACAGCTTGTTGAAAACATACCAAAGCTAATGAAAGGCATCTATAGGCTTGAAGGGTGTCAGTCAGCACCGGAAAAAATTCTTGTGTTCAAGTCACCACAACCCATTGTGTGTGTAATGTCACTTCCAATACAGGAAGCATTTGTCACAGGCCTTAAAGCAGTAGAGAGACAGAGTGCTTAGAAACAGAGACAAGATAACCTCAAACTCCACATTTGCAATGTGGCTAAAGAAATTTGGATTCCACATCTGGGTGTATTGCATGAGGTTAGTTGAGAATCGCAGTGTTACCGAGCAGAAGGCAAAGGATTTCTATACACTGAAGCAGTAGATATTTACTCACTCAATTTCACTCACCTCTCACAGTATAATCTTTCCTCTTGCATACCTGCCCATCAAGAGCACCGACCACCCCTTGAATCTAAAAAAAAACTGGCCGCCTTCAGATTGCTTCTAACCTTGCTCTGCTGTTGGCCAATACAAGTTTGCAAATGTAAAAGAAGTTGTTTGCACTCACTGCCACTTTGCCTGGTGCTGCTCTTTCCTTCGTCACCCTCAAGGAATCAAACGAAACCTTTGGTGCCGTGATCAAGCCTGAGGTTTTATTTTCAGTCATACTGCAAAACAGTAGCCTAACAGCCTAAGCACAACCTCTATTTGGTTAATCTGCAAAAGGCCAAGCACCATGCACTGCTGCAGCTGTCCCAGCTCCGGAGTGCTCCAACTGCTCAGTACGTTTCTTCTGTCCATTTTACTGCAGGCTGGCTCCAGATTCGGCACGTGGAAACGGCCTCGTCTTTCTCCCAGCCTGGTTGTGACGAGTTACCTCTACCTCCTACCTGGCTTTCAGCCTCTCTCTGCTGATGAACTGACCCCCAGCCTCTCAAGCACTACAAGTAAAACTCAGCAAAACACTCTGCTGACAGCTCCTTAGATTTAATTTCTTCCAGCACTTCAATGCCCACAGTGGTATTTTCAATCACCTAACTTCCCTCCTCCATGCCCACGTGTGTGTGCACACACAGGACATTTCTTCAGGGCTCACTTTTGTTAGATTTTCACTTTCATGCTGATATTCTCAGGATCAGTCACTAGCAGAAAGAAACTAGTTACAAAAAGTTTAACAACTGAGGCCTTCCTGAGAGGGAAAGGAATGAAAAAATATAAACATCCCTCTTATAAAGAAACAGTCTTGACAATTCTAGCAATGAATAGCTGGGGATTTAAAAAATAAAGAATAAAAAGATTTGGCAGGGAAGCAGCTTCAACTGAAGTGTTTTAATGCAACTAAATTATCAGTCCTTGAAAAAGGGTAATTACACATACACAGCCATTTATCAGAACCAACTGCCAGATGTTTGGCAAGAAGCCAGCATGTGTATAGCCCTTATTTAGCTATTTGCATATTAAAAAGAAAATCATAAAAGGGTTGAACACTGAATGGGAACAGTCTACCCTCATCCAGAGCACTGTGTGCTGCTGAGTGACTGAGGGAGCCCTACCTCATCCAGGCCATCAATCCAGCAGTGTGTTTGAACAGGTGCTTATGGTTAAGCATAATAACAGCCCACTAATTTCAACTAGAATTGATATTTGTAGGCAAGCCTCTAAGGATTAAAAGCTGCACACAGGCATTAATCAGTCCAGATGAAATTTTGATCTGTGAATCTTTTCTGGAATACATACACAGTGTTTTGCAGGCAAATATGAATACATCCATGTCCAAGGGGCTGGGCAGCACTACACAAAAAAAACAAGCCCTAAGAGCCATGTCTATGATCATGACCATGGTGCCACAGCTCCCTAGCTGCTTCAGACAACACACAGACCAACTCGGTATAAAGGACAGATACAGCTGACTTCTATCCACAAAAGGCCACATAAACATACCTTCCGTTGCCTCAGTTGTACGGTGAGAAGCAGGAATAATAGCTACTACAGTTTAACTAAAACAGTTTGAAAAACCTTTTTTTTGTAAAGTGATGCATTTCTATTGTTTTATATTAATTCAGGTTATAATGCAGAGTAGACATCAAGTCATCGTTTTCAGATGCTGCCAACATGCCAACTTTTAAAACAGTGCTGGTGTCATCCGTACAAACTTACCTTCCTAGCTCTTCTCCAATTTCATAAATGTCCTCCACCTTCTGTTGCTTGAACAAAGCCATATTTGGACTCTTCATTGATGCACAAAGATGACGAATCTGGACCTGTAAGAGAGAATGACATTTGACATCTCCTTCCAACAGACAAAGAATCAGTAAAACATCTCTAATGCAGCCACTTTGGCTGCACTGCAGCTCATTCATGGCCAAAGCTACCTGTGACCAAAACAGCTACAGTACTAATTCAGCAGGCTCTGCTGAACAGCATCCAAATCTGGAAAAAAGGTCTGTGTCTTTGACTGCAGAGGGGTCTTGCTTCTCAAAGTACTTGAGCACATAATTTGCCAAAAGCACAGAATACTCCGTTAAGCCTAAAAGGAAGGTATATGGTTTAACTAGCATGGGATCCTAAAGCATTTGCACTATACCAAAAAAGAGCTACCACGAAAATGAGCATTATGGGTTTCTTCATCAGCGTGTCAGCACGCAGACCAAGAGCCCAGAAGAGCACAACACAACTTCCTTTTTCTCACTTCAGGCTCTGTTTATGAAACACAGCGGTGAGACTGCAAAAGGAAGCTTCAACGACTGCTGCAAAAAGGGCACGGCAATTTTATCTCCAGGGTTTTCAGTGCAACTTCTTTCATCACCCCTAGACATTTCAGATGACAAAACCAGCAGCAGCATTTATTTTTTGCATATGTTGCGCTGTATAACGGTGACACTTCCGTCTTCAGCATAATCACTGAGGTGAGGTCTGCAAGGACAAGCCTCATACTGGTATGGTCTGTAATCGAACAGGACCTTATACTGGTCCCTAGTGACCCCCACCAGCTGACTGTGTCTTGAGGACTGCTTTATCCACAATCAGGTTATCTTGGAAAACTGAGCACTTGACAAGACTTGCAAAGCAGAGAATGAGGTTGCTGCAGAAGCAGAGAGAGAACTTGTTTTTCCTACCAGAGCTAGTGGTCTCCCTTTGGAGACTGCTCTTGTAGAAGAAAAAAAATATAGAGAGAGAGATATATCTATATCTATGAGGCCTGAAATATGTAACACGAAAGAAAAAAAATAGATTGATTTAATTATGCCCAAGTGCAACATCCCCTATACCAATATTTGCACTCAATATTTTTTCCAGTTTTGGGCAGGTGGTCCAGAAGCTGCTGCTCTTGAAGAGGAAGACCAGAGACATTATTCCTCAAGATACACCCTCCACAGCAAAACACGTTATCCTGACAGAGTGCATTTCAACACGATAACCTGCTGAGCAATTTGCAACGTATTTGTCATTTCCTATGCTGATAAACACTAGAATTACCTTAAACAAAAGCCATTCTAGTAGATAGAAAGGAGTAAAGTTAAATAGCTATAAGGCCTCTAACACCGTGAAAAAGCCTAACTACACTGAGCCATAAAAAGCTCAGTGCCCAACTCTGGTCAGGGTCTGCAAGCACAGGTAACAAGTGCTTTAGTAACGCTGACATGAAGCAGGGTGTCTGTGAGGTTTTGTGCTATATTAAACTGACACAGTTTTGTCAGCAGTTGTTCAGAGCAGGATTCTCTAAAGCACTGGTACAGCTGTAGCTCAACACGTGCAATCTTCAGGAAAAGCTGGCTAAATAAAACGCCATACCTTTCCAAAACTCCGCAATGTTATCTCATGCTGATTTGCAAAATTAAGTTTTGAGCCCACATTAAATCAACTAAGGGAAAATGCCCACATACTAAGAGACAGGCTGAGACTTGCCCAAAGACTACAATTCCCTCACACTGACTACTCCCTTCAGCAGAATTCAAGGTACAGAGCTATAAATAATATTAATGCGAACACACCTAAGAGAAAATCATTGTCCTAAGAGAGAAGCAGATTGTCAGAGGGGCAAATTAAGAAAACAACTTGACAACAGGGAACCCGCCCAAGATCTCTGTGAGAACACAGCCAGTTTGCAGTAGATTGACAAGTCTACTCATCTCCCAGCATCCTCTGAAGCAGCTGCCCGTTTCTGCAGATCCATAAAATCCACACGCTATTTTCTCAAGAAGAACCAGACGTGCCTCCCCCCGCCAACACCTTTCGCAGATCTCTTAACACCTTGTCTGCACAGGTCAGAGGAGAAAGCCATTCTCCAGCACTGAGGAGCCGTTCAGGCAATCGCAGCCTCAGGCTCCACTTTTGGGGACAAAACACCAACCTGCTCGAAGCGCCCAGACCCTCCAGTCACCGCCCCGTGCTGCTGCTGCTGCTTCCCGGGTCTGTCGCTCCGTGTCACCCTACACTGCCTTCCACTCCGTCACTTCTGCAGATATTTCTTCCTGGCTGTCACCCAGCAGCCACTGTAGCAGACGCCCAAAATAGATCACGCACTTGATGATCCAAGACAATTGTCATTAGCAAATACACAGCATAAGGAGAAAAACATAATAAAAGCTTCATGCTATTAAAATTATGACCTTCACGCCATTAAAATTCATCTGTAATGAAAATGCCGTTCAAAGGCATAAACACAATGGCCCAGATATCATATCAGAGTGAGGAAACCAAAAAGATTTGGACTGTGATGTTTTGTTGGACTCCATTTGCAAGTACGCAGCATGGTTATTCCAAAGCATAATTATACCCAACGAAGAATGAGAGGGTTTTTGTTTTTTTCCCTTTACTCAGATAATGATTTCCCTGGGCTCTCAATGAAAGCAGACTGAATTAGAGGTTTGACTCATTCAGAAAAGCAAATTGCACATTCATGAGAAATAGTAAAAATAGTGTATCAAAAAATTAAATTGATTGTTAACACTTTCGAGACGTGTAACCAACCACTACTCCAGCACAAGGACTTAGGGCTAGGCCAATCACGAGGTCTGCACCAGGATTCAATAAAACAGGAAGATAGGGAGAAATCAGCCTCGGTGGCTGCTGGATGAGACTAGAACTTTAAAACCAAAGAAGTTCATTGATAAGCTGTAGAAAGGCTTTTACAGCAAGCCCGAGTTCCACAGCTTCCACAGCAGTAACCAGGACTCCCCAGCAAGCTGGGAGACGACGCAGGCTCTGAGTGCTCTCATTAAACACCCCAGGTCATCCCTTCGCTGTCACACATCAGGATCAACTCTCCTATCTCAGTCTCTTTGCTCCAGGAGTCCCCCCAGCTGAGTGAGTGAACATGAAGGTCAGCACATGCTGGCCATACTCTGCATTAATGTTACTTACCTGGTTTCCACAGAGCCACTCACAGGATAGTCCCACCTCTGGGCTCCCATTTGCCAACCCCTTTACCTAACACCCCAAATATCCTCAGGCAGAAAAGTATCACTAATCTCATGCAAATGATATACCTACAACCAAGTGACAAAGCTACAGCAAAACCAGAAGCTGAACACTGAACTCCCAGATCCCAATTTTAGGCACCAGAAACATTTCCTGCCTAAACCACTTCACGTTCCTAAATTCTGTCATACCATAAATCAGACCTTATCTGCCCTAACAAATATGTATTTCCCAGCGTGACTTGAGTCACGAATTTAAACGTACATATTTATTATAGTCCAAACCCCAGATGGAGATGATGCTCTTTCTTAGTGGAGCTTGTACTGTGTGGAAAGGAAATTAAGAAACTCACTCTTCAAAAGAGGGTGACAGAGTCCACCTTAGGGGGAACAGAAGGAAGAAAGCTGAGATTTCTCCCTTTTAGGAGGAGTTTCCTATGTAGTTATTAATCTGTCATAATCAAGTTATTTGATAAGCAATGACTAGTTTATATATGCTGAGTCCATGATAAACATCCACCCACTGCTGAATGACAGAAGAATTATAGGAATTAGAGACAGGAACAAAATATTTGGATCATTTACCTCATTACCAGCTCTGCGTATGTTTTCCTTAGTGAATCTTCTCTAAGCTGTTTGGCCAAGCAGTTTCAAGTGACTGAGGTAGCCGCTGAACACTGCTGCTGGCTCGAGTACCCTGACGCGAGGTGAAGCCCTGCACTCTGCCCAACTCTGCAGCATCCCCTCACGTATGTTTTTATATTACGAAGCAATAGGTGTACTGAGGTAAAAACCAAAACACACCAAAACACACCTCAGAACTGACCAGAGTGATAAACCTGCCCCATATGAATTCCTTCTTAATATAGAAAAATGGCTACAACTTGGATTCAAAGCTTGCCTTTTCCAGATTAAACCTTTGAAAGAAAAGAATATAAACTGAAACAATTTTGTCTTCTACTTCTGGTGTTTTAGGCTAAAGCTAGATAGAGCTTCCATGAAAGGCACTTTTTGCTCTTCTCATCCCCGCTGAACTCTCTTTCCTCCTCTTTTAATATTTTTCAATTCTAGAAAACACTAATGCTTTCAACAGGAAAAAAAAAGCAAGTACTCCTTCACGCCTCCTCTTAAATGACAAAAGAAAAAAGAAGTTAGAAACTTGTATTAGTCCTAGCCAAAGCTTACGTTCACATGAGATTTTTCCTGTCAGAAAGCAACAGCAAGCTAAGTTTTTTCTGCCAGAAGACTACGTTACCTATTACCTGCACGTCCGTAAGGACAGCGGACACCCCGGACGCCCCAAGAAGCCCCACTTAGCGCACGGTCCCGCTAAGGAGCTGCCATACCGGGGACATGCCGACCTCCCGTGCTCGCGGCGTGACGATGCTCCCGGCGCAGGGCTCTGCGGCGGCTCTGGCAGGGGCACGCGGCCCTCGCAGGGGCACGCGGCCCTCAGCGGCACCGTCGCTGTAACTGATCCGCGGCGGCCGCGTGCTTGGGCCATG
>NW_010585694.1:36818-56970 GCF_000705375.1 Tinamus guttatus
GAAAGAGATCTCAGGTCCAAAGCTCGTGATTTTGCTACTAGTTTTTCCTCTTCATCATCCTCTGGGACCGTCTGGAATCCATATATATCATATTCACTGTAAGAAAAATAGATGGTATATAAAAATGTGTTCTGCAATTTATAACTCAGGATCGCATTCTAAGGTTACTTCAAATAGTCCCTCAAGTCACTTGCTGACATTTTAAAGAATTTGTAACAGTTATTATTTTTTCTATACCATATCTTGTTTTTAAGAATAAACCCATATTCAGAAAGTTGTTCCATAGTCCAAGGTATATCAGGGCACACATTTTAAGTGACTTAGATAAGCACATGAAGTCATTTGCACTCATTTTCTTTTAGTACTCAAACTTCAGCAGCTATTCAGCAATATTTGATTCTAAATTTCATACTGTACTTAAATTCTACCATATATTCCTAAGGACAAAAGAACGTCATGATTATACCATCATTCATAACTGGAATCATATCAAGAAAAATACCACTAAAAGTCCAAATATATATCCCCACTGCCTGTTTTCTAGTGTTACAGCCTAGTCCACCAACACACACTGGTGATGATATCTACAGATACCTCCTGAACCGCACCAAGTGTTCCACCTCAGAGCCAGGCACTTTGCCAGTGACAGTATTTGCTGCTTCTGCTACAGATAACACACTTGGAAAACAACCACTTCTTTACCTCTGTAAGAAATTTATATAAAACATACACAGGCATTTTAATGGGACTCCATTACCTGACCAGGTGTGGTTTGAAAAACGCTTGTTCTGGTTGTTCATTCGTTTCTGCTTTCAAAGCATCTTCTAGCAGCTGTGCAATGACCTCGCGGGTAGAGCTCTGCTCCTCAGAGCAAACAGGAGCCTTCATTTCTTGAAGCAAGATCAAGTATTTACTTTCAATCTGACAGAGTTTGGCTTCCAAGCTAGTATACTGCAGAAAAGAATATATATAACATTTCTTCAGAAACTTGGTTTTACAGAATATTTAAAACATGGATCCATTTTTTTTATTATGTTTTTATGGTGCTTATAAACTTGAAACCCAAGAACAGCTGGCTTTACTTTTTCTTTTCTGCATCGGCAGAAAACAAAGCAACTCTTCTGGCAAATAATAGTTATATGTTGATCTGATTGTACTACTATAAAGTTCTGCATATGATACACTTCTGAGAGAAAATGGAGATACCTGTTACTTTATACTTTCACAAAAAGTCTTTTCAGGCTGAACAGCAGCCCAAAGACTTTCCCTCATTAGTTTATCCACACACACAAAAAATATTTTACTGTATGAAGTAAAACTCAATCATTTTGTGCTCTTAATATACCAGGGTTATTCTAGGCACAGCTGAAGACAAAGAACTTAACAGAAAATTAAATATATGATGTCTAAATTACATAGGTTCAAACACAGCTCAATTACAGTATGCAACCCTTATGATCATTTTTTTAATGCCACAAAAAAATTAACCTTTGGACCTTACCACTAGGTACCTAGTTTCCAAAAACTAGAGTAAATCCCACTAAGCTACAGTTATCTTGCTTTAACTGCAGATGAGTACACACAGAAGAATATTTCTGTACATACATTTATGCCTGTGTCTGGAAAATTAACTTCGTATTACAAACTTTAGTTAAGCTTTTGAAGAAAAAACAGATTCAGAAAGTGCATCCTGTATCAACTGACTTGTCTTTTCAAAGCAACTCCACTATTACATTTAATACCTTAAAATCATTCCATTTCTGTTACACTTCTGTTATATTTGTTTGGTTTAAAACTGAGTTTTTGAAAGTTGCTTTATATACTGCCAAAATGAAAACATGCTGCATTAGTCTGACCTTTGCCTGCCATTCTCTCTCGCGCGCTTCTGCATTTCTTCGTAGAGCAGAAAGTTCCAGAATCTCCTTATTTAAAAATTTATTCTGGGTCTTATAACCCTGAAGATTGTCCTGTTGATAAAAAAGGAAACTGGAATTTTAATAAAAATCTCACAGACAGTAAACACCTACCAGAGAAATTATACCACAGAACACGGAGCAAGTAGCTAACAGGACTGATGAAAAATAGCAGGATCAAACTGTGTTTGGCTCTGGCCTCCCCAGGAGGAGGCAGGTAGACGTGTGAGCAGGAGCCCTGCCAGGCTGCCCGGGGTCGGGGCCAAGCAGCTCCCACAGGAACGCGAGGGCTGCGAGCACGGAACACGCAGCAGGACAGGACCAAAGGCCCCTCGGGCTGCCTTTGCCATCCCCCGTCCACAGGCTCCACGTTTGGCTCCGTACAAGTCTTCCAGAAGAAGCAGCCCCAGGTAACTCCCTCTGCCCTGAGCTCCACAGGGCACTTCTGAACCTGGAGGCCTGGGACGAAGGAAGGAGGGCACCTCCATAACTGCTCCACTACTCGCACCCCCAGGGCAGCTGCCGTCTCCAGTTCTGTTCTGCTTTCTGCCAAGACTACCCATTTCTACAGTTTCAGTTTCCAAAACTTTGTGGGGTCAAATATAGGAAAGAAAAATATTTGGATAGGCTTTAGTAAAGGAATCACTTTTATTCCAAGTGACTTGGAATTATCATCAGTTTGGAATAAAGCATTTACCCAAGGAAGATTATTCAAAATAAGAATTTAAGTAAAATGGGTAGTTTCCATAATTCCACTAAGGCCACCTCTGACATATTCAACCAAGGAAGTCTGAAGAGAAAAATTGCTTTGATAGCATCTGAAGCAATATTAACAACAGATTATTATACTCCTGCTTCTCTTTTCTCCTGGGATTCCCCCTCCTCTTTTGTCATTCTGCACAAACTTTTTCTTACCCCTCACTTTTAAGATTCATGGTCTCTTTTGTTTGTTTTAAAGGGAGCTTCCTGGTTGATTTTTCTCTATGCTTACATTTTCTTCTTACCCTTCTTTCCTGTTTCTTTCATTATTTCTTACATCACTCCTCCACTTCTTTCCCGTTCCTTTCATTATTTCTTACATCACTCCTCCACACCAGTGATTAAGTTACTGAAAGCACAATACACTGTACTATAGCAGTACAGACCAGTCTAAAAGTCCTGTTTAGCTTGCCACACAACAGTTCAAAGTGTAGATTTAAGCAGAGAAAGCCTCAGGTGATGAGTATCTTGGAGAAATGCTGCAGCGATCTCCCCAGACAGTATAGCAGACTAGAAAGTTTTTATAGGGAGCAGAGATTGCCCTATCCACCAAGACAGAGACATTGCTCTTACTTTTAGTCTGTCCAGTTCCTGTAGTTCCTTATTAATACAGGTAGCCATGGAGGAATTTACTGCTCCACTTTGGGAGGATGTATTGTCCTCGCATTCACTGAGTTGACGTGAAAGTTTCATGATCACCTCATCTTTAGCTTGAATAGTTTCCATCAACATACCCAACTGCTCATTGAGTTCTCCAACTTTACATTTCAGATTCTTTACTTCCTGCTGCAGACTATCTTTTTCCAGATTTAACTTTTCAAGCTGGTTGTTCAGACCCAAAATTTGGTCATCTTTTTGGTGCAACAGCTCTAATTTGTCTTTGGGAACCCCCTCACAAAGACGGCTTGCAAAATATTTATCGTATTGGGAAGACCGGACTGTTTGCTGTAGAAGTCGCACAAGTTCCTGAGAAGAATAAAAAACAGAATTTAAAGTGAAGAAAATAGCAGGAAATTTTATAGCTTAAAAAAAAAAAAAAAAAAAAGACATTGCTTTAAAACAAAAGTCTCTTGCAATACTTCCACTTTTGTTTTCTACTTCCTTATTAAAAAAGGACAGGCACCCATGTCTATGGGAATGCAAACAGGCTGGATGATTAGAACATTTATTGGCTTGCACAAAAGTCGTGTGGATTTCGGAGGGGGGTGTAGGCACACATATAAAAAGCTGTTCTTAAGGCAGCTGCTTAGAGTAATATCCTGCTTGAATCCTTGCTGGCATGGGATCCTATTCTGACTTCCTGACAAAAGGAAGTGACAAAACAGAACCTGACTGTGTACGAAACACAGGTTAAGGCTTGACCTCTTCCTCTACTTGGCTTATCAGCCAATATCCATTTGAAGTCTATCATATGCAAGTTAAAAAAAAGCAAAACTTAAAGAAATTCTGGAACAACTTCTACTAGAAGTTCCTACTAGAAACCAGACTGCAAAAAAGCCACAAAATAATATTCCTTCAATTCTAAACCAACAGCAAACACTACAAAAGGAAGAGCTTGAGATTCACAAGCAAGCAGTTCCTTGCACTACTATGGATCACTGCCTTTCCTGTTGCCCATGTTTAGTTAATGGTACAACACTGTGGAACCAGAAGGAGCATAAGTTCAACTCTAGAAAGATTTGCAAGATAGATCAGTGGAACAGTGTGGGGTGTCGTTTGCCCCCCCCCCTTCTTTTTTTCTCTCTGTAAACTGAGTTTTGACACTAATCAAGAAAGCAAAGAAAGGAAATTAGTTTTATGAAATTCCTAAAAGTGTCCAAGAAAAAAAAAGAAATCTGGAAGTTAAAGAGCTGAAAATCCTTATAGGCACGGCTTGAACAGGCCACGTATCCTGACACTGCTGCAATGCGGTAACACATTAGGGCCCTCGGCCCCAACACGTTAAAGGGAACAGGAGAGCTGGAACTACATGCTCAAACACCAAGCTATCCTCTTCAGAAATATCTGTGAATGAGATTTTGAGGAGAAGGTTGAAACAAATAGATATTCTCTGCCTTTCTTCCTTGTGGCTTGACATGCTTTATAGATAGTATTAAGTTGTCCAAACTTTCGTTAATTACTAAACAACTGGATGATTTCATGGCCATAGTTCAATCATCACCAAGTGCTAGTGTTATCAAAAATAGTATCACTTTGACTGATAAATGGCATGCCAATAGGCAATACCTATCCAAGTATCACCAGTGGAACCTCTCAAAGCAATGCATGCTACAAGAACTTGTCTGGATGCAACAGCATCACCTTCTACCTACTCTCTATTAAAACACAGCATCCTGTCTAGTCACAGAGGTCATCAGGAAAGCATCCTACTTGTATTCTGCTTCAGTTTTAATGTAGTGTATCCAGAGTCAGAATATATCCAGCTACCGGAGATTTTTTTTTTTTTTTTTTAAAAGACAGGAGAAGCAGCTGGAAAAGCAATATTTCAATGTTTCATTAAATCAGTGAACATAGTGGAGAGACTTCTCACAGAAGCTGGCCCAAAAGACAAAAACATTCTTGAGATAAAACCATTTTAATAAACATGGGGCTAATGGATTTATTTTGGCTTGCCTTTTGGTAATCTCACATTGGGAAATATAATAGCAACTCCAAATAAAACTTACAAATGAGCAGAAATTCTTTCAACTAAAAATCAAGTTATTTAACGAATCTGAGCTAACAGAGGGCATACAAACACCAACACTTTATGAGGGTGATACCACATACACAGGTCTGTGGTTAGGTCTGTCATTTATAAAACATTTATAAAACATTTCTGTGATGGTGCACTTAAGTTAAAAAGAGGGACAGAAGTCAGTCCCTATTTTTCTACTCTATCTACCAGATCAAAACCAAAAAATTACCTGCAGGATTCCAACAGACTGAGAAAGTTGCTTCAGAGTCTAACCAAGCTGCATATAGACTAAAGAGTCATCAGTAAATACTACACAAATGAAAGCTCTGTGCAGGGATCTCATCTTCAAAGGGTACAAGACTCAGTTGTTATTTCAGGTATTTTTGGAAACAAAAGTTCATTTAACACATTAATTTTACAGGAGGCCACCAGCTCTTAAAAGATAGCCAGCTATAAAGGGAAGCACGCAACCCCCTCTCAGATCTGTTGGCATTTGTGCACTTGCCTGAAGTGCTTAATTACCTTCTGGCTTGAAAGATCTTTCTTTAGCTTTTCCAACTCTTCTTGCTGGCTTTGATATTTCAGCTGCAGTTCAGAGACTAGTCTGTTGCCATTACCAGAACACCACTCGGTTGGAGAAGAGTCGCTGCTGTTCCGGGTTTTGTTCGATCCGATCATGTCTTTTAATGGGCGTCTGGCTTTATGTGGAATGCGGCCAAAATCGAACGGAAAAGCTGAACTAGTCAGTCCTGCATAAAACAATTTCTTCTAGTTCAACTCACTCAATCAAAAGGCATTTCAATACATTCAATCTTTCTTTAAAAAATATGCTCATTAAAATTGGGACTAAGTATTAGGACTAAGCATTTAAATAGCCTGGTACAATAGTGTCAAACATTGCTTATAATCCCAAATTGCTTCCTTTTGTGGAAAGGGAATATAGCTCAAATTAAAGCCCCATGCCTCTGCCGCCCCCACACACCTCCCCAAAAGATTTACTTCATATGCGAATGCTTGTGAAATAAAAAGCTGATGATTAGAACACACAGTTTTACATTTCACTACATAAAATGTAAGGCACCATGGCAAAGCATCTTTGCTAAGCAAGAAAGCTTCAAGTAATTCCTTGTTAAGTCAGTAGCTGTTACGGCAAATATCCTGATATCACAGCATTCTGCTCCCGTAAGGGACATTCAAAGTAATGTTTACCTCCATTTATATAACTAACAAAATATATTTAGAAAGAATAATGCTTTCCATAGGATGAAATCATTTAGATGCCAGCTGAAGTTGTCTTAAGGAGCTGTAAATGTCTCTTCAGGCACTAGCCAAAGGTAAGAACCTGCTACAATGCAGCTGAGTTCCCACTGCACAGGCATCCTCACCTTCTTCCCCACTTTCGAAGCCAGACACATTACATGCATGTTTGCAAGTGTGAAGACAAGTCCAATTCAGTCACTGGCTCTGAATAAAGGATAAACAAAGCCTCAAGTTTTCCCTTCACCCTGCAACTTTGCAAGTGGCAAAAATAAAGAAGTTCACATGCTCAAGGAACCTGCAACAACAGCTAAGAAGAGTTCTTGCATATCCTATTACATCTGACTGGATAGGGACTCTCAAACATAGGGTTTTTTTTTTTTTTTAATTAAAACAATCTGGATTTAGTTTATGAAGAAAGGATAAGTCTGCATTTATTTCCTGGAAATATATATATATATATATATATCTACCTCACAGTGCTATATGATAAAGGAGGAAAGGCTGAAAAGTGGAGCTTCCCCTCCCCTTCCCCTCACGGCTACCTTTACTCCCTTCTGCCAGGTGCTTCCTCTTTTCTTCTAGGACCATTGAGTCCTCCAAGTCTTTTGGGGTTGGATCCAGCAATTCCCACTCTTCACTAGTGTAAAATATGCTCTTGCGGTTTTCGTTATTTCCTTTTCTTAAAGAGGACATGGAATTTCTGTGAAAAACACAGCAGTCAAAATGACAAACATCTACATTTTGCAACCATTTTATAAAGCAGATTTCGGGACAACCACTGCAGTGAAAAAAGCGCAAACCAAAAATAAGCTCACACACACACAAAGCCAATAGCATAAAAGCTCTCAAAGAAAATTAAAGCATGTTTTTATATTATAGCACCTGCCATCAATTGTCCTGTATTTCAAGAGGCAGCAGAACTATTTGGCTCTAACAGGATCTTACTGTCTCGGAGACCTCTCTGGTCTTTCATATCATTCTCTGTTTTATCTTTGTTTTGGCAGGAGAAAAGAAAACAAAAGGCTTAGAAGCAGTGCCTGGTTCTTGACCAGTTATTTCAGCTTAGAATTGTAGGATAAGTGCCAAGCATTAACCAAAACAGTATGCAGGCAGAAGTGCCTATATGTTATAGTGTCATGTCCTGGATTAATATCAAACACAGGGCCATCCAAGAGACCTGTAGTTGCACAGCTGAAGACAGACTCCTCAGCAATTTCCTTCTTAAAGTGGAATGCTGCCAATTAGCTGCAAGAAAGTTTCAGAGACAACCTCTATATTCCAATCAAATAGCTTTCTAGGAGGAAAAAACAAGAAAGTGTATTTTTAATGAGCAGGATCAGGTTCACCCACCTAACCTCCCCCAAAGCCATGCGACCAGAAGGTTCAAGTCCACCCTTAATGTATGATCCAGAGCACACGGACAGTGACTTACAGCACTGAGCCACACTGATTCTCAGGTGGAGAAGATGTCACCACAAATACCCACGAATCAAATCACATTTCAGATGTACAGTTAGAAGGAAACCAGTTTAGAATCTCAACTTTTTCCTCCGGAGCGTTTATAGACGGAGTCCCCCTGGAATGCTTCATTACCAGGCACGCTGACTCTGCAGACCCAGTGCAGGAAGCAGCCTCTGCTTCACCAGTTACATCTCCCACTCAGAGCATCAAACCCAGGTGGATGGCAGGCGTCCAAAGGCACCAGACTCGTGTCACCTGGCACCTCCGCAGCTACTCTGAACAGCAGCCCATCTCTTACCACATCATCTTGCAAACATCTATTCTGCTCTTGAACAACTTCCATCTAAGACCTTTGAGCACCACCTTTTAAAAGCATCATATCATTTTAAAGCTTGAAAAAAATCACAAAAAGAAGTCAAATGAACTGCAGATTTTTTTTTCCAAAACAGCTGATAGGCACATGCACTATGACAGCTCACACTGAATTTTGCAAATCACTTGCACTTAAGTTGCATGGCTTAATCCCTTTTCATTAGAATAAAAATAGGCAGTTGATTAAAAAAAAAAATCCCTAAACACAGTATGCCAAATACAATTGGACAGAGCACATAAAACCTAAACACATGATCTACTGACTTTTACATTCCTTTGTTTTTAGTGTGATTGGGCAACTCAAGGTTATTCTAGTTCAACATGTTTCAAAGTCTGTGTTCTACATAAATGAAAGACCCGAGGAGCTGACAAAATTAAAGGGAAAACACAGGCTTAGATGTTTGTATACGCAAGTTAGAACTTGAAAATAGATTAAAAATAGAAAAAAATATATTTGTAGCAAAAGCTGAAACCTTCCAGTTATTAGTTCACCACTCAGGATGCAAATGCAATTGTTGCAGCAATAACCTCTTCTCTGGTAAACACGTCAAACACGTCACAGTAAGGAGGATGCAATTAAGGCATATATTACACTTACCAAATGTAGGCTCCCACCAATGTGGAAAGCTGAAGTTTTACAAAGCCTCCACTCATCCTCTAATAGTGGGATTAAAGCTGGGCACTGCCCAACGGGCTGCTGCAAGGAGCAGTGAGGCACCCATTGCACAACAGGGATCAGACACAGAAAACCACAGCAAGTTCTGGGAGAACGGAGACCCACCGACCACTGCGGTGCTGCCACATGTAGTTAGCACTGTTGAGCTCAAGCATTTTAATGTTTTTACCATTGTTTTTTTATAATCACAGTACTATAATGTGGCATTTAGTTTTCAAGTTTAATGATCTTGATCAGATTCCACATAGTTAACCATCCAATACAACTAATCAGACCTTTGTGGTACCTTCCCAAAGAATACTGCAAACCCCTTAAAAGACAACAGGTTAATCTAGAAGGGACAAATGAGGTTGTACATGCAGTCTGGCTTCTTGCACATATTAAGATACAAGACCTTATACAACCACTTCATGCTTTTTCCACAAGTGTTCTACTCAACCTAAAATGGACTAAAGATAATTAACCACAACTGTGTCATGAGAAAGGTTTGTGTCTGAAGGCCCTTTGCATCGTTAGTGAATAGCTGTGCTTGCTAGTTGGGCACCATCCAACTCAGATTTGAACAAGACTCTGTGGGCTGAAAAAGAAAAGGCATTTAACTATGATTATCTTTAATATTCATGCAAAAGAAGCCCAAATTAAGGTTATAAATGCTCTACCCCTCTCTGAGTAGCTGAGTGGAACAATCAGGAAGGAAAATCTGATCCCATCAAAACCATGCTGAAGAAAATTCATCTTTCTAGTGAAGACAGCACAGGCACTGATGAGTTCAGAACTGCTGCAGACCCAGGCCTCCAGGCAAGCTTATCTCACTTGGTAGCGCGAGTGAAATGCTCATGCCCTGGGCCTTGCATCAGGCAGAGTTAACACTAGTCCACAGCTTTCAGAGATGGGTTACTGCAAGGTCCATGCTAATGGTAATAAAGCTCATCAGAGGTTCAAGCATTTTATCATGCAGACAAGTAACTTCTGAGAAGGGCAGACTTGTCCCACTGACAGAACACATGGCCAGGGACAGTGCATCCCTCTCCAAGTTTTAGCTGTTGGTCAGGAAACCTTCTCCAAAACACTCAAGACTTTGGTCTTGGTCCAGAAGACTAAGTTTGCACAAAAGCGGCAATTCTGGCACAGACACAGCGCCCCGCTGCCAGCAGCCTGCACGTAGCAATGTGAACCTCAGCACAGAGGGGCACTAGAGGTCTCTGTAAAGGAGGTCCAGAGTTTTTAAAAATCTGTTATTAGACCCTACAAGTCTTATTTTGCCATGAAAATTTTCATACGAGTGAACCACTGCAGCTGAATAACTCCAAGAGCAGTAGATGGGGCGAAGCAAACATTCAGCCTGGAAGAGCTTTATTGTATGAAACTTTCTCATATATTTATTCCCAGGGACCTGCAAGGTCTCCAGGCCATCACAGCCAGAGCATTACAGAGGAAGCCCACCTTCTGAACGCCACAGCACAGCATGAGCTGCCACCACCACCAATATCCTCCTTTTCAGCCCAAGGGCTCCCAACCCACAACTCCAGCATTAGTCACACTGTGCAGTCACACAGAAACACCAACACATCAACCAGGCAACGCTGAGAGCTTACCCTCACACTGCCCTTCTAGCTAGACTTCCCAAAAGCACATCACCTGCAGCTGAGAAAAGGACAAAAAGCAGGAGGAAAGATGAATTGGGATGTACTTAAAAGAACACCTCTGGCTTTCTAGAATTCTCTCTAAAGAAATGATTAAATGTTGTCTTCCTTGTCTAACGAAGAAATTTCAGTTTCACCAAAGCCAATCAACTATGTAAAACCAGGAAGACATGCAAGGCTATCAGCTGAAACAGGACATGTAGTAATATGATTCAGATCTTTCTTAATCCAACCATACCCAATGCCTTTTCCAGAACTTAAATGGCACTCTCCAGTTGTCAAAGAAAAGCCCAAAACAAAACACACAAAATCCTAGCACCTTGTGACCTCTCAGATCTGTGCTTAACAGGAAAGCTTTAAAAGGAATCTGTTTAACTCAGCACTGCTGATGAAACCCAACAACATTTTATTGGCAGCTCAAGAGGGATGTGGTCTGGTTACCAAAGCCACAGCTCTGCTTTGTGAACTGTTCTGTAATAGCACTGTAATATCCTTTGAGTAGAAGCGGAAGATCCATCAATGTGGAGAAAGCAAAGTGTAAAAAAACACTTTTAAAAAGAATGGTAGCAGGAGCGCTGAAAGCCAGCAGAACTGCTTCTTTAAAGCAATTAGTGTTAGGAGTAAACTCATTAGGAGTGCAGGAGTTAGCTGTGGTTTTGGTGTTGCTCAGGAAGGGTCTGCCACATCTTGGCTGAGGAATTCAAAACTGCACCAGCTTCCAATTTATTCTGTGTACTTTCTTATTTTAAAGAAAGAACAATTTACATGGTTTCAATCCCTATCACTAAAAATACCTCATGAGCACGAACGGTTAAGCACTAGATGCTGCGTTTCTGCTAGAACAGCAGCAGTTAGCAGCCCTATTGCCCAACCAAGGACACCAGACAGCACTGCCCGTGCCAAAACGCAGCGGGCATTCCCGGGGCTCCAGGCTTGGGTTCCCAGGGCAGAGCCAATACCACAGGATCTCATTCTCTTTAGCAATGCTACGTAACAACTATGTTCAGCTCTGCCCTTCACATGAGCAACTACAGCAAAGAAGCAATTTACTTGGGGATACAGGGCAACATATTCCACCCCATCACGTCCAGTTCTTGTAAAAAGCTACCACATACCCATGGCCTTCACCAGGCAGCAGCCCCCCAGAACCCCCAACTTACTTGATCTCAGCACTCCACTGCTTCAGGGAGAAGTTGATGGCGCTGGGCTGCACGGGCGCCGGCTGGGAAGCAGCCTGCTCCCCCACGAGGTCTGTAGGGGACGTCTCCACGGCTAGAATATTTCTAGCTCTTTCTGCTGAAGCATTTTGACTTAGGATACTCAACTCTACAAATAAGAAATGAATATAAGACGCAGAGAAAAAGAAAAACTAGAAACATGCAAAATTTTCAGGGAGTAAAACAATAACTTAAGGTCAAGTTTTACATTAAAAATAACTGCATAAAGTTATATTCCTACTAAGCCATCAGTGATTATATTAAGGTTTTACTTTGAGTTACATCACAACTTTATAAAACTTTTTTTTTTTTCTTAAAAGAGCAAAGTACTTTCCTCAACACGTTACTATTGCCATGTTCTTCTGACACCAGGTCTCAGGTCACAGCTCAAGAACCATTAAGAAGGCAATTTACGATTTCAATTAGCTAATATTTGTTCATCAAGGTTAAGTGGCTAAAAAGCCACACAACTTAATGTGAATTAATTGTATTAATCCACAAAAACCCTTGTAAAACCAGCTCAGGTCTGTCCAAGCCGAGTCCAGAGCAGTGGCACAGAAGTGCTGCTAACCCTGCTTACAGGCTGGGCTTTGTCCTAGAAGTTACTTGGCCACTCCTGGTGCAAGTCAATGAGCCCCAGGGAGCAGAGCCAGCTCTGAGCAAACCCAGCCCGGGCGCTCGGGCAGCCGAGGCCCTTAGCAGGGCAGCGCAGGCACCGCACCAAACCCGTCACATCTGCAGGAGTTGATCAGCGCTGCTGGGGCCAAGCGCAGCTAGAGCCAGACTGACGCGGCCCTGACCGCAGAGCGCGGCGCGGGCCAGCGCTGCACGTGTGCTGGGGAGCCCACGCGGGCGCCCCGGCGGCTCCGGAGGGGCCAGACCCCGGCTGAACGCCCGGGAGCTCTGCTCCAGCCCCTGCTGCCTGCTTTTGTGATGCAGAACAAGCTCCGCTGCAAGCAACTGAACACAGCAGGATCATCCGGACCTGTGTTTAAGTGCAGACACAAAGCTTAAAGCAGAAAGCCACCTGCAGCGCTCCCAGTTCAGAATCTGCTCTAAATAATAAGATATTTCCATTCTATGAAGCTTACACCAGTCACAATGGCCCAGTACATAGGGCTATAGCTCACAGCTTAAGTGGGAAACACAGCCTAAAAAAGCACGTGTGCCTTCCTGTACTGCTGAAAGCAGGGGCATGTGGCAAGGCAGAAAACGAACAAGGAATTAATCCAAATATTTTTCTTTGCTTTGTTTTGAGTCAGATGAATTCCTGATCAGGGCTGCTTGATCTAGCCCAAGGATTTGTGCAGAAGCAGCACCAATGGCAAGGGGAGCTCTGACCAGTCTGCGTAGCGGCCTCAACCTGGACAGCAAAGGAGCTGCCTCTGCCGTACGGAACAGAACAGTGCACTCACTATGTACATAGCATTAACATAAAAGTAATTGTTTTATTCTCAGCAGTAAAGTCTTCAGCAGAAAATACCAACCAAAAAGTCCCATATACAGGACAGCTTCTTTATTAGTAACTGATGTAACATGTGCCCTGTATAATTTGCACAGGGTAGGAGGAAGGTCTTGCCTCAATAACCTTTTGTCTCTTGGTGAACTCTCAAAGTGCATGTTAAGATTAACTATGATTAAAGACCTATGGTAACTCAAACTGTAATTAAGTAGCATCTCACTTCTGCTGAAATCCATAATGGCATTTGCAAAAGGACCAATTAACAAGTGTTACAGACTCTTCTACTAAGAAAGCAGTTCAAAAGAGGAAGATTCCTGTGCGAGCTCAACATTAGGAAGCCTGATGCCAAACTCTCTGCCACTAGGTTATCCGTGCCAGGCATCCTGCTCCCAATGGAGCATTTAAATCCTTTCCACCCAACAAGCCAGTGATGACTGCACATCAGATACTACCTGCAGCATGTGATACAACTAACACGCAACCATGCTGAAGGGGACTGGTAACCAACAATTATTTTTGCCCCCAAAGAGAAATATTTAAGACAACACGCTTTACATATCATCAAGATGTGATTTTTATCTCTCTATCCAATCCTCTTTGGGGCTTTTTGCTGAATGTACATTTTTACATGCATTTTTGCCTGAACGTGGTGACACGTGTGGACTATGTAATAATGATGGAGCACAGTGGCTAACGTGGCCATAAAAAACAGATCAGGTTTTTATATTTATTTCAAAATGAAAGAATCTTGTTATACATGCATGATATATCAATTTTTATTAATGCAAATTAGAAATTGATAAATAGCATAATTAGGAGTTGGCATGAAAAAGAACTACTAACACTCAATGCCAAAAAAATAAGAAAATCATCTTGTAAAATGAATTTACTTGACTTCCATAGTAGTAATGCAGCTCCACTACAAAACCACCAGATTTATATGATCTTTTTTCCCCACAGGCCACTTTGCAGAATATTCTCAAGTACTTTAGTGTTTACTTTTTGATTTGAATATTCTTAAGAATTCTTATAAGAACGCTTGCCTGTCAAGTCTGAACCACAGAGCAGTACCTTTTTGTTCCTCCCCCCCTTTTTTTTTCCTCTCCTTCGAGTTACTCCAGATTTCTGAGCTAAACTGTATTGAGATTTTTTTATATATATATATATAAGATTAAAAGGAAAGAACGGGGTGGGATGGGGGCAGAACAGACATGACTACAGTGAGCAGTTTTGTTTCTCGGCCAAAGATAGAATACTTCCTTATTTAGAGAGCTACTGACAGTATTTGTACTCAAGCACACACACACACACAAAAAAAAAAAAAAAAAAAAAAAAAAAAAAAAAAATACACATTTCTATGTTCCAGGATAAAGCACACCATCACATACACGGGTAGTCAGGTAGTCAGCAACATGGAGGCAGAGCCTTTAAGAATTCCCCAACTCTGTATGAAAATTCATGGCCCTTCCCATTTTCTAAAACCTTCCCATCTTCCACAAACGTAACCATTTCTTAAAGAGGTCTCATTTCGTGAAGCCATTGCATTCTGTCCAACAAAATAAGGCAATATAGGCAGTTTCAAATTTAACCGCCAGGTGTCCATGAACAGGACTCAACCTCTCAATTCCCTCTACACTCCTTGCATTGGCTTTAATAAATCACCCAGCCCAGTAATACACAAGTTCAGCTGGTTATCCAGCAGAAAAAAGCCCAACACCTACAAGAAATATTAGCACAGGTCAGTCACCTAAACCGACTGGAGTCTTGCACTTAGCTCCTAAATCCGATGCAAACAGCAGCAACTCCACAACCCTCCACAAACTTTAACGACAAGAGACGAAATTCACCTGAAATGTGGAAAGCAGGACAAACAGGTACAGATAGACTTGGGAGTGGAATTCCACTTTATAGTTGATGCAGTCCCACAGCCTCTGCTTCCAAAAGCTGGTAATCCTTCCCTTACTTAGCTGTTAAGCCATAACCCCTCTCCTCCATCAGCTCTCGCAATGGTTTCATTGCACAACAAATATATTCCACTCATTAATACAGCAGAAAAAGATATCCTCCTTTTTGGCCAAACTGGAAACTGAACTAACCCAGCGCAGAGTCGCCGCAAACAAGGAGCAAAGGGAGCTCGGATCTTGCACAGCCAGGAACAAGAGCGCGAAGGCGGTGGGGGAAGCGGCTGGCGAGGCGAACGCGGTGCTCCCCGCGCCGCTGCGAGCGCTGCACGCCAACGCACGCCGTGCACGGCCCAACCGCCCTGCAACCAGCCCGCCTGCTGCCGCCGAGACGGCCTCGTGCCCCGTATGAGACCACTTCAGGAACTTTTATTGGCTTAAACTAACTGGAAGGACTAAGGGGGGGAGTTTCTTGCTAGCTTCACTCCCTGCCTTCGGGAAGCCAAGACAAGCAGCAGCACAAGAGCAAGGGACAGAGCTGGGGGCTGCTCTGAGCAGAGACCAGGCCCTACTAAAGCAGGGCCCCTCCAGGCAGCCGGGGCTGAGCAAGCACCATGAGCAGGCTGCTGTCACACGAATGCCATAAACGGGCTTGGAGGACATGGCTGCAGGGTGGGATCTGAACGGGGATGAGAAACAGCTTAGCGTTTCTGTCCTCACAGTGTGAGCAGATGGAAATCAACAAAATAAAGTCTTTTTATGTAATATGCCTGACCTCAACACTCCATTTAAACTCAAGGGATCTTTACTAGCATGTCTAACTTGGCACAGAGCAGATCACTTAGTCTTATTTATGGATAACAGATAAGTAACCAATCCATTTCTGTAATGCTCCAGGAATAAAACAATCCAGAAGGGCCTGAGCAGTGTGGTCAAAAAGCAGTTGAACTTTATATAACAAATAGCTACATTTTTTTATAATTCTGACCTCAGGTTAAAATTACATTTTGCTTGGTTGAAGATACTATAGAGGTTAAATGGAGGTTAAATTTCACATGTGTAGAATCAGTGTAAGTTGCCTTCTGCTTTTAAGAGGCAGAGAATGTACATCAGAGACCCATAAACTGCACCATACTTGTTTCAAGAACAAACAATATTTTCATTCAGAACATGAGATTCCCATTAGATGAATTCCAAATAAGTTCACATTAAAAAGTGGAATTTACATCCCAGGAAACCTAACATGCTGAACTTCCAAGATATTGCAAAAACTAAAAGACAGCTTATCTGATCTATAATTTGTCACTTTTAAACCTATTGCTAAAACCAGTTCATTGTCAATGCCTGTTTTACAGCTATTTGATAGTAATATGGAAAAAGGAAAACTTGCTAAGACTATGTTGCCTACTTTGTTATTGCCTTGTATCGATAAACTGATACTGGTAGAAACACTTACTCCATCTTTACTCAGATTCCCAACTTACCCGGGTTGTCTTTGGCAACGAGACCTTTGGACAAGTCGCTTGGTGTTGGAGATGTTCGGCTGTCCCTTTTTGCCGCGTCAAGGTTGTTGCAATATTCCCACCTCTTCTGCTGAAGCTCCTGAAGCCAGTAGGTCATGTCCTGACGCGTCGCAGCCTACAACACAGAGAAACGGAGCACTGAAGACATCGTTGCACCTCCCTGGCAGACACGCACAGTTAGGTCAAATGCAGGAGGAGGAAAACACCTCTCAGGCCACCTTTGCTGACCTGCTAATTACAACAAACAAAAAGTAATATACTTTAAAAGAAATAACCCTGCAATCTATTAGATGTACACAGTGCACGCATGTGCATTCCTGATTTTGCTATCAAATCCATTTTACATTAAAATGACACATGCATCTCTCTCTCTGGTTTTACATTCATATGCAAGAAAAAGTAGCAATAGCATTTTATATTTTTAGGAAGCATTGTTGGCTACATATTCCTCTTAAAAAAAAGAAAATCCCCATTTTCCTTGTTCAGATTGCTTAGCTGGCAGCAAAAAAGAGGAGATTAATATTGCATTATAACGCATGTACTTTCATGATTACAATCTACAGGCTGTATTACCTTGATTCCATGAGCCGACTAACTTCCACAGCAAGAAGGTATTTAAAACAGCAACACAAAATATTTATCTACAAGTCTACAGTCAATGTGAATGGGTAGCAGGCAAGCAAGAACTTGAACTGATCTTATAGCTGTGATTCTGCCTGGAACTTAAAAAGTAATTTCAAATGACATCAATTGACAACCCTGAAAGCTCAGCAAGAGGCTAACGGTGGCAGCTGACACTGCCACGTAGGCTTGATTCCAACACGCATCCTAGGCAGCCAGTCTAGAAGCAGCACGGGATCACTGCACACTAGCAGCTTCGTTAGCTGCGCAATAAATACAAATTATCACCCATGGAAAGACAGTGAGACCTAGGCCGTGCCCAGCGAGCTGAAAGGCTCTTCCCCCTGGGCCTGCACGCAGCCCTCGCCCAGCGGCGCTGCGGTCAGGCGGCCGCGGAGCGCTCCGAGAGCCTCCACGAGCTGCCGTGGCTCCCTGCCCGGCAGCAACCACAACGCGACCAGCGGCCAAGTCACGTTGACTCAGAACAACTTACAATTAATTTCTGCCCACGACTAGTGCAACCTGATGAACCTTTTCCAAAGCTTGTCCCGTTATCCTCTCCCAAACGCTCCTAAAAAGTTAATAGAGCTGTTTTTTGTTTTTAACAACAGTATTTGCTGAGCACACCCTCAGTTTAAACGACATCATTGCTGGACGTCAGGATGGTTATGGCCCTGCAATACAAAACAAATGGCAAAGCAATATCCCTCCCCATGTTTAAGCAATTTTCCCCAAGAAGTATTCACTGCCCCCATTGCCACACTGATTACTTTGTATTTCTTCTCTTTTCTTGGAGATTTCCACTCCCTTTGAGCAATGCCCCCAAAACCGCACTTTCTGGAATTCTCCCTACCTGGCCAATAATGCAAAAAGGTTTTTTCTTTAAGAAGTCACACAGTCTCTCCCACCCTAAACTCCCCATTACTCCGAGAGAGGTTATCCACACATAAGGGGACATACTACAGTATCTACCACCTGTGGAGAGCATTTCTTTGGTTCAAAAGCAACCAATCTGCACTACTCTCCAAAATAAACACCAATTTAAAAATAAATGGGAAATAACCTTTTCCTTCACTTATACATTCATTCCGCTATTTCTTTTCTTCATAGATGGTAGGGCTCCCTGTGCAAACATGAGCAAGTGTCAACTCAACAGCATTCCATGTGAGAGCATCAGGCCCTATCCACACTGCCAGATTTCCACAATCTGTCCATAATTCAGGATAAGTGCTTTCCCTGCTTCTTTACTAAAATGTTGGTATCAGCTATATAAAAAACAGGCTTTAAAAAACCTTTTACATTTACCTAGCTTCTTTTAATGTGCTCTAAAAACTGCAAACGCATAGGAAAACTACAGTCATGCAACCATTAGGTTGCTTATCTGCATTTCTTAACTGTGAAGCATTTCTTAACTTTATCTGCTGTAAAAACTACAGCATATTTTCCCCTCCAAGATTGCCATCAAACTGAGGAAATGAATCCCAAGTATATCAGAACATCTTCAGTTCTCACCAAATAACAAATACTGAGCTACCCAGATGATGAAATCATTGCCTTAACAAAAAACTGAAGCATTATGAAGAAATAATGCATTCCTGAACAGCACCATCATTTCAATGTGGAATTCCAGTTGCTTATTTCTTCTTGCTCTTCTCAGCTTATAATACTGAATAGGAAAGACCAGATCATGAGGGCTGGAAAATCTGACAAATAGCAAATTGAGGAATACAAGGCACATGAGTTCAAGGGTAAAGGCTCCATTTGACTTGACTTTTTTCCTCGTGCTCTGTGTGTAATGTTTTCTTCATAGATTAACTCACAGTTGACTTCGATGGTGGCTGAAATGGACTTTAGTATTCTTAATGACTTGAATTTATTCTGATTTCTACATGGTTTAAAGATAATTTCATAGGCCTTAACCGGGGTGTTGGGTTGTTCAACATAGAAGAAAACAGAACGATTCCAGGCAGTCACACGGCTCCTGCAGGACAAGCACCGTAACTTGCGAGGAAGGCACCACCAGAGGATGTACAGTTGTTTTCTTTTCCTCTGACAGTTACTAAACTGGCACCTTTCCCCAGTCCCCAGAAAGGATACAGGAACAGAGCTCCATTCACGCTGACCCAGACGGTATAGGAAGGAACAACATGAAGGCAGAGCTAGAAGTCACCCAGAGAGGAGCAGAGGAAACCCCACAGGAAAGCCCTCTGCGCCTCACAGTCTGCGCCACGACCGGCCCCGCTCACGGCCACGTAACCGCCCCGTCCCCGAGGCGGCTGCCGGCACTGGCGCTCGCTCCTTGCACCGGTGGGAAACAGTTACCCACTACAGCCCACATCACAAGCTACACAGCTCCCAGCACAGGCCTTCCTGCTCAAAAAAAAAAAAAAAAAAAAAAGCGTAATCAGCATGAGTTTTCCCAGACACCTAATAATAATAATAAAAGACCTACAGCAATTACACGCGGTCTGGAATTTTAACTTCTCTAAATGAAGCACTCAGAGTCTAAAAGCTGCTACAAGGAAAGCAATACAAGCTTATTTTTATACAGCTAAAGTTTTTAAAAAATAAAAAGCATAGTTGAAAGCTTTCCCCCCAGGTAACCTGTTTACTGCTCCCTTGGGCACATTAAGGATTCCTTATGCCGACGCGAACATTTCCAGCTCC
>NW_010585694.1:57611-73801 GCF_000705375.1 Tinamus guttatus
GGCCCGTCTGCAGAGAGAAAACAGCCAGCTCCCGACCGCACGGAAACCCGAGCGGTTCGTCTCAGAGAGACCAGGGTCTCCCCTGTTCCCTCTCGGTGACACAAAGCAAGGCACAATTCCGCAGCCTGGCAAGGCTTCTTACTCCCCACCATTTGCCAGAACATGTCCTGCAGGTGGGAAACATGGCATCTCTCCCACAGCTGCTCTCCTTGGTGCACAGCGTCCCTGCTCTGCTGCGTTATCTGATCCGCTGAGTTAAGCGCGGCCTTGTGTGAGCTCCCAGGGCTCCTGCTATCGGCAATTCCATCTCCGGATCCACCCGTTACTAATCCATCCGGACAGCTTTGGTCCATACTGCTTTATTTAAGTTGTTGTCCATTTCCTTACTCACAACACTCAAAGCAGGAGAACTTCAGAATCCTGTTTTTTACAGTTGATTCATGTAAACAGAAAGTTCCTCTTCTCAGGAAGATAAGTTCCTTATTTCATGTATGTCCTTTTTTCTTTTTCACAAACCTGATCCAGAAGGGGACTGGTGCATATAAATGAAAAGAGCGCTCCTCCCTGCTTCCCTCTGTCATGTTTTCATGTCTAGAATGCACAGAGGTTTTAGTGACATTCTGTTGCTAGCAAATGTCTAGAAAGTAAATATAAATAGCACCCAAAGAATGGCATCTCCCTCCTACATAGTGGGGAGCTTTTGGGTTGTACACAGCTCATTAGGACAGTGTACTCAGCCAGTGAATTCACTCACAGTCATGGATATAATATGCGTGATGGGATGGCACTGGTCATGTTCCCAAGAGAATCATAATGCTTCTCAGGAAAATGAAAATATTTGAAACTTTCTTTCTCTGGCTAGTTTTACTTTCCTAAAAACTGATCGATATTTTTGTAATAGTCTTTCTGGCAGAACAAGGCCATCTACTACACAAAAATAAAGCTGTGTTTACTCTGAAAGATTAAAGACTGTTCTAATTCATTATAATTGTAATGTTTATCTTCTTATAAGTGTCCACGGTGCTTGAATAAATTCTCATTTTAGGCTAAAAACAGCAATAGTAAATATGCAAGATAAAAGAGCCCACTGTTAAATCCAGAGGCACAGATAGGACAGTTAGTGCCTATCCCAGGCTCGCGCTGTCGTGTTTACACAAGTGCAGGAAATCCCAGTAAATTACAAGCAGCACATCTGTACCTTGTTTTGGTTAAAGTGAGATCAGAGCTCCAAAATTAGAATGGTCAGAGTGTACATTGCTTCCTTCCATGGAAAGGAAAGCAAAAATGACTTGCTCTCTTGTTTGCCCCCTTCTCAGATATGAATCCAGTTAGAGGTGAAACTCAGATTTTTCCCGAGTCTACCCTAAATATCTACTTCTTGTTGTTTTCTAGAAAAAAAAAATTGATCTATAGTGAACTTTCCTTCCTTTCCACCAATGTCAGTTCAAATCTGCATGTTGAGATTAAATTTTAAAATGTTCAAATTACTGTTTCTGATGCAGTCTGGCACATCACATCTCATTCTACAATCCCCTAACCTTCAGTCACCATAATATCCCTTACAAACATCATAATATTTCATTTTCAGAGCCAGTTTTTTCCTCATATGCAAACCAGTCAGCCAAAGAATTATATGTCTTAATTCAGCAGTAATGTCTCAGATACTTGTTCTTTTAGTCTTATTTTTAAAGGAACACTAGATGGTGCTCCTCTGCTGTTTCGCATTCTCCACTTGTCTTAAAAAAGGTACAAATTTTGAATAGACAGGGAAGCTTATTTGTGATTTGTGATTCACTAGGAAAGATCTGATTTAACTTCAGTGAACTATCTTAGTGAAATCTGATGAGCACACAATATCATTAGATTGATTTTACTTTTTGTTGCGCTGCATCCTATCAAGAACCCTTCACTTAGAAAAAGCAACAGTTACACAATTCAGTGAAAGGCAGCATTGATTTTTAGTTGCACATCTGTGATGTGACTTGTAAAAGTAAGTTGAAGCATGTCAAGTTGAAGCCGTGTAGAGAAGACATTCAAATTAAAGCCCTTATGAATAGAAATGCTGGGAAAACTCATGAGAAGCACTTAACTGGGCAATCAGTATGTATATAATAGCTAATCTGTCAGCATTCATATAGACCCAGAATAGCTAGAGAGCTGCTGTAGAGCTCCATGGAAATGCCAGAGGGTGAGCAGATGAATTTAGAGTACTTTGGAGAGGAGAAAAAAAACATGAATGGGCAATAGACACAAACACAGACAATGAGGCTTCATTATTCCAGCTGTTTACAGTGGAACTTGTTTCCATGTGCAATTTAGTAATATATGGTGATATTTTCATAATAGTTCTACCATCCCTCAGTGTTTTATGATACCATATCTCATTATTGTTAGACATTTGCATTTTTTCCTATTAGAGTTCCCCAGCCCGTTTTCCCAGATGCAGTGGCTGATGTGAAGATTTGCATGACCTGCCTCACTGCCTGAGATGACTCAGAACATTCTTCAGCTGACTAAAGCTTTTTAACCAGAAAAAAAACTTCTCTCCAAGTCAGCCTAAATAGTCATTTGAATCGACATAACAGCCTTCATGTTTTCCAGAATGCCTTACAGACTCCTCATGAGGGATAGGTAAATACTTCCTCCATCTTCCATGTGAGAAAACTGACGCATGAAGAGTGACTGACACACCGTAACTTCACTGATCAACAGCAGCCATGAAGCTGCATTTCTGCAGCATCTTCTGAACTTCCTTTATCTCAAATGTAGAAGAAATATCACTGTGAATCACTTCCCTCCTTCCATTTACACCCTGACAGAAACCTCCCCAAAGAGAGAACAATTCACAGCTGAGGCTTAATTCTGATGTGTGACAAGGGCAGTCCAGGTGCATCTCACTCAGCAGTTCATTCCTGTGCACTTCCATAGGAACTGCAGCAATCAAGCCCTTCATTTGTGTCTGCCTCAGAAAACGTCTCAAAATTAGCACTTATCTACAACTTTCACTTAAGCCTTGAGGACATTCACACACATACACTATGTGCATGTGAGGAATACCCACTGCTGTAAGTCTCATCTAGACATACACTTTTCTTATTTCATACCATTTTACCATCATTTTGAATGGCCATCTCATAGAAGGCTCAGACTCGTCTGCATAATCTTTAGATGTCTGAGTAGTAAAGCTGTAGTAGTATGTGCAGTTAAGGCAAACATGGAACGCCCATTGCAAGTGAAAGGTCAGTTCTCTCCAGCTTCCATCTAGCACCGATGGCAAACCAACAGGTATTGCTGGAAAGCAAATCATTTCAGGGTTTAAATTTGAGTGGAATGAATGGTCTAATGTGCTTTGGAGAGGAACTTTTCTTTTGATGTGTACTGTGAAGTGCTTAACGTACTTGTATATATAAATATTTAAGATCTAATATATATATAAAAGGTACTTACAAAGTCATGATGGCTCTTTCCAAAACAGCTGTCTTCAAATCCCGTTAAGTTGTAACTTTGTCAGAGGTCCATTCATCCCCTTTCCAAAAAAAAAAAAAAAAAAAAACAGTGAAAGGCGAATGCATTTGTCAAAGTGAATGGGACTGAACAAAATTAACCATGGTAAACTGCAAGACACTTGTGTGTTTAATAAGAATCTACAATTGAACTGCTTGTCTAAAATATAGCCAAATTTAGCCAGACTATTCGGTCTGGAACTCAGGTTACACAAGTCCTAAGATGAATTTGCAGGAAATTCACACTGCTATGTTTCTGCTCAGGACAAACATTAGAAAAACTGCTTCTCCTGTGGTATTCTGTTTTGGAATTTTGGCTTTGGATAAAGACTGGAAGCACATGAAAAATCTAGGAAATACAAATCCAAGATTCAGTCACAACATTCAAGTCTGCAGACAGATTAAGCCAAGTATCCCTTCTAAGAAAATTATCAAATAATGACATTAGCTAAGAATTAGCTAAGAAAACGTGAGGGGATTGGTTTCGATCAGCAAACCATCGATTAGGTCTACGTGTTTGTAATAAGCTTTTGCTTCAGCCTTATTACATTAAAACCACCAGAAATTTTGCATGTGTCTAGAAGAGCTTTGTATCCTGGAAAGAGATGAATTACAGATGACTGAGAAGGGGAAAATGTTACTCCTTCAGCAAAGAGCTATTTTGTCATTGCATCTGTTCGGGATTGCTCCAAGAGCAATTCAATACATTGGGACAAATGTCCTCCATTCTACCCACCTCATATCCAAGCTGCCTCTTGCTGTATCACTTTTTATTAATACCAATAGCAGACGTTAAACAGCAATGATTTGTGCTTCATGGAAAACTCCTTAAATTGCATATATGGGTTATCTGAGGACTGCCAGCTTACACTTAACGATAATGCACTCTTACTATGCTAACCCCTTAAAGCTCTTCATTTTTTAGACTCTTCACAAAGGTTGTGCAATATATAACTTACCTAATGCAATGGTTATAGCAATTACACTTCACCTGGAATCCTCTGAATGGCTCATAGATTAAGGATTCATCAGAAGGCTACCCAGACACAATAGTGCTACGCACTGCCATGATTGTATTATCTCCTGGATGTGGGATGTACAAGCAGAAGCAGCTCTCCCAAGTGTCCTTTTATGAATTTTCACTTAGAATTAACTCTTCCGGAGAAGTGAAAGAATACGGTGAAGTATATGACATTTCGTATTTATTAAAGAACATAGTTTCTTGATATTGTTGCCCTCAGAGCCTCTCACTGAAAAAGAATACCTAAAGTAAAAAAATAATATTTAATGTAATGTATTCTGCAAATTTAGCAGTAGAAAGATAGGGGCTGAAGAACGTGTGGATGGCATGTACAACAATGAGTTGGCAGACACCTTAGAGCTGTGAATTACAGAAAAATGTTAATACTGTCCAGCTTGAGCTCATTACCCGTACTGTGGAACCCACCTTAGCAGCAGTTTTTATGTAAGCAAAGGAAGATAAAGTATCATTTGATCACAGCCTGCACACATTTCCATTAAAAGAGACTTGGCAAGTTCAAGCTGATGCTTTGTCCTTATCGCTTCCTGTTTTGTCCAGTTTAGTAACACTCAGGGTAAAAAGAAGAGATCATATCCTGTGATCTTTACTGTGTTCAAACCTTCTCTTACAGGAAAAGGTTTGAACTTTAGAAATAAGTGATCTGCCAAGAAAATATTTTTTATTCTCTTTTATTTCTTTATGACAAGTGTTAAGAGCGATTCCTGTTTGCCTGTTTACTTCTTCACCTTTTTAGTATGTTATTAGGTAAAACATAGCTTGTGTTTTTCTACAGTGCAGCTAGAAAATTCCAGAAACAAAGTATGCTTAACTGAGGGGGCAAGGATGTTAAATGTTTCAGAAGAAAACTCTTCTCTGACATATTTGTTAGGAATCTTGAATTACAGAAGGACAAGGAAAGATGAGCAGCAGCTCGATACCTTGCCAGTGTTAATCAGTGTCTCCTCAGTAAAGCTAACACACAGCAAACACCATGATCCCAAGGAAAATCCCTGCTCCTTGCAGTCTTTCAAGTGTCAGTCCCTTGCGATATCCCCAGTTCAACTACCAGTAGTTCTCCAGGCTCACAAACTATTTTACAGTAAAACGAATACTCAAAGTCCCTTTCTGCATGCAAAATAGGAGGGGAAAGGGGAAATTAACTTCTAACCCTCAAAAGCAAATTTTATTTGTGACTAAAAGTTCTGTAATTGCATTAACTTTACCCTAACTATGATTTGTGTCTCAATGTTTTGTTCTATATACAAAAAATCTACAAAATCTGTATGTTAAAAAATCTAGAGAACTGTTTTCCGAAGGTGCTAAACTGTAGATGCTCATTTATATTTGAAACCAACATGATTTAGTTCCTACTGGATTTCAGTCACAGAAGATGTAACTATAAGAACTTGCATTTATCAGTCTTTCTCTGCTGTAAGTCTAGGACTACAGAAAGGAATTGGTTTCTGATTTTGATGATGGCAAAAAGCAAAGCAGAGTTCAGCAGTTACCGTCCGGGGCTGGACTATGTCTTCTTCATGCACTTTATAGCCATTTACTCAGGATTTTACTGGAAGTTGAAACACAATCATCCCGTGCCAAGGAAAAATAAATTTTTAAATATATTCTAAGACATGAACAAAAAGTATTCACATGATTCAGAGGAGACTTCTGTGTTTGTGGTTTGGAACCTAGAACACCCAAGAGAGTTTCATTCTGACCAAAAAGCAAGATGCCACCACCTCAATATTAGCTGCACTCTGGAGCTGATGAAGTCATTTTCCATGATCATTCCAAAGCTTGGCATCTGGGAACCGAAGGCACTACAGGGGCTCTAAATTACCAGGATAGTTGTGCCTGGTTATTGTCCTCAATTAACCAAGACCTAGAATGGGCTCTTAAAATTCAAGGGCCACTTTTGAATATTTTGGTTAGACTTTTAAGTTTTCTTTTTCCCACTCCAATAATGCATTCAGTGATAAAAGATCTCATCAGCTCTAAAAAAGCAACCAGAATCATTTGCATTTCTGTGAAATGGAGAAAACCTCAAGTTTGTCATTCTTATTTTTATACCACTTGCAAATGAAAGAACAAAAGCATTTGTGCCCTTATGCAAAGCACAACTTACTCTAGTCAAGGAGAAATATTATTTCTCTTCGTTTATTAAAAGAAGGTTTGTTTTAGAGGTGTATGCAACAGATAACCCTGCTGTTATTCTCACATGAGAATCAAAGGCTGCAGGGCTAGAAAGTTCACTTTTACAAGACCACAAGAACTCTAGTCGAAGATACACACACACACACACACACACACACACTTAAATCTCCTTCTCTGGTTCTTGTGGAAAAGAAATGGAGTTCAATCTAGTTTCTTGGTGAAAGATGTCACTAGGCAGTGTCCTGTAATTGTGCATTATGAAGCACATTTTACTAAGCTGCAGAAATAACCTGGAAGTTCAACTGCTATGTAACTATCTTAGGCTGAGGCCAAAGCCACTGACCATAGATATTAGAACTGGAGCTGAGAAAGGCTTCTCATCTGACATATATTGTATATTAAAATATGAAGCTGACTTGTGATGGAACCCTCTGTAAGAGATGCAGTCTGCTGCAGTCAGCCCTCATGGTAGGAGAGGAAATGCTGCAAACATTCATTTCTTTCTCTGCAGTTTCAGCATGGAGATAAGAATATCTGGTAGAAAAGTGCCCAAGTAAGGCTTTGTTCAGGTGTATGTGCTCTACGACGAAGATGACCATTTTGACCATGAATCATATGACTTAGAGACTGGAACGGCATCTTCAGATGAAACACGTGCCTCCATTTACTGCTTTTGGCTGACTGGCTAACTAACCTGTCTTCAATGTTTTCTAAACCAACAGATGCAACTTTGATTTCTCAAAGTTTCTTATAGACTACTAAGCGTCCCTTCTGTGCCACTTGAAATAGAAACGCTAAAAAGTGATGTGAATTAACCTCACTGTGAATTAGCTTCACTGACCAGGCAGAGTGTATTCACCAGTATCCCAATAATCACCAGCGATGGGTTATAACTTCATGAAACGTGCGTGCTCTGCCTTTCAAACTCCTGCGCTTCCCTTCCCGTCCTTCTGTCTAAATAAGCCTTCATCCTCAAAGTCTGTGTTATTCAGCTTCCTGTTGATCTGAAATACAGCTTTTCTGCCTCTCTAGGATATGGCATCAGCAAATGTCATGCAAGGGTCCTTCGTCTTCTCTTTCCTGGTATAAAGTTTATTTATAGGTAGCATTACTGAAAAGGAACCATTACTGAAAGGAAATTTCATTCCAATGTGTAAGAGCATGTAACATTGGAAATTGTACCTAGGCTACAAGATGTATCTGGGATTGAGAATAACTGATAGGGTAAATGAGAGAAAAGAAAAAATGTGGTAGAAAAATAAACTATGATTGAAATTTGTTTTGAGAAACCCCTGTGGCTAGAATAAACATAATGCATACTTGCTGGCAACACAAATGTACCTTTCCCAATATTTAATTTTTAATTAAACTTGAATCCAGTTAAGAGATTTCATTGCCTGAGGGAAATCAAAGCTTTCTTTATCCTGGGTAACTGTCCAGAGAAACCCCTTCAGCAGAGCTGAAGGCACTGTCCCAAAACACAGATTACCCAGACTTTCCTTCATACTTTTCATGCACTACATTGTTCTTTCTCCAGAAGAAAGATATCCATTTTTTTTTTTTTTTTTAAGAAAATCTATTAGATTAGCAAATTATATTAAAAAAACTTGGAGTTTGGTACATTTTTACCTCCCTTTTCAGAATAACCATCAGTAATATTGCAGACTAGTTATTGTAAGTTGAGAAACAGTTATTTCCTTACTTACTCAGGAGACCAGGGTTTTTCTTGGAGAAGTGCAAAGAAACCTCTTCTAAGATTTCCATGGAAGATTTAACATGCTCTATAACAGGAATTTTCTATTGTGATGAGAAAGGGAGAAGATTTTGCTCTGTCCTTTTACAAGAAAAGCAGCAAATATTTTTGCCTGAAAAGCGATGACTTGAGGTATTTTATTACCTTTCTCAAGAACAACAGGGCACTGGGTCCACCAGGCAAATGAGATCACGTGGCCAGGAGCGCAGCTGGCAGAGGCAGCCTGTACAGCAGGACGGCTCTCGCTCTCCCCTTCAACAGCTCCAGTGTCCTTCGCACCGGGATGGACAGGAAAAAGCAGCAGTTACTTTGGGGAAAGGAAACAGGCGTCGAAACTGCAAACCCATCCTCTGAGATGCTAAAGGAAATAGTGCTGAAGTGGTTTCTGGACACGCAGGCTGCAATAATATTAGAGAACGGTACTTTTCCGGAATGGTTCCATGGATTCATTACAAGAAAGTAAGGCTATGTACAAATATATTATGACATAAAGTAGATTATATTAAAAATGTATTTATATTTCTCTGTCTTTTGTAAGCAAAAGAGAAACTTTGTGATTGGATTTAGGCTTTCCTTAATTAAAAAAAAAAAAAAAACCTCCCGTTAAAGTCTGTGGGTTTTAGTACTTGGCAGGTAACATTCATATAGAGTCAAAGAAAGCATTAAACAATGTTAGCTATGCTGCTTAATGCCAGGAGTTGATGTGTGCTCTAGAAAGGTGAGGGCACATGATTACGCAATTTTTAGAAGCTTCTGTTGAATTATTAATTTTTTAGTTAAGCAGGCTTAAGTTTGGGGCTATAATAGTCGAAAAATCAATTTTAATCCAACTCAAAATGTAACAATTAAAGGCTTAAAAATGAAAGTTGTTTGTAGCAGTAAACAGAAAAGAGCATCTTGCCTACAAGAAATGAATGGGTGCTCAGGTCTGTGCTCGGTCATGTCCCCTGAAGTGATGGAGCACAGTGGTGTTTCTACGAAGTTTGTTTTAGCTCATCGTAGAACTAGTTATGTTTGTTTAAGTGTAAATCATTCTTTGTGTAGGCAAACTGAAGACATGCTGAGAGACAGAGATGTTGGCTGTTTTTTGATCAGACTAAGTGACAGAACAATCGGTTATATTCTCTCATACAGGTAAGGTTGTAACATACAGGAAACAAAAGCTTGTTTCTTCTTGGATGGAAATGGTCACCATTTGTTATCTGTACATTGCTCTTTCTTACTTTAAAATATTTTGGTTCGTGTGGTTTCATGGCACACACAGTACATTTTCACACAGGCTCAAGGGGGCAAATTCACAGGAAATATGCAAAATGGTGGTAGACAGTGGAACCGAATCTGCAGAAGCACATTAAGGCATCCAGAACTAAAAAATTTGTTTCATTTCAGGGTCTTTTTTATAGGAATATTTAAGAGGCAACAGTGTTTTAAAAGGCCAACGTGGAAGGGCATAGGAATCCATGCACACAAGATTTTCTTTATGCTTCTCAAAATATTGTGTCCCTAAGACTGTTTTTCTGGACCTGGTCTAACTTCCACAGTGTGGAAACACAGATGGATTGCAGGCCTATAGAATAATACTGATGTGCAAGTTTCATATAAAAAGAATGAAAAAGCACTGTGGGATGGGTAAGACAGAAAGCAGTTGTGGTCTCCACATAAAAGTGGCACAGAAAAAAAGTTACAGTTTGTAATCTGTAGAATCATAGAGAAGATGGAAACTTTTTGGTTTGCACATCTGGCGCTATGCAGAAGTAGGAGACACTGGTTCAGAGGCTGCAGAACAGAGAAAGGTGATCAGTGGCCCGCAGTGAACAGTGAGAAAAGGCAGAAGAACGGGCACAACAGCACCTCTTAGCAGCAGTGCTATTGCGCTGCAGCCTGGCTGGTCAGACTGTTCAGAGAATCACACAGAAATTAACTCGGGAGTTTTGTCCAAATAAGATTTGCTGAATTTGCTCCTCTTTCCTAAATACTATCTACGATTAATTCCACATGTTCTGAATCATATAAGAAATGCACTTTAGGATTTCAGACTTCACGGAACCATGGAATGGCTGAGGTTGAAAGGGGCCCCTGGAAATTGTCCGGTCCAGCTCCCCCAGGATACCTTTGTCCTTGTTGGCCACAAGGGCACGTTGCTGGCTCATGGTCGACTTCTCCACCAGAACTCCCAGCTCCTTGAAGTGTCATGTTCACATCAAGATGGCTTTTGTTTGATTGTTTTAGCTTTTTAGCATATGTATGTATGTGTGTGCATGTAAAAAAAATTAGGAAGTATAAGTGCAAAAGTGCTGTTTGCTCATATTAAAAACAAAACAAAAAATACTTCGTAAAACCATTAAAACCATTACCTTGTAAAACTACAACATCATCACATGTTGGAGCAAACAGGTACTGTTATGTCAAGTATTGACGTAATACTTGCGTGGGCCTGTGAACCTGGGAAGAAGCTAGGTTTGGAAGGCTAATAAGGATAGGAGAAGAGAGCAGCCAGGATGGGAATGTATAGAATCAAAAAATATGAAAGGGTAAATAAATCTATTACCATGACATCTTAAATCTAAATTAATTTCTCTTTTTCTATGTATTTCCAGTAGGGGAAAAATAAAAATCAAAATACATGTGTCCCGCCCTTCTCCTGTTACCATCCCCCAGTGAGGGTAACAGCTTATTCTCACTATTTAATTGGTTTTGTTCAAACAGCAGAAGTCTACAGTGTGAGATGTAAAAGCTCAAACACTGCTAGTGACCAAAGCTGAAGGTCAGGGCGGTTTCATACGATGACAATTCTATCTTTAAAGATTTGCTAAAGCTATAAAAGTAGAGTGAAACTCCAACCACTACATGAAGAAAATATTGTTTGTAAGTCTACCTTTCAAGAGTTAGGGACATTCAGACACTGTACGGACACAAAATCCCTTCTGACTTGACACTTCAGATAAATGCAGCTTGAATCCAACTTACACTAAGTTTTGAGTTGCCAGACTTGAATCGAGGATGCCAAACCACGCCAGGATATCTCTAATGCAAGCTAAACCATGACTTTTATTACAGAGGCAAAGACCGGTGTCGGCATTTTGTCATCAACCACTTGAGTAATGGCCACTATGTTGTATCTGGGGATACCTGCACTCATGAAAGTCTTGCAGAATTGATAAGCTACTACCAGACTTCTGTAATTGAGCCATTTGGAGAAAGTCTTACAATTGCCTATACTAAGGTGGGTTAAAGACCTCAGAATTCAATTTTTTGCTGATGAAATGGGACTGAATATACTTAAATATCAGTTTTGTTTCTTTGGGCTAGGCTAAAAAATAGTGTGCTGAAGATTGCTCCATCAGTGTGTTTGAGATTAACTGCACGAAGGAAAAGTACTTCTGGCTAAGCATGGGATCCGAGTGCCACAAAATACCAATAATTTTAAAATAGAACACAATAAAGCATATTGCAAGTACAATAAATAATATTGCAGGTTAAGGCAAAAGAAGCTTGCCGAGTTGAAAATATGTGTATAAGTTGCATGAGAAAGGATGGTTATTTCAACAATGGATCTCATTTACTGTCTGCGAAGACTGCTGCTCCTCTAGTCCATAATTAATACTTTTCTTTTAGCTCAAACTATAATCTCATTCCGTTCAGTCACCAGCATCTCCAGTGCCTTCAACGGATGGCACAGATATGCCAGAAAGCAGAATTCAGCCCCTTTTTGGAACTGTATTTTGATTTGTTGTGCCTCTCATTTTATAGCACAAATTAAGGACACATGTTCTGAATCTTTATGTAACAGGATTCCGAAACAGGCAACCCTAAAAAAACACAATGAACCTAAACTTAAACTGTATTTTTATAACCCTTCTGAAATATTACATCCCTTACATTACCTCCAAAGCATAATATAGAAATGCTGCATGAAAGTAACAATTTTCACAGATTGAACAACACAAATTTCTAATTTTTTTCTCCATAGACAGCTGACAAAAGTATATACGATGACATTGCTTGGGAACAGAAAGATAAACCAAATAAGGCAGTATCTCCCTTATTACCAGAGAAACTGTCTGGTAATTCAACAGCCACAGTACCAGTGAGTAGCACCTACAGCAATTCTGATCACAGTGAAAAACTCCTAGATTTCTCTTCAAGATCAAGAACAACATTTCAAGATCATTTGCAGGATGCTGAGGTATGACTTATGTAAAATGGAAATTTAATAAATAACTGCTGAGATCTATGTGAAAAAAAGGAAGGTATACCTCAGTTAATTGGTGTCAGCAGCAGGATAGTGTGTCAGTACCACCATATATCTCGTGACAATTCAGTGATGCGACAGAGATATGTGGTTTTGATTGTACAGCATCATAGAATCATAGAATAGTTAAGGTTGGAAGGGACCTCTAGAGGTCATCTAGTCCAACCCCCTGCACACGCAGGGTCACCTAGAGCACGTGGCACAGGACTGCGTCCAAGCGAGCCTTGGAGATCTCCAGAAACGGGAACTCCACAACCTCTCTGGGCAGCCCGCTCCAGTGCTCCATCACCCTCACTGCTATATTTGAAATAATTTTCTACCAGAGGTAATTTTAACAGTTTCAGCACACAAAATTCGTAATGTGTTAAAGTTACAATCCATCTATGCTACATTCTGGACCCAAGACTGTATGATTTCAGCACAGGGTTAAAAATAAACCTGAGTTTACACATTAGTTTGGGTGAATGACTAAACTTCCCGTCTCGGTCCCCTCTATCTGTAAAGTGGGAAAATCGACACTCTTAGAGGCCTAAATGCTGGGGCTCTTGCAAGGTCTTCCTGAAGTCTGTGAAGCACCTTGTAAACTCAGCTGGCTGTCAGCCACCCAGTTGTGAAGAGGTTAATAGACCTTATCCTAATATTCTGCTGAGGAAAAATTACCATTTTGGGGCATATATCCTGTCTTTCAAGGAGGTTAATAGGAAATTAGTGACTCTGAAAGACCTAGGAATGACTGTGAACACAATCCCAATTAGTTTGCAATGTGATTTGTTACAAGAATTTCCCCAGGAAATCTGGCTCTGCTTAAATTTAGGCCTCAGTATTAGAAGAGGTAACAATCTTCCACTAGGTCAGGCAATTCCTAATCCAGACTAGAATATTTGTTTCTATAGCTCTATATTACATCTGGTTTTATATCCAAAATCTACTGAAAAACCGCTGATACTGCTCAGTACAAACCTAACAAAAAGCTACAAAGCAGCAGTTCCAGAGAAGATGCGACTCCAGGCCATCAACAGAAATCTGTTTATTGGAGATCTAAAAAACAGAGCAGACAACTTCCTCACACTTATTCCCTTGTATGAATGAACTACATATTCTGAATTCTTTTGCCAATCTCAGATACCACCTTGATCAGTCAAACCATGACCCCCAGGGACTTAGTACTCATTGGAACTCAGTAGGGACATAGTAAAGGCTGCAAGATTTATAAAGTACTTAATATTTCCTTGTCATTGTCTGGAAGTAACGAAGACCAAACCTATCTCAAAGACTTTGTTAACACGTTGCATTTTACCTATTTAAGCTGGATAACAATTCCTTCTTTCCTTCCTATTCCTTCCCACTGCCGCAGGCCGCCGCCACAGCTCCCCCACTGCCAGCCAGGAGCAGCTTGCTCCCGCGCGAGGCCGACCAAGGCGAGGACGTTGTGTACGCCGAGCTCAACCAACGCCTGCTCGCTGACACAGCCGCCGCGCGGAAGCCACGCACGGCCGCGGAGCCGCTCCTCGAAAACTCGGCCTCCTCCTCGACCGATACGCAGTGGCAACATGGCACAAAGATAAGCACAGTTTACGCTATGATCAAGCAAACTGAATGTACACGTACCAGAAACAGCGATCTTCTGAAGCCATCTCCTCCAGAAAGCGTGTATGCTGAACTTCAGCTGCAGCACTGCAAAAAGCACTCATTTCTTCACAGTCAGACTTTCCATTCCCTAGCTCTTCCTCTAGCAAGTGCTCCACAAACAAAGTTGACATTAAATTCTCCTGCTTCTCTGCCCGCTACATTCGCTCCAAAGCTACCCAACAAAGCAAGAATCACCACAGAGTCCCAAAGCTCAGAACAGCGGCTTACAACCTATGAAACCTCCCTCCACTTCAGTGAAGGCCTCAGAAAATCTGAGGAGAAAGTCTCGTATGAATCACTGACACACAGAATGTATGGGCAGATTGAGAAGATGAAATCCGGCTTTGATAACGTGAGCACTGTTCATGAGCAGATTCCTACCGGGTGGTTGAGGTCTTTCAACTCAGGCTTCAGAGAGAATCCATGGTTCCTTCCTTAATGCAAGCTGTTGATAATTATAATCAGATATCAACTAAGAATAAAATCTTCCATAGCAGAGATCTATGCTGAAAATACACATGAAAAGATCCCTAAGATTTTCCTCAGAGGCTCAACGTCAAGGCCAATTCCCACAACAGATGAAACACTTGAGCCAAATTCCTTGACTTGGTAAAAGCAGTCAAATCAAAGATAAATAATAGAGAGCAGTTAGGGTTTTTTTACAAAAAGGTTATTATTTGGAATTATCTGAGCACATGCAAACCTGAGGTTCTTAATAAAGCAAATACCTACTATAAGCCAAAAAGCACTATGTTTTTATATGGAACTAGGTTGATTAACAGAAAAAATCATGACAAAAGAGCACAGAAATTATCCTTGATGCCTACAGAAAAAGGCACTTGATGAACAAAATATGTCTTGAAATTTAGCATAGCTATAAATATGCAAGAAAATATATAAGAAAACATGTACGAAAAGGTATATTAAACAAATCGAAGAAAGCAATATTTGTACAGACTAAAGAGAGCATGAATTTTGTGAGGCTGCCTTTTAGGCTGCGACGGGTTTTCCCAGAGAAGAGCAGATGTCAAAGGCATTTCAGATTGCAGTAGACAATGTGCTAGTAACCGTACAATGTGAGCAGTGCTCAAACAGTGTGGAATGTGTGGGAAATAAATATAGAAAATGTATAATACACATTTTCTATCTCCAACATTATGAGTACCATAAAGAACATTTAAATGTCAACACCTGATACAGCTGTATCTGAGTCACTGACTCCATGTTTGCCACCTGTCACAGATCAATACTATACAAACAGAGGAGATCCAAAACTTAGAGGATTTTATTCAGCTGCCTAAACTCTGGCATTTAGAGCTGTCTCAGATGCCATAGGGGATCCTCTGTAGCTTCTGACTGCTGGGAGTGTTGGGCTCTGAACTTCTAAAGTAGCTGCCAGCCCCTTTCAGATGTCTCAGATATCCTATAGCTTCTCAAAGGCAATACAATATGATGAATTGTAACAGGCAGCTGGATCAAGCCTGTTCTTTCAGTGGTTTGGAAAGTGGTGGGATTTTGTTTTGCCTCCCTAATTACTTTTTTTTTTTTTCCTATTTTGTTGGCAGATGGATAAACAAAGAAGATTTTTTTTTCACCGACAGAAAGAATAAATCATGAAGATGGAATGCTGTATTTACTTAATTTCATGGATCACAAAGACACACAAGCACAAATAATTTTTAATAATTTCACCAATGAGAAAAACAAAAGCCTCTTAACTATCAAAATAAACACTATCACTAAAAAGCAATTTCACCACTATTGCTGTTAATCAGGAAAACAGAGCCTCAGTTGAGAGAACTCTCTCAATCTCAGTTTTCATTACCTCAAGCTATGCAACTTTAGGGCCAAATCCCAAGAATCCCAGAATCACCCAGA
>NW_010585694.1:79980-110777 GCF_000705375.1 Tinamus guttatus
AGCAGCTCCTCCCGGAGCACACGGAGCTGGGACACGAAATGATGCTACGGTGCCACCTGGCGACGCCGCGTCCCTCGTGCCCAAAACACGGAGAGGAGCAATAATTAGCCCCGGGGCAAAAGTCCGTCTCTCCCTTGCAGGTTCTATAAGCTAGCAATAGCATACAGCCATTTTACTAGAAGCTTTATATTCCTTGTCCAAATATAGAAATGTTCACGCATATTCAAGATAATATTTTCCCAATAATTAATGCCTATTGTCCTGCTTTTAAAGCGAAAGCTGAATGATTTTTAAATCTAAACCTCTTCTACTGTTTCAGCTTCTAGACTGCCTGCGAGCTGCTTTCCAATAAATAAGCCTGATTAAGCAAACATTAGTGAATTAACAAGATCCTGCCAATAATCTTAGAGCAGAAACAGACAGCTGGCTGTTATTTTACCTCATAATACTTACATTTAGAAGACATCATACCTCACTCAGTTCACACAGTAAAAGTAAGAAAACTTTCATAGTAAGAAAACCATCCACAGACATCTAAGAAATTGCAGATATAAAACTTATTTCAGAATCTACCCCTTAATCTGTGCCCTCAGATGGTGTATAATGTACATAGCAGTAAGCAGCATTAATTTGTGCTAGATGCATTCAGAGTTTGTGTCTCTCTCAAACTCCACCAACATACTATACTGCTACAGTTTTCATTAGAGGAGATAAATTTAGGGCAGAGAAACAGAGTGAGGATAGTGCCTAAATGTGCCTCTGCCGTATTCTGTGAGCGCTCTCCTGTAAGGAGAGGGGGAGACTCCTTCACAGGACGCTCCTGATTTCCTGTAGCTCGGCTCCATCAGCCTGCAGGCCAAAGCGCCGCCTCACTGACTGTGGAGGAGGAGGAGGGCTGGAAACCCAAGGAAACACATGGGACGGGGACACCTTCCAAGGCAACCGAGGGGACAATGACCCAACTGTGGAATGACACACAAGGTCAGCAAGAGGAGGAAGAACTTTATCCAGCACCAACTTTAAAACATAGAAAAGGAAGGCTGAGGAAGGGAACTGACCTGCTGGATGAGCACCAGATACTTCTTGTTTGAATAATCTGACACAGGATCTTGCAAGCTGGTGTTTTACAATACATTAATAGTGACAGGCAAACATTTCTCTATAAGGTTTCAAGAATTTGTCTTGAAAGAAACAGAAAGCTACCAGGTTGACATTTTGATTAATAGAAAGTATTTTAACACATTCTCTCTTAATGCCTATGTCTTCCAAACTGCTTGAATTAACCAATCATCAGATTTAACCTGTTAGAAATGTAAATGACAGACTTGAATCTCTTCATTCAAAGGATTCATTACTTGAGCAAATCAGAGAAAATACAGGTGCCAATTCCTTTAACCAAACAGAAACCACTAAAAGAATTAAAATGCTGTAAAAAAATACTGACAACAAAAAAAGTGATCACTTTGATAAATACAAAAAAAAAAAGTTTCCAACATACAAGTTCATTTTCATTACGTTATCTTAGGGAACAGTCAATCCTTTATCCACTGACTATACAAAATTTCTATTGACTCTTTGTGTAAACCTGCACTCCTAGACAAATATTTCTTCTTGATGCACCCTCCGTAGATTTGAGGAGCAAGCTATCCTGCAAGTTGGCCATACCTCAGAGGTTCCTTAGAGTAAATAAACGTCTTCCTTGCAGAAATGGCAAAAAACTATTTCTCCCCTTTAACAAGCATTTCAATAAGGATAACACATTTCGGTCCTTGATAGGTTTAACATTATAATAACTGCAATAATGACTAGAAAGGAAATTAACACAGGCTTAGCACAAAAATTCTCAGAGTAAGGTAAAATCCATCAAAAGTTTTAATAGTGATGAATTTGATACAGAAGCCATGTAAGTGACAGAGCCCTTCTATTGACTGTTAGAACAGTAATACATGTATGATTGTCTTCAGGCCCCAGTACCTAAACAATACTGGAATTAAAAACAAAAGACATAGCTGATTTCCAGCTGGAAAGGGAAGAATACAGAGCTGCATTCATGCATTTTATGGGAAAGATTGCATAGCTGGTTTGGAAAGAAAAGGTCTTTTTACGTCCTTGGTAGTAGTGCTGTGCTTCTTGAACTTCTTCATGGGTTACAGACGATCGTATTCTTCCGTACATTATGAGCCCAGAGTATGAGAAAAAGGCAAGACCTCCTTTGAGAGTACAGAAACAGTTTAAAGTCTGGGGGAAGAAATGAACCATGTATGCAAATCATATACAAAAGGCAAATACTTCAAGTTTTATAAGGACATGACAGTCCATAAAATATTGGTTGAAGGTAAGCACCAAACCCAGCATGTGCCATTTCAGTGACTGAAATGCAAACCTGGGATGTGGTTGTCTTCAACACTGGGAACTTGATCTGACTGCAGTTCTTTCACCTAAGATTATTTCCATGCAAGATCCCCAGCTGTAGAACACAGTGATAGAGGCATCTCATTAGTTAAGGCCCTTGCTTTCTTTCAAAATCAGTTGGAAAAAGTCACCAAAGCCAACCTTTCTGATAATTTTTTTTTTTTTTTTTTGCTTTTAAGAGCAGTATTAGTATTAAATATTCATAAATATAAAAACTATGTGGAAATACCTTTAATAATATTCTGGTTCTGCCTGTTAAAAAAACCCCTACAACCCAAGAACCAACCATCTTTGCCCGAGTGCTTAGCCAACAGCCGAGTTAGAAATGTCACTGTTCCATGTGTCTCGCAGATCAAACGAAGCCTCTGACTCTTGGTGGACCAGAATTATTTCAGTACCTTTTGCTGAGTTCTAAGAAGCCATAACAGAGGACAACAGCCCCCAGAGTGCCTGAGATTCAGAAAGGCTGGACAAGCAAGTCATTTCTGATAACACTGGCTCACAGAAACAACTTCAGATTCTTATGTGGAACGTACTGTAAGGAAAAGAAAAGAAAAACAAAAGGATTAAGAAATATAAATACATTTATCACTACGCAGAATATTATCCTTACAGTACACAAAAGAAGGTGGTAGGCAATGAATCTGAAATTCTGTTCAATATTGTCCTTTATCCCAGAAAGAATGTTTGGGAAAAAAGTGAAAGATACTGAAGCCCATTTTCATTTACAGTGAAGCATTTCAAGATGACGTGTGTTCTGAAATCTGTTAAAATTTACTGCAGGAAGCATGATCAACCTTCCCACAGAATGAATTAGTAAGTATGAGTATCAAAGAATGAATTGGTAACAGAATGATATAGGATGAGCAATGGCTGTTTTTAAAATAAGTGAAAGCTTTCAAAATGAAAACTTTCAAAGAAGCAGATCTAATACTTAAAATTTTAGCAAATCTGAATTGCAAAATTTTCCTCCAAAGCACAGCCCCTAGGTACAAATTACTGGACTGTGAAATAGAAATTATAATGAAATGGTCTTTAGCTCTGATTGCACATTGAGATGTACGTTGATATACCAGCTGGTTAAGTCAGAACGTCTCCTCAAAAATAGGAAGATTTCATTAGTCTGTCAAGAGGAAAAAATGTTGCATCTAAAATAATCTCTTCATGCGTAAGCACAAATCCTGATCACTGGTGTAAATGCACAAATTCAGTTATCCTAAGACCATTATTATTTCCTTCACATAAAATAATTTATTCCATATGATAATGAGAAAATTATAACATCATATGAAAAAAAGCACAAGAGAGTCTTAAGCAAAGATCTTGTCTGGCTTTATAATGAGCTAAGCCTTGACATCAGGAATGGTTACAAAAATAGAACTTTAAATCCTTCTTTAATATAACATAAGCAAGAACAATAGTCACTTCTTAAAGTTCGTTATCACAGCTTGTAGAATATACATAAACCACTGACATTCAAAATTCTGAATGACCTCAGGTCTCACATTCCCCAAGATTGCCAAAAATCCACAATTGGACAATGCATTTATAGTTATTGTTGACCTGCAGAGCAAATCTTCTCCCCAAAACATTTTAGGGAAAGGTCTCTGAAAGTGTTAGCTCAGGGGACCAAGCTCAATGCTGGAATAGATCAAGTGAAACTGTTTTATTTATTGGACATATAGCAGAGCCAAATGCTTCCCAACTGCACTTTTGCTATGGGTTCCTGAGCAGATCAAATGAGGCCCTCGTTTCTCTCACAAAATACTAAGAGACCCTGACTATTCATCCTTCTTCCATTTGCACTATGGTCCAGGTAACCAGAATGCTCTAGCTGTAGTTGAATCCCAAATATTCCGTTTGAATCAGGAATGCACCACAGGAAGCTCTGTAGTGTATGTACAAAGCAGATCAAATCACATGTTTGCATTGGTAACCAGAGACTTAATATCTAAAATTTATTTAATCTGGCTGACACAGAAACATATGATGTTTACCAGCCTAGCATACGAGCCTGGGTTTTGTGCAACAGAGCCTATGGTAATGCAAAGAGCTTGCCAACACTAAGGCTTTAGAATAAAAAAAGAATTGTAATTTTGTTTACCACTCGAGAAATGTCTAGACAGTATATACAAATACCCAAGGGGAAAAAAAGAACACCCACAGCATTGTATATAAGCACATTTCAGTTATTATACAGAAAAAAATCCACCCAGATTCACATCACTGGAAAAGCTGTAGAAAGCTTTCTGCTTTTCTACAGAAAGTGGAAAATCTGCAGGGAAATAATTTGCACTCTTGGCAAACAGTATCATTTTGTCCTTTGGAGATTAAGCTGAAACGTGCTGTAAAGAATACTGACAGTGAAATTATTCCCTGCCACTGATTTTCTTTTTTTTTTTTCTCTCCTCAGCACCTGATTTTTCACTAGGTTTAATTTCGGTTCTTCAGAACCGGTTAAGCTGCATTTTAGGACAGGTCTTCCGGGCCGCAGCCTCCTGTGACGTGTCTCGTGTTTCCTCTGCTCCACGCTGGACTCCAGTGGGCGTCAGCCGTTCTGTGGGTGAAGGCCAGGAAGGGCTGGGGAAGGGCCCACCAGGCACGACTGCTTGTGGTTTCCTCAGTTGTTTCTCCATCTAGTTTGGAGAGCTGTTACGAAGTGTTACCAGCAACATGTTCTTCTGAAATTCCACTTCTGGTTACTATAGCATGCTGCACCACCAGGCCTTCAAATAAACTTAAACTTCCAGGGTGATTTATACAATGATTTACTGCAGAAAATGTAACCAGTCTTGTAGAACAGAACACTTAGCTAGGGCCAGTTCAGAGTGCTAATACTTCCATTAAACTACAAGCACCTTTTTAACAGTAAAAATCTTGAGTGAAATAAGCCTAATGGGATCACATCTTCTGAACTAGCAACTGTCACTATCATTTAAAGCTTCCTGAATCTTTTGGGAAAAGAGCCAACAACGTGCATGCCTTTAGTCCTGGCCAATGATTAGCAGAATTTTCTTTTAGTCTTTACAAATAAAAATAATAATCGTAATTTAAAATCCTCAACAGCAGCAGAGCAAATCAAGGAAGACTTCACTGCATCTTTATTTGTTTGACAGCAATACAAAGCTTGTAAAGGCTGTCTGCAAAGATTAAACCTACATGGGATAATTAAACAGAAACTTGGGAAACAAATGACTAAGTGTTTTTTTGTTTTTTTTTTTCTCCTCTCTGTGCAGCAGATGAACTTCAGCTCATCAAAAGTCTGGATCACGGTGGCAAAATTAATGCCTGCTGTATGTACTACGCATTCATAATAATATACCAGCTTTAAAAAAATCCATATAGATCTTATGCAGCAACTACCTCAAAAGGGAACATGCACTGTTATAGCAATTTACCCTTCAAGGGTTTCCCATAAACGAAGTAAAGAAGATATGTTTCCTTATTAATTTTATGTGGACAATAAGAGTGAGTTGAAGTCTGTACATCGGTCAACATTGTCAAAAGGATTGGATACTAGGTGACAATGTGGTGTTCTAGAATAAGAGATTGAGAAAAGTTCACTGCCCTTAGCCTCAAGACAAACCCTCTGAAAAGTCCAGCTGCCCACCATGTGGATTGCTCGCTGGCAATAATTCTCAAAAGCCTCCACTGCTTTTGTTCCCTGGTGTCTAACTTTCAGACTTGCCGTATATCTGAAAACTTGCTGAAATTAAAATCCAGCTGGGTATAAAAAGTGGAAATATACAAACACAAATGAAATTAGAGCTGTATCTGGACACTAAGGGGAGAATATTTCTTCTGTGCGCTTGCTGAAGATTATACAGCTATGAAAAATATGCTTTCCTATACCTTTACAATATTAAGATAGTTCAGACAGAAGTTTATCATATGCAAAGAGTGTTGCTGATTCACTTTAGGATACTTCCTGTGATTTGCATATTCTGCATTATATACATGGTAAAACTGCACCATCTATCTTGAATACAGCTGAATTCAGCTACAATTATCACTTAAGAAAATCATTACAGTTAAAGACACAAAAAAATAAGAGAACTAGTAGCTGTAAATGGAGCTGCAGATAAATTCAGGTGAGACTGCTATGATAACTGAAATCAATCAATAAGCAAATGGATTTGATGTTAGGAAAATGGAGGCAATACTTAGGCCAAATTGTTCCTTCATTGTACTTGAGCATTACATATCCTAGGGTTTGGCAGGAACTTTAGAACTCAGTTTGGACAAAGGACAGTATGCAATTACCCAGCTCTGTAAGCCAGACAGGGTCCTAAGCTCCCACATGTACTGGGACAGAAGCAAGAAGGCTGGAGCACTGGTTGTATCTACTCTCCAGTCTCCTCAGGTGTACTCTGTCGGAGGGAGAGCAACAGCCAAGCCCCTGCAGAAGACACTCTGCTGCTTACAGGAGTTGTTTCAGTGGCTGCCATGGCAAATATTCCCCTCTGCACCTTGCTCAGGAAACGACTGTGTTCCGTAGCATTCACAGTCAGCAGTTTGTGAACCTATGCAGCACAGCAGTGAAGTCAGCCATGGCACAGGCAACCTCTGCAACTACAGCCTCTGCTGAGTCTTCAGGCTTGTCCTCAGTCCTTCACGTTTGATCCAAGCTCTCTACAAGATTTACAGGCACAATGCAGCCTTCACTCGATTAAAAGAAACTAGCTGACAGCAACAGTTTCTAATTGGATGTAAAGAAAATATTTAACCTAGAAATATATGTAAATGAAAAATCAGAGTACCTACTCAGCAGAGCCTCTGCATAATGACAATATGTATCTGGTTCCAAAAGAATTTCTGCTAACACACTTGACTAGTCAAGGAATTCCTGGTATGCTTCCAATGTACAAAAGACATTCACATTTACTTTACAGCATCTACTTTTGAGTTGCTTCTTTGTCAATGAGACTCTTCAGCGATGTTTCTCAGAGTTCACAGAGACCAGACCTCCACACTTCATTAGTAGAATCATTTTGCTATAATATGTCTTTCCTCAGAGATTTCACTTATTGAAGAAATAACAAACTGCTCTGTGTTCTGCAGGACCCTTAAAAGCTGCAAATCACCATTAGCATTAAGATTATGATTACAAATTTTGATCTGTCTTAATTCTACCATAATCTAAGACTTATTTCCTATGGAAATAAAATTTATTCATCCACTGAGTTTTTTAATCCTCCTTTCCAGTAACTTCTGCATCACTTGGCAGACTACAAAATTTGATGGAAAGATAATTAAGTTTCTACATGTTTCATGCAAAGAGGATGATGCGTAAAAAGAGAGTCTCGACGTGTTCCATCTGATAGAAAGGCTGCAAAGTTCTTCCATACCTCATCAGACACCAGAAAATCAGGTGAGACAGGACTAGTGCCCTACCCACAGTGAAAACTTGAATCAAAATTTCTTCTTAGATTTCAGTCAACTAATCAAGAGATACAAGCTTACAGTAACTAACCTCTGCCATTTCCCATGCCCACCGCAAAAAAACTAGTTAGTACACTGTACACCTGCTTGCAATCCTGATAATTCTGGAATTATTCATCTTCCCAGATGTTAGAACTTGTCTATTATTATCAATTATCACTAGAAAAACTGTTGTTGGTCTAGACACATAGACAACTATGTGTCTGAAAGAAGATTGGGGGTTAAAGGAAAAAAAAAATCAAGTTAACAAAAGGCATTTACTATTAAATATAGATGATATAGACTAAAGAATTCAGTGAGTCCAGGGAGAAATCATACACAGATTTTTGCTTCCGCCTGTTCCAGCAGTGGATTCTGAACTCCCAGCTTGGGACTATCTTGTTTTGTTTGCTGTTTTAGCATAATTTTCTTTAGGGGATCTATTCCTATATTATTTAGTGAATAGTCTTAACTGTTATTTATATATATATATATGCACACAGACATAAACGTTATTATTTTCAAAAGGTCTTTTTAAATATGAAATTCACAAAAAAACCACTTTAAGACAACCAAGTATTGTCTAGAGAGCATTAGGAAGAAACTCAGCAATAAAAATCAAATGAAATACATAAAAAGAGAATCTTTTAAACATAATTGTAATACCTGAGAAAGTCTGGTGCTTTGGAAATCATGTTCTCAAAATCTGCAAATCCTAGTTTTCCATCACCATCCATATCAGCTTCTTCTATCACCTTTTCACAAACTAGTGTGATTTCTTCTGCTGTTAGCTCTTCTCGGGTCAGCTTATTGAGTGTTTTTTCCAGGTCTGCTTTACAAATGAAGTTATCTGTGTTAAAATCTAAACAGTAAAACAACCAATGAAAAGATCAGCAACAACTCGGATGCATTTACTTCAAACAAAAAGGGGTGCAAAAGAGTAATTAACAATCCCATTAACTTTTGGTCTTATGCCCTGACATCTTAAGGAGAATACTAATATTGTGACACTTTATACAGTACTTGCTTTTCCACAGCAGGACACCATCAAAGCTCAAAGCTAACTTCAGAGAATTTCTAGTTTTAACCAAAGATAAAATATTTTCACTCAAGTTAAAATTATGCATTCTCTAGAAGCATTTAGCATTGTATTTTTCTAGCATATAATATTTTTATTAATATTTTAATATTTGCTTAGATTCCACAAAATAGGAACAATTCAATAAAAAGCCTAGGAAATATGGAAATCACTAGATAACATACTTTTTTTAGATACAGTATTAGCAGACTCCTCCTTTTGTAATAAAAAATTAAATGAAACTGAATGCATTTAGTGTTTTGCCAGGCAGAGCTTTTATTTCCCATGAAGCTAAAACTCCTAGAGAGTTTAAGTTACAAGGAGATTTAAAACAAACAAACAAACAAAAAAAAAACCCACCACAATGAACAAAACAGAATTTCAGCCTAGAATACAAGAATTGCATGTCTATCTAAACCGGGGACTTGCTAAGAATATGTATCATTCAGTTTTCCTTTTTCTGGTTGCAGAAGCAACCTCAGAAACTATGTTTAACATGAAAGCATTTTGGTCACATTCTTCATAGCATAAAGTAGGCTTAAAATTAAACTAGTATCTTAGAAACTGGACCAGAATGAAGAATTAGTTCTTAAAGTAAGAGGGGCTCTTATTCGATTTTCTTTAAAAACACAAATGACATGTAACAAAATTTCCTTAACATAAATGAGGAGAGCCATTCCGCTTCTGCATCCCGATACTTTACCATAGATCTTGAAGGCATAGATTGCTTTAAGCTCTCTGGGAGCCATTTCACTGAGCACAGAGAACATGTCCACAAAGTCGTTGAAGCTGAGGCTCCCTTCTCCATCTTCTGAGAAAGATTCAACAATCCTTTCCTTGAAGGGATTCTCCTGTGAAGAACAGGATTAAAATTACGGATGTATACATTTGATTTTTAGGCATTTGGAACATCAGTAAAACTGCCAAAACCCTGATGATAATTAAGAGCTTTAATTCTCCCCTACTGCCTCCTTTACATGGCAGTTACACATAGCAAGGCCGGCGTGCGCCAGCCCATTTTCATCTCCCTTTGATTTTTAAGGATCCTTCCTAAGAGACGAGCATAGAGTAATTGTGCTGTTGTACGTTGAGAAGTGTTCCTGTCCACAGGGACACATTTCAGAGCGTGCAGTTCCTGGAAAGCAGATCTCCTTTCAGGTTCAGGTAACTCATCACACATAGATTCACATTATAGATGACTCTCTGCAGTGTCTAGTTTCAGGATGCAACTACACTGAAGGGGTCAGACACTTGGGTATATGGCCTAGAAATCTGAGCTGTCAAGGCTGTTCCCACACCTGTGTGCATTTAGCAAGTCATGCTGCCTGGCAAATGAAAGCAGACCTCCAAACCAGGAGGCCTTGCAGGCTGGAACTCTGAGGTACCTTCTCAGAACTCAAAAGGCCATTCGAGCTCTCAAAGAGCATACCTGATACTATAAAAAGGTTTCTATTTAATGAGATGGTAACACTCAGGGATGCATCAATTATCTAACGAGAAGGGTCTTCCAGTTTGCACTCCAGGACTACTTCCGTGATAGAAATCAGCTGGAGTCTGCCAAAAGGTAAACATTTGGATAATGACAACCCTGCAAACATTCATCAGTCTTCTGAGAATTAGCAAGATTTCAGAAACAGATACTGGAAGCATCATTTTCTGAGATGCATAAAATACGAAAAGTAAACTTAACCAAAGGTTATAGTACAATTCTGTCCCATAAAAAAGATTGTTTTAATGGGGATTTATGTTCCTGTTCCGCTCTCCAACTCTTCTGGCTGATATCTGCCAGCATTATGGCTGTTTTAATGAACGGGTGAAGTAGAGACAGAGTCATAGGCTCAAATGACAACCCATTAGAGTAGTCAATACCAAATTCAACAGCAGGATTTGGTGACTGAAGCAATTCCACAATAGGGAACATGCCCGAATATACCAATGGGAAGGGCAGCAATGACCTGCTGGGCTTTGAGCTTAAAGCATGACCTTGACTCGCTGTTTAGGGGGAAACAAAAAGAGACTGAAGAAAAACAAAATTAGTCTAGAAAAGGGGGTTCTGGAATGAAAAGATGGCAATTCTCAAAGCAGCAGCAGGCTCACAGCACTCGAGTCACGCCATGTAAAGCAACACTGCAGAATCAACCAGATGGCTGAAAGAAAGTCACTATAAATGGATATGCAGTGTTTCCTCACATCAAGGCTGTGCTACGTGGAGCAGGGCCAGCAGATGTGCACCTACAGGTAACACCAAAGCTAGACGTGCTCGAGAGGCTGCATCACACCACAAGCACGGGCCAAGCACTCAGGGAAATGACTGATTCTGCTGTCTCAATTTGTCAGCTTAGCGCCAAGTCACAGGATGCAGCTGGGCTGAAATGCATGAAAAGGCCCCCCATCCCCAAAGCACATACAAAATGGATGTGTCTATTAAACCTGATATAAACCTTTACCATATTTATTAGGGAATGCTAAAATAACAGATTTTTTTCCTTTCTGATTTCTAAAATGCTACATTGTTTTCCTCTGAAAAAAAAGCTCAGCAGAAACAAGTCTTATGGTAGCAATTATAAGCTGACATGTTAGAGATGGGACTGTGCAACACAGTGACTGCACAGATGTAAATAGCCCTATCAGCAGGGAACATCAAACAGGGACTTTCTGCATTACAAGTGCATGTCATGATCTCACTGACTGAATATGTTTATTGCACTTGCATAAGATAAATCTTCTATTTGACATGCCAGAGGTTTTGAAAATAGTTAAGTCAACAATGAATTAATTGGACCTGAGCATACTTAAGTAACTCTTCGCCAAACGGATCTCTAAAACTTAAAAGAAAAATAAAATCTTTTCTCCTATTGATTTCTTCCCTTTAACCTTCTCATATTATGTGTCTTCAGACAGTATACCCGAGCTTTCCACAATGGAAAGTATTACCTTACCTTTGCAGATACTTTTCACATCCTTTCTGTAATTTCATTACCTCTACTTTAAAGAGTACAGATTAGGGTTCCATCATATTTAAAGGAAAAGTCATAGGGGAGGGGATTAAAGAGGAAAATTACCCTGTGCCTCCCTAGGCTCCTTTCCTTTAAGCATTAATTGTTTAAAAAAGAACCCTTTTAAAACTGGACACCTACATTTGTCTTCTAAAGAGCTTTTTTTCCCTCACAATAAAAAAAGAGAGAAGACAGAAATAAAAGAATTGCTACAGCTGAAAATTTTGTTTTGCAGCCTGCTGCAATGCCTTGAGATAATCAGTCCTTCCTAAATGTGTCAGGCATCTTTTTAACAATCACTTTTTCTACTCAAATAATTGCCTTTTTATGCATGTTTGAATGTGCTTGGCATATATTCTGACATGCAGACCTAGAACCCAATACAATAAATCACACCCATTAACTCACTTAGAATATGTGCATAGGCACTTTACCCAACATTGCAGTTAAATCTTGCTAATTCGTTTGTTATTTTTGTCTCCTATTCTCTAATTTCCATCACTGATTTTGGTGAAGTGCTGTTTCCCTTTTGCCTAGCCATTTTGTAGTCATCTTGAACCTTACTCAATTCATTTAGAGCACTGTATCCTTTTACTATGAGCTGAGTGTACTTTGGAAATAAGAGATTACACATAAGAGTGTACCAGTAACAAGAACTGTGTTTCCACAGAAATTTAGTGATCATTTTCTCTTTTGTATTTGCACCTAAAGCCCCATTGATGTTAACAAATATGAAAAATGCACAAAGCATTCTGCTTTGAAGGCCACTGAAAAGCCCTGCACAAACTGAGATTAAGACACAGCTACAGCAGCATTTTTGTATCTTTAAAGACACGTCCTTCTCCAGATGCTTATCAAAATTCTTTTAACATTTCTGATGACAAACATAACAGCACTAATTGCAGTCTAGGTAACTATTGCAGGCAGATGATCCAGGCTTAATACAGGTGGACAGACTGGATGACCTTTTGAGGTCTTGATGAGCTCTAGGAGCCTGTGGCCTGTGTGCCAGAGTGTACTTTGCACAACTGCATCCCCTCCAGAAGTGGAAATGCAAGGCGAGTGAGCAGTGAGCTTGGCTCATTACTGAAGGCCACACTGCAGTTACTGTTGCCAAACAGTCAAAGGTGTTGGGTGCGCATGGAATTACTAAACGTACAGAACATAATATCGTATCATTATTGCGCAGGGCTACAAGGATGATCAGGGGCCTGGAACATCTGCCCTATGAGGAGAGGCTGAGGGAGCTGGGCCTGTTCAGCCTGGAGAAGAGAAGGCTGAGAGGGGATCTAATCAGTGTATATAAATACCTCAAGGGAGGGAGGACAGAGGACGGTGATGGGCTCTTTTCCGTGGTGGCCACTGATAGGACTAGAGGAAATGGCCGGAAACTGAAACATCAAAAATTCCATAGGAACTTAAGGAAAAATTTCTTAACAGTGAGGGTGACAGAGCACTGGAACAGGCTGCCCCGAGAAGTTGTAGAGTCTCCTTCTCTGGAGATCTTCCAAACCCGCTTGGATGCAGTCCTGTGCCACGTGCTTTAGGTGTCCCTGCGTATGCAGGGGGGTTGGACTAGATGATCTCTAGAGGTCCCTTCCAACCCTAAGCATTCTATGATTCTATGATCATGGGAATACGAGGCATTTTTAAGAAAAAACGATTCACTAATTGTAGCGGGAAACTGCCAGTAACATGAGTGAAGACCACCAGGCAGCTATGGATTTGGAATTCAACAGTCCTCGCTTACTGCACTTCATGGGTTTATGATTGCCTGCAAGAGACAACTAAAGCAGGACTTTTGGGGAAGTCAGAAGAGCAGAGCCAAGGGAGTCGAGCATCCCATGAGAACTAGGAACTGCTGGAAGGATTTAGAGACCAAGAAGTTGCGAGGAGCTGCGGGAGCAGATTAGCAGGGGGATGATGATCAACTCGCTCTCTTAGCTGTCACAGCCCATTAGCAAGGAAACCTCTGAAAGGGAGGACAGATCATGATTTAGCACCGGATTATTAAAATGACTTTAAAATCTATATACATAAAATTGCAGTACATGTTTTTATTTTATTTTGAACTGTCTTACATGCTTCGATGTTTAAATTCACCAAAAATAGGTGAATCTAACTAACACTGGTTCTGAAATTTGTGGTCAATTCACTGTTCCGAGTGACCTTTCTGTCTCCTGATGCCTGTGCCTGCTGCTCATTGTTTCACCAGTGCGGGGATTTATGAACTACCTCGCTTCCCACCGCAGCTAATGAAAGGCCTGTGAGATCAATGAAGTTACTGCATGAGCCAAAAAAGGAAAGCAACAGACTGTAAAGTGAATGAAACTAAAACGATTCCCCTTTAGAAAGTCCTTTTATGACCTACTCCTGCCACAAAGACTGCTACACTACAATAACCAGAGACAGGGCTTACACCAGCCTAAAGGGCCTGACAATTAGGGACATGGTATCATGAAGATGGATACCCAGCTGCTTCTAAAGATCATATGTGATCACTGTGACCAGGTTACATGCCCATGTCCAGCTACATGCAGTTGGGAAGGATAACGTAAAGGGGCAACAGCTAAACAATACCAAAAAACACCCACCCACAAAATCCCCACACCACTGAAACAGGAGAGTTTTGCCTGCTAACCAAGACAGCCTGAAGTAGAAAGCAGAGACTGCAATGCAATAGATGGGATAAACGGGCTCAGTTAACTCCAGTGTACTGGTAAACTTAATCTAATTAAAGGTATTGGCTCCTCCTTCATTTATTTTGGCCCTGAACTTTCTGTTTTCAAGAATGGGGAATTCTGAACAATTTGTCACCAATTAAAATGGCTTATCACTTGGCCATCAGAAAACTTTCCTTCTCTGAAATGCTGAAATCACATTTAAATTTACCTTGGCTGAAAGCATTAAGGTATAAGGTAAAGATCTTTCTTTATAGTAGCAGAATCTAATTTAGAAAAGTGCATTATTGATTCTATCCATTTGTCAGAATTTGCCTCAACATTGCCAGTAACTAGAAATGTAATGCGTATATGAAAAAAGCCAGGTGCATTGAAATTATCACTAATTTTATTAGAATTCAATAGACATTTAGTTTGCTTGTTTCTATTTTGAGACTCAAATATTAGCTTGTCTTCACCTTGATGAAAATTTACTGAAGAAATAGTGATTATGGAGTGGGGTCTCAGCAAGTTGCAAAAGCTAAGGACATTTCTTTTTGTTAACATATGAGCTATAGTTAGTATTGTGATTTCCTAATATAAACTTGGGAAGAAAGGACCATGTTTTTATTCTATCTGTACAGGAAATAGCAAAATGTTTCATGGCTGAGGCTGGCTCAAGTTTCTGACTGAGATCCTAGGTGACATTTTGAAACCTTTTGGGGGCCAATTTTTTGAAACAAGAGGAAAGGCAGGAAAAATCCCCAAAAAACAAAACTTATATACAGAAATCTTTCTCTTAGTATATACAACAAGATTAGTGTAATGAATAGTTTATGGACTGCCTGAGTTACAGGTTACATCTGGATCATAAAATTTAATAGCAGTATGAAATTCTACTCTATAAGAGTACTTAAACCTCTCTTTTTTTTTTTTTAAAAAAAAAAAAAAAAAAGACATTAATGCTGTCTCCCCCAGCAAATCTTTTGGCATTAAATTCCACAATATATTCCTGAGTTATGTCAGTTGCATCTGATAATTTCCTTCGGTACCTCTTGCCCTTATGAGAAGTTGTGCACAGTTATCCTCTATTTTGTGTACCCACCATCTTATCCTATGGATCTGGTAGGCAGCAAAAAGAAGGTTTAGAACAAGCTTTCCAATTCCAAACTTTCAGCTCCACTGAGTAATTTAAAATCATATTGAGTACTCAGACTAGGGAGCTGATTTGGCTTACTTAAGAACTGTACTCGGGCTGCTGATTTAAATGCTTTATTATGCCTTAAGCATTCTAATTTTGGATAACTAAGTTGGAGTTGACAGCAAGAAAATTTCAGGCAGATCTTTATATTGTCTATTGTAATGTTCTGTAAATACCTCTGTGGATGCACTGTTTTTCCTCAGCGACACTGGCATGTAACCTATATTTGGTCTTATTCAATACATGACATTGTCCCAGCGTTTGGAAAAAAATCTAAATATAGGCAATACTTCAGAAAATCAGTTGCAGAGAATTTATTTTTAGGTCACTGTAAAGTCAAATAAATTTGAAATAGATTTGAAATAGAAGTTCACAGAGCTACTTGTTCTTTTAGTACCAGCTCTTCCAACACATATCCTATTGCTTTCCAAAGGATGTATATATACAGAGTGGAAAAATATTCTGAATTCACGTTGAATTCAACTTAATTTTCTGCACACTTCCTTTAATTCCTGAACCCATCTGGCTTTGCAAGGGAGACATCTACCTATATATTTCCCTGAGTCTGTGGCTGGTTTTGTCCTTGACCAGTAATGGAAAGGGGGAGACCTTACCATGCTATTCTGCTTCATGGGACCAAACTCCTCTGGAGGGACAAGCAACAGAGCTTAGCAGGATATAGCTTATAAGCAGTCAGAAGCAATACCTTTAGCTCAGGCATGTTTATTATAAGCTGCATAGGTAGTTTAACATCAGGATCCTTTGTATAGTCCATAGGCACAACGTTCGGTGCCATTTCATGGTACCGGCCATGCAACCTGTAAACAAGCAGAGAAAAAAGTCACCATTCATACAGCAATCAGACATCAGCTTGGCCTGCACATTGAATCATTCGTTTTAGTGCAGTGTCCAAATTCTCATCTTTTTGAACAAGACTTTGATGCAGTTTCCAGCAGAACTGCTACTAACATCCAGACATAACTTTGTGTGCACAACATGAGTACGTTACATGAATACGCTGGCAGTATCTGCACGTAATATTTAATACCTTATTGGTACATATATCCAAAGGCAGGGCCGGAACAGTGCACTAGCACTGCACATATAATCCAGGGATCAAACTACACTGCAAACTTGACTGGTCTATACAACACAAGAGTGGAGCTGCTTAACAAGCCAAAAAAAAGACAAGGAAATGAAAAGTCACATGATATGTGGTCGTGATGCGCTGGAGATAACTGGATGCTGAATAAAAAGCAAACAAACAACCCACTCTTTTTCCTATCAATTCCTCACTAACCACACAGATTCAGACTTACAATTCCAGCACCCTTTCACATAGTGTTTCTCGCCCTGTCCCTCTTCATTCTTGACTCAGCTTATTCATAAAGCCAGTATGTTTTAAGAGCAAGTGCTTTTCCCTAGAAACGCAAATCAGACATTCACAAATCTAGTTTCACTCTCTACATATTGCTTATTAAGCTAACAGTATTATATTGTAGTTTGGATAAGGGAGCTAGAGAAGGAGGCAGAGAACAAAACACCCAGATGTTTCTAAAGCTTTAGAAGCTGAGCAGTAGCAAAGGAGAGAAGTTGGCTCAGTCTCCTGCATGACCCAGGCTTTGCTACTTTTAATTGTTAAATGAATTGACATGTGTTAATTCCCTCCCACATTCTTTTTCAACACTTCCAAATATTTTTGTTTATGTTTACATAAAAGCATGGCCTAGAAGTCAAAAGAAAACAGGCATACTTAAAATAAGTAAATAAAAATCATGTAGAAAGCAAATTTAAAAGCTATCAGCACAACTACTCTCACTGGGATTCTCAGCCAAATTAGGAACAGGGACATTCCCAATTTCAGGTCAAACTCATCTATGGATCTCAAATTTTGAGCAGCCAATTAGGCAGATGCTCTCAAGCTGCCTGGAAAGCAAAGCACTACCTGCCTAGGTGCAATTCATACCTTCACAATTGATGTGCTGATTTTACCGATTCTCTTATTGGGTCCGTGTAGTACTACTATATATTAAACCCTTTGAACAAAACAAACCCTCTCTGTTCACTACATAGGCTAACTACTAAAAATGAAGAGATTAACATGTTTTGGGCAGCTCAACATGAACACAACAGCGGTTCCGGAAGCCAAATCTGTCCAACTCCTCCATCTCCCAAGCGTTAGCTCTGACAAACCCTGAGCCTGGCTCTACCAGCAACCAAGCTATTTAGGATTAACACAGCTGAGGAAATTTCAAGAACAAAGAAAATATTTCAGAGGCATATACTTCTTTAGCTCCTTTGGTTATCGATATAGTGTATCCCCCGAAAGACATACATAATGGAACATGAAGGACCATGTTTTGTTTGGATCTTAGGAAAATAATGCCTTAAAACTGTGCAGCAAAATATTGTGCCATACAGGAAATTAAATATCCACTGACCTAAGCACATTGCTGCCGCTGACCACAGCTCACCCCGACATTTCATAAATACTGTGTAATTCAAGATGCAACAGCCATTTCCCACTCCAACAAATAATTTATCTGTCCTAAACAGTAATTGCATGATTCCCTTAAATACAGTGAAGCTCTTAAAGGCATCTAGCAGAAAACAAGCCTTCCAAATCAAATATTCATCCAAAGAACTTCTTTCACTGCCCGATTATTCACACTGCCAAGGTTTTCTTCTCTTTACTTCCTCTAGCATTAAGCTTTTCGCATCCATCTTTGCCTCCTCTGACAGGACCATGGATACAGACACTGATAGGACTCCTTGAGCTCTCTGTAATGTCTTTCGGAAGGCATTGAAAGAATTGCAACAAAATAATCCATGTTTCATATTTTATAAGATGTTAATCTATCCTGTAAAATGCCAACTGTGCAATTTCTTTTAATTTTGAGCATAAAATCATCTTGCAAGACACTTGATTTCAATAGTTTGCCAAAAGGAACTAGCTCTAGTTTACTTCTGACTTGTTTTCATGAACGTAAGCCCACAGATATCCCAAGCTACACTTTATTGTAAAGGAGTGTTCAGCATTAGTGCTAATGGCACCTCCTCACCCTTTTATCTCCCGTTACTTGCCTTACTCCAAAGAGTGTTACTATTTTACCTGTATCAATGCACTGCTGGTAAGAATATCTGGTGCACTGGACAATATGAAGGGTTGTTGCTTTGTTTTTATTACGTCCAACCTAGATCAGCACAATCCTAACAAACAGTAGTCCTGACACCTGAAACTTATTTCTGTTTATTAAACATAGGTTGAATTCACCAAATCACTCAGAGATCTGCAGGTTCGATAGCTTTCCACCTGAGCAGACTTCACACTAAAGCATCCAAATGAGCCTGGAGGAAGTGGCTGCCATCCAAGTCCTGCAAACTAAATTGCAGCAATAAAATAGTCTCTCACCAGGTTATACCTGTAAGGATCCTACTGCAGTATTTGTGATGGCCTTAGGTGGCACTATTAGCAATATTATGATGTGAAAGGCCATGAAGGCAGCATTTCTCAAGCTTGCTTTCCAAACCAAAAATATGTAAGGAACAAAACACAAAGGAACAGAAACAGCCAGAAGAACAGCAGCAGAAGCAGTAAAACTTCTTTGCACTGAACATCGCTGGCATGTTCTCCAGGAAAACTGTGCACTGTTTTATGGTAAACTAAGCACTGGATTGCTAGCCTCTGGAGTGACTGAACTTTGGGGAAAGAATTACAGGGCTGCCTCAGCCTCCCACAGCCCTGAGTAAGCTGCTTATCACAGTCTAGAACAGCATGGAAGCCCAAGGGTTATTTGCTAAAACAACCACTTACTGTGTTTTAGAACACTAATTCTCCTGGCTTTATGCCATATTTTCCCACTAATTTGTCATATCATAGTGATTCTTGGAAGAAGCTATATCTGAGACCCATCTCTCAGTAACGTTAATTACTAACTGAATATATCAACAAACCCTGTGGTAAAGGTTCTCAAATTCCCTCTGTTCTTAGACAAGCAGATGATGAATTGAATACGTCACAGAGAGCTTTGACTTGGAGAGAAAAGGCTTCGTACCCTTAAGACACACAGCTCTCAACAGGAAACACTTATGAAAATAACGTAAAGCTCCTTGGGCTACCTGCCCTGGTCACAGAAACACCTGTGTCTCATCGGGGGTCAAAGGGAGGTTTTGCAAGGCTTTCTAAATGTGTATCGTTTTCCAAAGGCTGCCATCACCATAGCACTATATACATGCTCATAAGCAGAGCGCCTGCAGGAGCCTCACTGTCCTTGCGGAACTCTTATAGATCCTGCAGCAATATCTGCTTCATCAAACAATTCTTCTCAATGCAGACAACTACATTTTCCCATTCTTGAACTCCATTTTGTCAACTTCATTGAAAAAACAAAAAGCTATGTTCAAAAAAGCAAGAGTGCTACCTCCACAGCCTACTTTGTGCTTACACCAACACTCATTTTACCGTTTGTTAGCAGGCAGACTCGCAAATGGTTAAGTAGTTGGGTTAGAGTCTGTCCCCAGTTCTCAAGGATGTGCCAACCTGGAATCACAACACTATTTGCCAGACATGGCTTGATTATGACCTCCCCCAAACTCAAGGCCGTCAGCAATACCTGTGTAAGCTTAAAAAGACTTAACAAAATGACAAAAAAAAGTTCTCCACACTGCACTTCTGCAGTGACTTTGTTTTCCTTCCCCTCTTCTCCCCCCAGCAAGGTCACCAGTGTCTGTGTTAAGACACTGAGAATCTTGATATACCTAAATAACCGCCATTAAATGCAATGACAACACATTACAGCTTGCTGGGCTGCCTTTGTAATAAGAACTCTGCACTAAAGGAGTGCTGAAAACAAACGATAAAAGCTGGTAATGGCTCATTGATTAGAAATAAGTAGAAGCTTTAAAATGTTCTTTAGAAAGCAATACATTTTGTGTCCCAGCCCCCCAAGTACCAGTCAATCGATTATGGTGTGAAGAAACACTTTTTCAGGAATACATATCCACTTTATTCCCAAATGAAAGGAATACACTTAAAATATATTTGACCTTAACATCATAGTAAAGATGATCCCAAAGACTAAATTCTGAATTGCTCTGCAGAGTCCCAGTAAAAAGCCAAATGGCTTTGCTAGAGCAAGGGGAGAAGGCAGTGAGCACCGAGGGCAGCCAGTTCCACGAGGAGTTCATGAGAATCCCGGCACAGAGGGGATTTTGAAAAAGGCAGCGTAACATGAAGACAAAACATGGAGAAACGAAGATTCTGCCAACATGTCATAGCATTACTTCCTATGGCAAGTACTGTTTCACCTCTGCACTACAAAATGAAGCAGTATAAACTAATTCAAGCCCACACTAAATATTCTCCTAAACCACTTGCTACACAATTAAAAACAAATCCTGGATAAGAAATGTTTTTCTGAGGGTAATTTATAGTAATAAGTTGACTCGAAGTCCTAGTCCTGCTTAGGAAGGCATACGTATTGATGTACACAACACTGCCATCCACAGCACTACGTAAAGCACAGTAAGTCTGGATAATAGCACTCTGTAGTATTTTTCCTTCTTTGAAGCATCACTGAAAAACCTGCTAGGAGGCCTGTTATCTACTGGTTATTTCTTACCCATTAGCAGAGATTTGCCCTCCACTGAGCCTGGCAGAGCAGGTGCAAGCTAACAGAGCATTGCCGGGGAAGACCATCATTCACAGAAATTATGATTTTAAAAAAGCCTTTTTTCCCATTCATAGAGAATATACAAACACAATTGTAAGCAAGAACAGAAACACCACTAGCAAGAGCAATCAATAGCAGCTTCAGTTTATCCATTCTTCCTATGTAGCTTGCACACACAATTTAGCAAGATTCCAAGGGCAGCAAGAGTTCAATCCAATTTTATTCTCCTGTTGGAGACCTTTTCCCTCAAGCTTCTCACAGGGGAACTCGTCCTTTCTGCATGTGAGCCCCCAAAGCACCTGGGAGGCAGGAGCCCTGTGCTCGCCTCTCCTGCATCTGCACAGCACTCTGCTCCCAAGGGAGGTGCAGGTTCCAGCACTTTGCTCCCTAATAAGGGAGCACTTCCAGGCACTCAGAGGAAACTAGTGCTTGTCTCCCAAACTCAACTCCCAGGTCAGCAGCTCCTCTGCATCTCACCTTTCATCTCCTCAAAGTGCAGGCAGAGGAGAAAATGCAACAAAACTAGAAACTTCTTTCTACCAGATTGTTCAGAGGTTTGAGGTGCCTTCCAACCTCAATCATTCTGTGCTTCTGTGTGTGTTGATGGTACCCAGCTCTGTAATTTAGTGCTCTATTTCTCTGTCTAGCTAGGTTAAGTCAGTCTCAAACTACACAATTTAAAATTCACAGATTTTGAACTTTTTGTCTGTGACAGACATCCAAGAACACCTGAACTCAAATGCCTGGGTATCTGCCAAACTGTACTAGGGGAGAGAAATAGAAACAGATGAGCTGGCTAGCAGACCAGCATTACTACAGGAGTAAAACCTGCCTGCTAGAAAATTAGATTTACAAAACAGAGCAAGGAAAATACTGCCTTATAAGGGACAACTTAACCACTCATTCCCATCTGCAATCACAGCAGAAGCGTGTTATGCAGCCAGATTCATTGCTATGAAAAAGGTGTTTTTCCAACCTTTCTTCATAGGTCATGTTTTCTTAGCTGTTTCTTCTTGTTCCTCTCTATTGGACCCTTTCCAGGATGACAAATCTTTCTGACTGGTGATGCTGAAGACTCGACAGTCTATTCTGGCTGCAGCTCTAGCCGTGCTAACTACAGTGGAGTTCTGCCATTTTGTAGGCAAGGGTTAGTTAGAGTCACACATCCTGGAGCTAAGTTTCCTTTTTTTTTTTTTTCCCCTCTCTCCTTCCCCAGCAGTATCATATTTCTTTTACTTATATTCAGTTTGCTTACACCAGCTTATCCCTCACTCATTTTTAGTGCTGCCAGTTTCTTCACATTCTGTTATCACAAATGTTTTTCCTTTCTGAACACAGCTCTTAATGTACTTGCCCAACCATGGCAATTTACTGTTGCTGATTTTGGATCATTTCTCTAATATATCAAGCATCATTTTAAAAGCTAGTCACCATCCTCAGAGTGCCTGCAACTTTCTTAAGCTTGATGTTTCTTATTGTCATTAAGAAAAATGGTGTAAGAATAGCCACTGATAGTTTAGCCAAGCAGCTAGATATACAACAGAAATAGGAAAGAACAAAAAAAAAATACATACAGAAACATATCCGAGGTTTTACTAAAATAAACATGTGTCACGTCTGTTTCTTTTTTCTTATCCACGGGAGTTCTCACTTATAAAGGAGGAAATTTGCTTTTACAAATTTACAAATTTTTAAACACTCTGTCTTCCACTCCCAGATCATAAATCTGAGGAAGGAGACCACAACCCTTTTGATAGTAGCCTGTAAATTGACTATGGAGCCAGAGTCTTGCATGCAGTTCAACTGAGCCAATGTAACAGCTCAGTGGTCCTGAAATGGAAATTTTTGCTCTCCTTCTCTCATTTCAACTTGCACTGTCTCACCCTTACTCTTGCGCCAGCTCTCACATTCATCTAATCCTTGAGAGCTGATTCAGCTCATTAAATCAGCAAGACTTCTTTTGCTGTTTCAGCCTTTTGACAGGCTCTTTTTCTTTAGAGACAGGTGGAAATCAGTGAGCCCACCTCACCTGATTGCAATCTCATCTTGTTTAACATCAGCTTAAATTGCCCCACATTGCTGCTGTGGTATTCCCTTTTTCATCCCCATTTACCCAACCATGCCAGTCTTCTGCGGTGGCACCAGTACTCAAGCTGACTTCAGCCAAAAACGAATTCCTTTCTTTAGGTAAGGTTGCTCCTTGGCTGGATCATCTCACCAAACGACACAGCTGCACAGGAATCAGCCTGAGCAACCTCCATCTCTGTGGGTATCACATGAGGAATCCCAATGCAAGCAACACCCAAAGGTGCAGAAGCGTTTTGTGCTGCAGAATGAAATGTAGCTCGCAGCAGCTTCCCTGGGCAGTGGCCAAGTGTTATGTCCATTCCACAAGCAGCAGAACTCAGCTGCTAATGCACAGAGTGACTTGGCAGGGCCATACAGCAATAGCAGGGAGAAGCTTTGCCACTGCCTTGATGCAGCTTTTGCCCCATGGTACGGATACACTTTTTCCTCCATGTGCTAAATCAACAAGTGCTAATAAGGGGATCATAATCCATTTTATCCCCATGTGGCAAAATTTCTCCTCAAATATGCAAAAATACCTATTCATTCTACTCTGTTCCTCAAGTAATAGCTCATATTCAAGAGAGCCTATATACCTAAATGCTATTAACTGCGTTATTATATGCCATATCATGATTACACTGATTATGTATATAGATTCTCAAAAAGCAGAAACAATACTTTGAGGAAGAGTGAATATTCCTTCTGATTATTCATTTTCCCATGATTTTAGGCCTTGACAGAGCTACTGCCTTGATTTTATTATTCTGTACACTAAATCAAACATTAATATTTATCTTTGCACACTCTATTTGTCAAATAGAACTTTTCTTAAAAAAAAAAAAACCTACCATTAACCTCATCTCTTCCGTAAACATATCTGTTTTTCACAGGTCATATTCTGAGATTGCACTGTTTCTCTTATATAGATCTGTTCTTGGCTCTTTTAGGTACATCTAGTGCACAAAGTCATCCAAGCAAGCGCTCCCTTATCTTCCGTACACAAGCCATAATCAGGAAAAAAGGAAAAGCTTTTCCAGCTTGACATAAAGCCTGCAATTAGCAGTAAGTGCAGGCTTTGTGCTCCTCTCAGGAAATGGATTGCTTCCTTACACCTTTAGTTACAACATGCAAGATTCATTAGGCTTCCAGAGTACTCAAGCTGAGCACTGTGGTGCAAGCTAAGGTGCATTAAATATTTCTTACAGGAAGAAGCTCCACTTGAATTTGACAATAAATTATCACTGTTTTGTGCTGTATCATTTGCATCACTCATACTTTTTATATGCTACCAAACAGAGAAAAGAAAACCAAGACAAAATTTCTATCCTTTTTACAGAAATAGCACTCACTAAAAATTATCAGAGTTGCTTTAACCTAACTACAGTTTCCCACGCTCAACTTCTCCCTGTTATTTAGCTGATCTACTTAAATGACTAGGTGTACCAAGTGACAGTGATACCTCTCACAAGCACCAAGACCAGCCAAGAGCCTACCATGGCCTCTCACAAACAACATGAGCCACAAGAAGTATTTAGAATAGTGTTTTCACTGGAGTAGAACCCAAATGTTACAGCTCAAGTCAGCTTATTAATTCTGTGTGTACAAACAGTGCAGATTTCCCATACAAGGCAGATCTAAGCAGACAACACAAAGAATGTTATCCTCATACTTAAAGGCCCAGAAATATTAAGTGAAGGTAACACAAGCAGACTGGGGCACGGTTAAGGATCAAACATGATCCTTACATGATCCAAACATGATCCGAAACTGCACAAAACCCAACTATTAGAGTGGAAATTCATCAAAGGAGCTCAGTTGCTTACACAGGCAAGTGCTAGTATAAAAAGAGAACATCAAGAACTTCCAATTCGATAAGCACTACCCCACCCAAGCCCCCAGGTCAAACGTTATTAGACAGAAAAACAGCTATTTCTTGAGTGGCAGAAGAATCTATTCCACAATTCAATAATTCTTTTATCAGCAAGCCCTATGAATGAATATGACCTCTTCTACTGTGCATCATACTTGCCACGTAAGGGAAAAAAAATGCAAATCATCTGTCTGCAAAGGCAGGTTCAAATTACTCAGTTTTGAAAGACACACACGTAGCGTTCCGGCCAGCTGTGCAGAACTTGCAGTACTCTGCAATCTGCCTAAATCAAACAGGAAAGAGATCCATTCCTACTCAGTCTGAACGAACAAAGAATCTAAACAAGGCTCTTCTATTTACTGAAATAAATTGTTAAACACTGCTACCATTACCAAAGGTCCTATGTTCAACAGAAATCTCAGTTTTTGGGTATCAGGAAAAATCAATCCCAGACTACTTCTACACAAGCAGCTGTTGAACTTTTTGTTAGCATCTGGCATTTCCTTTTAGCTGCTGTGCCTATGCATTACTAATGCTTTATTAGATCACCACTTTTTTTTTTTTTTTTTATGTGCAAGAAGCTGAACGCAATTCCTCCTCATTCCAATTTTTAAAATTGGTAACAGGAAAAGAAATAACACAGGCCACTCATTTCTGCCAAGTTAAATATCCTTGATAGCACTGTATTAACCTTATCACTGTCTCATGCAGAGTGAACATTTGACCACACAAAGCTCTTTATGCTATTGGAACAATCGCATAAATATTATTCTTATTGAATGTTATAAAATAAAGACAATCACCTATTTCCATCGCAGTCGATGCAAACTGACTTTAAGACTCTTGGAGTACTCAGAATACCAGGGGGTGGTTTTACGGTATCCCATTAACTTACACAAAATCCAAAGGCTCCGTGCCAGCTCCAGTTCAAATTTTGAACACCAGCATTACTCATGTGGCAGAGTGTACTCGTCTTTCCCCAAATTAAGTACCTCTCTAAGCATCTGTGGAGACTTTACATGGAACTGCTTGTTCTTCTCAAAATATTTATTCTCTATATAACAATATTATTCAATATAAATCAGAGGCTAATAAGTCCCATTAACACAAAGAAATTATTGAGCCTTGACAAAACAAGCATAAAAAAATAGAAAAGGCTGTTTTAAATAATTCAGTCAGATTAGTCTTTGGCCAAGACCACCAATGGGTAAAAGCCTGAATTTTCAAAATTGGTATCCAAATACCGTAAATCCAAAATGAGTCCCTCCCTGTTTGAGTGCCAAATTTGTGACAACAGAGGGATTACTTCATGCAAGATATGGAAGATTCTGGTGATCAGATTGGTACTGATATTCTATCTAACTTGCCAAAAAAATATACTCTCAAGATATCCAAAAAGGGAGGATTGCGAAGATATTCCTGTACTTGAACGTGCCATTTTATATATCCTGTTTTAATGTGTAGAATTTGATACTGTAAAACACAGAACTCTGGATGCAGCATTAAAAAAAAAAACACCATTGTGATCATTTTCTTCTATAGCACTACAAGAAGGAGCATCACACACAATGTTTAAACACAGAATTGGAAAATAAAGTGCTTCTTGTTTTGTTTTGGTCCCCACCCCATTTTTTTGAGTTTAAAAGGTGTTTTTAGAAAGAAAGCAGCTTCTTCAGCTCATCCAGTCTCAAGTAGTTTATTTCATAAGCTATTTATCAAGGTACTCCTGTAAAATGACAGCTAGTTTTTGCTGATTAAAGGCTAAAAGTCCGTTTTTGTACTAGAAGGTAGACTAAATTGTTGCAATAATTTTTCTATCTATATAATCTACCTATGTGGTTTGGGGATATATTACTGAATTACCACAGCAAGTCTTTCATCTGGTATCTGAATGTTGAGACTAATACAGGTACAGAAGTATCACTGAATCACTCCCGAAACCTCACACTACAAACTCCCCATTACTTTGGACGCACATTTGTGTCTCTCAACAAACTGTGATAACAAACTCTGCTATTGTCAAAATCTGTGCCTCAAGCAGAACTAACAGTCTCTCAGCCTTGACAGGACATATAATGACTATTAATTTTTATTTGAGCTGTATGACTTTTTGTAGGGGATGGCGAACAGAAAATGACACCTCTTTCCAGTTACATGCACCTCAAGTCCAATCTTACACTTGTTCATTCATGCAAAAAAAATGGCTTTATTTGGTTTCCTCACATAAATCAGGAATAGGGTTTAATATGTCTTCCATAAAAATCATGAAGGAAAAAATAATTTAATGTACTCACCGAAGGATTTCTTTCCGAGTGAAGAATGTGCAATCCTGTTAAAAAGGAAGAAAAAGAAATTACTTCCTAACCTTTTGGAAGGATACATAAATTCAAACTCAAATCTGGCAGAAAAACTCAAAAGTTGCTCTTTATGTATTGTCTAGTTTTGGTTCAGAAAACAACATAAGCTAGAAAATGATTGAAGTGTGGAGTCTCCTAAGGACAGGGTTATCAGGAAAACATACACACACATATATGTATATATATATGTCTATGTGATGAAAGTTCAGCCAAAGAAAAAGCCACTGTACTGTAATACTTCTCCACTGTTGTGAGGAATCACAAGAGGTCGCACTGCATTAATGGAAATAACTCCTGACTGTTGCTATCTCGCATATATTAAGGACAAAATCGCCCTCCATCCACTCTGGTGGCAGTGCAGTATTGAGCCATTTAGAACAGACCATATATTGAGAGAATATGCATCTTCTTGTCACACAGCTAGTTGCTGTGAGGGTATATATGGGGAAGAGAGGATGACACTGTGGCCAAAACACAACATTCTTGCTAATTACTCACTTCGTTCATAGGCCAAGATGACAAAATAAGGCAGCAGCCCAAGATTTTAGCCTGCACTTTTCATCCTGTGACGAGTATATTTTACTTCTTCTAATTAGCCAGTGACAAGATAACAACATCCAGCTTAAGTGATAACTGGTGCCCAGAGCTGGTGTGGACCCCCAGTCCTGCTCTGTCCCAGCTAACTAGTGACAAAACATTTCAGCCAGAATGACTCTCAGGCTAGGAATAACTGCCCACATCTTCCAGGGAGGGGAAGCAAAGGATCACAGGTGGCTGAGGCAGCCAGGCAGCTGCTCTCGGGTATCCACGCACACTATCAAACCCACATGGTATCAATTATTGACTGCGCTTGCATATAAATTGGTAGGAGAAGCAGCCTTCCCCCATGTATTGTGTAGCAGAATAGTGTTACCAGGCACATAGGAAGGCACCTTGTGAGCCGCCGACAATGATATCACTTTGTCTGGAACTGCATAAAGTGAAATAGGAGCCAGCTGCTTAAGTCTTCATTAATTCCAGCATGTTCAATACTTACAGCCAAACTGTCACCAAGGAGGCTTCATTTAGCAGTGAAAGGCAGCGGCGCTCGCACAAATAATCGTGATGGTCTGAGTAGCTGTTACTTACATAGAAAGGTTGTGAATCCTTTCTGAACCTAGTTACTGACTGCAGGATTTCAATTATGCCTGCCTAGTGCTTGGAAATCGTAGAGAAGGAAGGAGGCGGTGTCAAAAACTTAAGAGTGGTTTCACAGACCAGTTGCAGAGATCTCAAAGCTATCCATGGTCAGGGCACCACAAATTACTTGACAGTGACAATAGACTATCCTCTTGACCAAATGCAAGATTATTTTGTTGGGAGCCCAGTCATAAGCTGGATTAAAGTCATCATGGAACAAGGTTCTAAATAACATAATTACATTTTGTAGTTGCTGGAACTCTAGCAATTTAATTCCCATTTAATTAAAGACTTTTGGCCAGAGAAACTCAGAGGTGAATCATCCAATTTTCTTCTAGCAACTTCATTCATACAGCAAATGCAAAATGATGGACAATAAATAGTAAAGTAACATGTTAAATTAGCTCTTTCATTGGGAAAAGTGTAACGGGTCCTGAAAAACATCTGTGGTTTATATGTATGATGCTGTTGATCTTTCTTCATGCTGGACATTCAAATTTAATAGAAGTACATACAAGCCTACTGCAAACCTATAAAGCAACCTGTCTATAGTTCTCGGTTATCAAAGCTGCTGGGAATCCTGCCAGAGGTTAAACATTCAAACGCACCCTGCCATAGTTTTCAAAATTTGCACCAATTCAAGATTTCTGGAGAAAAAAAAAAAAATCTGAGGTGTTGATGTCTAATGCTATACAATAGCCTGAAGGAACTACGCTAACTGAAGACTCCTCTTGTGGATTTTAGGCTATTTAGAATCAAGACTTCACCTTGAAATATCACCTACTCCAGCCCCCGAGATGAACTCTCCCACTCAGACTGTCCTTGTTCTCTTAATAATCCAGTTAATTAGAGGTCAAGTAAAAGAGGATCACTGCTGCCTTTTGGCGGAGCCTGTAAGCATCTTCCTTATGTCTACCAAAGACAGTGAATATAATAAAGCAAATAAAAAAATCCCCATTGATTTCAAAGAGATCATGTACTGGTATAATGGGGCTCGATTCTCAAATTGGGCATTTAAGGAGCTTAACTGATTCTCCTGGAAACTATCCTAGAGTGAAGAGAAGAAAATTAAGAAAACTGATGCTCTTAGGTTCTTTACAAGGTTTTGCTCTCGGGGGTTTGTGTGACTTCTGCAAATCACCCAAATTGCTTGTAAAGCAGGGTTAATGGGCTCTGCTTTCATAATACACTGTATGGAACAGCACAGCATCCAGGCTGCTGGGAGTGCTTTGTAAACCCAGCCATGGCACCAGCCTCCTTCCTTGAACTGCAGCGTGAACTGAAAGCGGGTTAGGACAGAAGCGCAGCAAACACCATGGTTTACCTGCTACCACTGCCACGGGTCGGTAAGAGCTGGAGAACTCCTAGACGGGTTCTGTTTGATGTTTAGTTCCATAGGGATTAGAATGAAAAAAATAGGACTACACTATTCTGCATAAAGCATAGTTTTCAAATAAAATTAACTTCCAGTAAATGCAGGAAATACATCCAAAGCAAGAGAAGAAACTGGAGGCCAGATAATAGAATGAGAAAAAGGCAAATAAACCAAAGCATCAAATGCTCAAAGCCATTGCAAAATAGTATATCCATTAAATGCATATTACTTCTCTAAGGCAACAACATGTACAATTGTGCTTTTTACATGGTATAGTTTCATACACAGGTTTGTTCTGATCCTGCAACAGCTTCATTGGAAAGTTTTATAAATCATGAAATGATGCAAAACAGTTCTAGCAATAAGAAATCATTCTGAATTAGAGAAAGAGGCTCCAACAAAAACCAGCAAGCTGCAGATAAAGTAAACCTACGACTACCGGGAATTCAACACTGCCCTCAGTGCAAGACAGACCAGACCCTCACAGCTACCTCACTGAGCAGCTT
>NW_010585695.1:0-11972 GCF_000705375.1 Tinamus guttatus
GGCGCCATTTTTTATTGCACATATTCGAAGTCACACAAATTTGTCTGGTGATCTGTCAGAGGGAAACCAACAGGCAGATCAGCTAGCAGCTCCAGCATGGATGGGCCCCACGCCGGATAAGTTTCAACAGGCTCAGCGTTCCCATCAATTTTTTCATCAGTCTGCCAAGGCGCTACGACGACAGTTTAACCTGACAGACAACACGGCATGAGGGATTATACAAGCTTGCCCTGATTGTCAGCAATTCACAGATGGCCGCCTGACTGGGGTGAATCCCAGAGGTACCAGTCCATTGGAACTGTGGCAAATGGACATTACCCATATACCAGAGTTCGGCAAAAGTTTGGTCCTTCCAGGGAGAAAAGAGTCAGCTACACCTTTGTAGCTTTCATACTGTCTTCACAAAGCACATGTCTGATGTTCATGTTTTGATGAGTACAAAATTAGAAAGACAAGCAGTTAGTTAATGCTCTTAGATATTCTTTTGCCTAGGGGCTGGTCTGCATCTATGTACAGTCATATCTGCTAAGCACCAAATTTTCTTCTTATGAACCACAAAAATCAAGTCAGATACATATACCATTTTCCTTCACATTCAGAAGAATAAAATCTGATTTAGGGACTTGAAGAATGAGACATTTTGATCATTCCATTTTGGAACAAAAAGAAATACCCACATTCATGACTTATTTTTGGCATGAAATTTTAAACATGGAAGCCATATGATACACATTTACGCTGCTCATGTGAAACCGTTTTAAGCAATTGCTCAGAGTGGAGAAAGGGAGAGGATGTTTTATTCAAACATGCTTCTAAGTGGTGAGAGGCCAGTTTATTTGTAGGAATAAGAAGAAAGGTTGGCCAGGGATGAAAATAATAATGCTGATTGCTTAATGGATAAAAGGATTTTCAGGCCAACCATTAGAGGTTAACAAGGAACACGTGGTGAAATATAAGCAGCACCTGGGAAGGTGGTGGGAAAGGTAGAGAGGTGAAGATATAAGGATCACCTTGAAGACCCCCTAGAGGAGAAGGGAGAGAAACTCTGGATGGAGAAGAGGCCATGGGGCCTCTCGATTGTTGCCTGCTCCCCTCCGTTTTCCCACATTTATTGTCAAAAATTGAACTACAACAACAGATCCGCGTGAAGTAGTTTAGCAGCTCAATAACCCAATTGCTTTTTATTTAAAAGCCTTGCATGATTCTTCTTTGAAGGAACCTGAAAAAGTATGTCATCCAGCGTGCAAGCAGTTATCCGTCCTGAAAATTGTAGTCTCAAATATCTCCTAAACTGGTAGGAAAGACAGGGTTTTCTTTCATCTTTTCCCTGACTGTAGCCAGCTAAGGAAGGGCAAATGACATACTGTTACATGTCAGCAAGCAAAGGCACTACACTCTAGACAAGCATTCACTTGGAGAGAGGATGAGGGGAAACCAGACAAAATAAGATAAAATACTGATGCAAAGGTACATAAGGGGTTTTTAAGCAGCACACATTACACACCACTAGGCAATTGCGCACACACAGTGGATACAAACTAGAAAGTTTATTAGGTTAAAAACTTCCTTGAAGTAGCACAGTCCTATTTTCAATCCTAGCACAGACCAGCGCAATTATCTTCTATTTAAATCCAAACAACTTAATTGCTTCCTGGAAGCTCTTCTCAGGGTCAGCATAATTATTTCTATTGTATTATCCAACATACTAAATTTGCAGTTCTGATGAAAGGAAGTCTTACTCCAAAACACTGAAAATGTCAGTAAATATGTCTTCTATACAGGAGCATGAATTCATGTATAACTGAATGTGTAAATATTGTTGTTCAACAACCTATTGTAATAGGAATGGGTTAAGAGTAATGTTAGGTCTTTTAATTTGAAAAAAATTGTCAAACAAATCGACATACAACACTGATACATGCAATATCTATTGCAACAGTAGGATGAACTTGGACACTTAAGTTCTGTAAGTGAACAGCTTGTATCCCTGATCTGTATGCATCATGGACAGTGTTTTCTATCCAATTCAGTTCATTATTGTATACTCACCACCTGCTCAGAAAACTCATTTTTTCCACAAAGAGGAGGGAGTATCTACACCCACTGCTGCCTCTGATGTCTTTACTTCTTCTTCTAATGAACCAGACTTGAGCTGGACAAGAACCTGAAGAATAAGATAAGTATTGTTCATTTGATGTGGATTTTTATCAGAAAGTTTGTTTCATAATGTGGTCTTCTAATACTTGAAAACAAAGCACACAATCAGGAACAAAAACATTTCTACATGCTGTATTGATAAACCATTAATCATGAAGGCAAAGGGAATGACTGATTGCCACTGGTAAAATTAGTTTCTTTTTTACAGCTGAGACTGGAAAGGAAGTGCCAGCCTGGAGGCAGAACTCCTAAATAAGCTGCATTAACTGCTTCGAAATAGTTTTTTTCAACTCCTAGTGTAACTCGACCAACTGACAGAAATTGTCTGTCGGCAGACAAAAGTGAGTTCAGCAATATTATTGAAATAAGTACATGTTGCTAAGAACCCAGCAACCTTCTGCTACTTTGCACTTAACTTTTGTCCAGCACAGTACATTTCCCTGTACAACTTATACAAAGCAAGCATACTTACACTAATATTGTTGAATAATTTGTTTTCTGTTTTCATTATCTGAGAATAATAGAATTAGGCTTGTGCCACATCATTCTAGGAATGAATAAGAAATAAAAACAAATATAGTTATACATGTGTGACTTATAATAAGCTCAAGAAAGATGAGTTCTTACTTGTCAGTGAATCACAAAGCAGACTAAACCTTTAAACCCAGAGACAATGCAAAGAGACCATGGAATTAACAATAAAATAACACCACCACTTCATGCATTTACATCTGTGAATAACATCAGATCACTAGGTCTGATAGTGCCCACAGAGAAGACTTAGGAAAAAAAGCAGAGAGAATTTGAAACTTGCTCAAGACATACAAGCTAATGGGAAAGAAAAGATTAGGATTCCTTAATTGCTGTTCCACAGTCAATCTTTCACCCTCTACTGCCTTGGATCATTTTCATAGCATTTTTTAAGCATGAGTTATATGGAAAAACCTTACCCTGAAGCTACATGTTGTGGATACATCATCTCTCAAGCAGCATGGCAAAAAATATTACAGCCTTTAAATACACCTACCTAGACAAAGATTGAGTCAACTATGCAAACACTTTTAAAGTATTTTTATGGCATATAAATGAAGCCACCACTAAACACAGCAGCACCCTGCAGGACTGGATCCATGGGTACCTGCTGCCTCTCTTCCATTTTAGAAGAATGTCACATGACACTGTTGGTAGCACAATGTGCGCCTGTGCGTTAGACTCAAGACGCTATTAGATTTCAGAATTTCCATATTCAATGTAGGAGTTACCTACAATACTACTTTCATAGGCATAAAAATTATAGCACTAAGTTATTGAATAGAGCATGGATTTCCTGTTTGCCTTGACTTACTATCATATTGCACACCATACAGAGATTCAGAAATAAGCCACAACAAAAAGCACTGTACCTGTTTCAGAGCAAAAGCCACAGCAAAGTAGAATGCTCATACTGGTAACATGTCACCTCTTAGCTGTGCCTCTTCAAGCAGCTTTGCAGAGATTTTGCAAGACTCCAGGCTATCCTGTGTAGAAGTTTCAATCCAAGAGGCAGTTGTTAATCCTGTGATCCAAAAGGGCCCCAGGCAACTGTAGAAGCCTGTGTTCACTGCATTCAGAAGCCCATGCACTGCAAGATTAGCAATGCAATTACTTTTACATCTGAACTCAGCCAGCACTTCTCAAGAAATACAACACCCAAAGAGGATATTCAGAGCTAGAGTTCAGAAGAGGGTAAAGATGCTTCCATTATTTTAATGTAATAACTATGCCTTGCCCTGTTTCAGCTGCTAAAGGAGATTAAAAAAGCCCCAGCAGTCTAAAAGCAACAGATATTTTTGTTTCCCAAGTTGGAGGAAAGCTGACTTCTCTTTCCTTTACTCTAGCATTTACATTAACTGGTTGCTTAGCAGGGCAGGAGGTAGAAGAAAAAGTTTGCAATTGAATATTCCAAAAGTCAGGATTTATATGCACACTTAGCATCATAGTCCTAAATAAACTACGAACTGTTGTTGTGAAAGACATAACATAGTAACAATAATGTAATTATTTTCAATAGGGCTCCATAGTAAAATCCAGTGAGTTTGCTCATACGCTATCTTACAAATCAATTCATAAGAACAATGCTTTTCATACTGGAAATAAGCAGAGTGGTCTGGACCCCAAACAAATTAATACTGGCCAAACTTAAGAACCACCAGCAGCAAGGTTTCCAAAATAACTGCTGCCACTGTTCTGGAGAAGAACCTTCATATTGCTTTGTTATTTGGTGGCAATCTTTGTTCTTACTGTTCAAAGTGTCACTCCTGCAACACACAAGCCTTGTCTTTAGTGACAGGGTCTTTCTTAGGGTGCTTATGGGATACTTCTCTAGTCTACTGCAGAAGAGTCTGAAAATTTAGAAATATTCTGACCACCAAGATATGGATCGATTAGTGATCAATCTATACACACTTACATATATTACATATGCATTTTGTTGCCATCAAATAGCCTGCTGACATTTCCTACACTAAAGGATGACCATCTGTTTACCTTAGAGGAAAGAAGTGCCTTACAATGATTTAAAATATCCCAATGATTGACCTCAAAAGCAGTTCTGTACAAAGATTAAACATTAATTCCTCTGTTTATGCACCAGGAATAATCCCAGCTTTAAGTTCTGTACATTTTTCAGCGTTGGTCCCAAAGACAGTCATTCAAAAGAAACCAAGAATTAACCGGCTACAAACACAGCACTGCAGTTAATGCCAGCTCCATTATTTCCTGCATTCAGGTAGTGAACGTTGAAGCTATTTTTCCTGAGCTTCTTACATTGCACCTTTAGCAAAAAGATTGAGCTCGGGGGTGTCCCCTCTTAGCTTGAGGTTTTAGCATTTACCACTAACAGCAGAATGAACGAACAGATTAGGTTTTCAAAAGATCTCCTTCTATCTATATTGCACAAAGGGTTAATGCAAATTATTCCCTTATCGGTAGTGTAAAAACAAATTTGTTGTGGCTGTTGAATAACTGGATGGGTTTTTAAAAATCATTTCCTCTCTATTCTTATCAACTCACTAAAATAACGATGGGCCAGATTCTCTGTTGAAAACAGACAAGGCCAGAAGCAACAGACAAAGGTCTCAAACACCTGCCTTTTGCATATGCCATGGATGCTCTCAGACAGCAGGCTATAGAAAGAATCACGTAAAGATTTTAGAGATATGAAGAGATGCTACCACAGATGGAATGAAGTACACCCCCAGAGGAGCACAGCTGGGTTCTGTGAAAGCCTTTAACTCAAGGGGAACATAGGGTGGGTGGATCAAGACATCTCAAAGTGCTAAACTTTGACTCCTCAAGGCACCAACATTCATGGGCTGATTGTAACCATTGATCTCCAGCTGTTACTAACAGCAGTTTCCATAGCTGCTGCTCTTAAGCCTTCTCCATCTACTGTCCCACTCTCCAAACACCACAGCCACATGGCTATCCCTATTTCCCCAACCTTCTAAGGGCTGCCTCAATTCATTAGAGCTGAGGATTTCAAAAGTACCATAAAATTATGGATGTGCTATCATTTCAGGCTGTTACATATGCAGCATCAGTGTCAATTTGAGTTTTATCAGTGATATTTTTCCCCCCTCAGCCAACAACATTCATCTTTTGAATCAGTAGAAAACTGTTTTTCTTTTTTCAATTTGAAGAGGAAGAGCAAGAGAAAAAGTTCGGGGATCTCATTTGGCTACAAAAAGAAAACTGTTCTAGAGAAACAGCTGTAGAACCTGCATAGCCTAGTTTCTTACTCCGTGTTGTCTGATCTAACACCACAGCTGAGCTCTAAGGTCAGCCTGTCTCTTACTGAAGTCATTCATTTAGGTTTCTTTTCTCCACTCACTTGAATAGCTTTGTGAGCTACTTGTGAAATTTAGGTGCAATTGCAGAAACAGTTCAAGAGTTACTTGGAGGGAGATGAAAAATAAAAGAGCAATGTCTAGCAAAAAACATATAATGTATGCCTTGTTTAAAGCAGTCAGGCAAGACAAACAATTGCAGCCCAAGCAGAGAATGAAAAAATACGCAGAGGTTCCAGAGAAAGACTGTTTATCATTTAACCAACTACCTTATCAAATTTGTCTCTTAGTGATTATATCTAATACTGTAGATGTTTGCTTTGTGACATTGGCTATACAGAAAGTTATACACATTCACTATATCATATATGACTTTAATAATGCCTAAAATTTACATTAGGTAAGCCACAAGAGAAAAATCTATGGAAATTGAGAGAGAGAAGGCATTTCAATCACTTATCATGTGGCAATATGAAAATATTTACCAATTTGTAGCATACTGCAAATGCTAGTAGATACTTTTTAACAGAGAAACCTATACCTTGTTTTTTCATTTCTACAAGAACTTCCAGAGCATCTGTCAAAAAAGAAGCAGTATTATTTGACAGATTTAAGGTTGTACCAGTAGTGACTAAAACATGTATTCATACATACCCCTTGTATTCAGAAAAGGTCAAACTTTTGTTTTTGCTTAGATGTTGCAGTAGCCACTCTATGCCCACTAGAGACAAATAACAGAAGCCTCCAGCTTGTTTTATAAAGGGAAAATGAGTATTCTTCCCTGTTCTGACAAAAATATTGCTAGAAAAGTCTTATAGAAATTCATTTTTGAAAATCAAACAAACTTTGAATCAGGAAAACAAAAAGCTATGGGAAACTTCAAGTCAAAGAATTTAAGTCTTCAGAGGAAAAGTGCTAGGAAAAGAGAATCCCTCCTGTAGTACCACAGGTGTGTAGAATCACAACTCTGTACTATTGTGGAAGGGAGGCCACTGAAAGAATCAACTAGGTAAAGCCTTCCACTATTATACACCAGAGTGCAATTCTCTGACATCTTTGACATTTATGCTTTGCTTGGCCCTCCAAAACCACACACTCAGCAATATCTTTATATATATGAAATATATGCACATAAACATATATAAACAAATACAGGCGAGAAACATAATCAAAATGCATTGTCTTAAGCACAGTACTTTCATAATGGCCCCTTTTTAAATAACATTGTCATCAGAATATGGAATGATGTACTAAAAAAAAAACACACACACACACAAGTTCTAGAAGAGCAAATGAACAGAGCAAGTTGAAAGAAAGTCACTACAGCGACTGCATACAGACTCTACAGTTACTGTACACAGCACTGAGAAAGTTCCCCTCCTAGAAATGAACTCCATCTTTACAAGCTCAGTATATAACTCTCCAGGTTCCTTGAACATCCATCTTAAGTAATTGCTAAAATACCACTGACTCAGGATGCCGAAAAGCTCACTTTAAAAGTAAACAGAAGTTTCAGAGCTTTCCACTATTTCTTTTAAAAGGCAGATAATATCATTTAAACTAATGGAAGCATAACTCTGGCATCTAGCAGCTCCAAAACTTAGATACACAGCTTCCAAATCATTACCAACAGGAATTTTTGAACACAAATAATTATTTTTCTTCAGGATAAAAGTGGCAGGGTGCTCAAGCTGTTTAATATTACACACTCTCTACAGGGTTCAAAGGGAGTTTTGAGTAGTACAGTACATCTGTTGGTATAAATATTTCAAGGGACTACAGAAAACTGCCACAGAAAAACTCATCAGTTTTCATTTCTAGGAATGACCTGATGTAACAATGCAGGGAAACATGCATCAGCTCTGTTCAGGTGATTTTTATTCATTACTTTATTGAAATGATATATAAGTTCAATAATAAAAGCATCCTCCCTGTACCTCCTTTTTGAGGGCATTTTGGTGGGGAACTGTTTCACTTTCAAGTTTCTTTTTTAAAAAAAAAAGTCAAAACCTGATAATTACATCTTTAAGTTAATATTTTATAGATATCCTTGTTACTGCAACAGAGCTGCTTCAAGAATCTGAGCTCACATATGTAGAATACCAGTCAGTCTGAACAAATAACAATTAAATCTTCAAAATATATAGAGGCGGTTACCTGATCTTTGATAAGTTCTACTGCAGATGTTTCAAGGTCTGGCTCATAACAGTCTCAAATAGGGGCCCAAATCTAAAATCATGTAGATATGTAATTCTATTCTGTTCATGGTACCTATTGGAAAAATTCCATAAAGTTAATTGTATGATATATAAAATTTATTAAGGGAAACCAGGCCTAAATAGCTAGTCAGATCTGCATGTGTAATGACAGATACAGCTTCTCTATAGTAGGTTAATGTTAGCTCAATCAAAACAATATTTTTGATTAAAAAGAAATGTTAATATGTAATTTCTATTTCCAGTAAAGTAAGCTGCAGCAGACAGGTAGTAGAATGGCCTCTACCAGCAGAATTCCCAGCTATTTCTTTCCAGTCGCAAAGTACAGGAGGTAACACTCATCTCTCCTTGCTAAAATACCTTCAACTCTCTCCTGCACTTTGCTCTACAGAAAAGGAGGGGTTGTATTTTATAATCCTATTTTCTTGCAATTAAAGCCTTTCATAGCTTCTGTATTTTAATTCAGAAAGCCTCCTACCCTGCCATTGCTGCATCCAGAACAGTTTAAAATTGTGCATTGTGGTATCTTTGAGCTGAGATGTACCCACCTCTAGCACAGTCTCCAGTGACACCTCCTGACTCTCATAATCTGACTGTTCAAGACAAGAGTCTCCGAAGGTTTGCAAATCCAAGGTAAAGAAGAAAACAGACATTTTAAAGGATTAACTGTGCAGATAGCCAAAGAATTAGGACAAACTCTCAGCTGCAGGCATAACCTGAGACAACTGATAAAAGCAAGATATAAAAGAAAACAAAATGTTACCTGGATTGGTAAAAGTACCTGTAAATAACTTTTCTGACTAGTTCCACATCAGAAGTGGTTTGACATAAATGCAATAAAGTTAAGTCATGTTTGAGGATCATTCCATTTTTCTTTAATTTTCTTTAATACTTTTAAAATATGGATCTGAAAATAAAAGACACAGCAGTCCATAGACAATGCCATTATCTGTATTTCAGGTACCAAATATGGAACATGGAGATTCCAAAGTGGAGAAAGATTGTTTTTTACCACAACTAAAAAGGCATAAAATTTCCCAGAGTAGCATGTTTAGTTATTCCCACAGGGGGAAATTCCCAGACTAAAATTGCACATATCACCTGGCAGTCATACTCAAATGTTGAATGTTGCTAAACACAAGTAACAACCCTCAGCACCAAGATGCACAACTGTGTCCTGTGACATCTCAGAGAAGAATGCACAAGTATATGTATGTGCATATTTTTTTCATGTGTTCAAAGATGCACAGAAATTTGAGAACATTTGGGATCCAAACCATATTTGTAAAGAATGTAAGATCAGACTCATAACTTTTTTTTCCCCCATTTCTAAATCAATATTTATTAAACTTAATCCCTTTTCACCTGTCAAACAAGTACAAAAACCATGCACAAAGAGGCAGGTGGTTAATTGTTGTTATGCAACAGGAGTAAAATGTGACCCATAAAAGTTTTCTTTAGTTGACAATTGTCTGAAAGGATGTAGTTAAAGTGAAAGGCTTTGTATCACTAAAACACCTGCAGATAATTAAGCAGCTGCAGAAAGTTCTTGCCTGATTTCTCAGAGCAGATTTAAGTTTCCTCAAAGAAAGGAGTTTGCATACACTTAAACTTGCATGACAAAAGCCTCTGCTAGGAAGAATGTAAAGATCTTGCTCTTCTATCAGGCTGGAAAACCTTAACTTTTTTCATACTCTGAGCATAAACATCATCTGGAATTAGATGTACATAAATTTACAGAGCAGATTAAAAGGTAATTACCAGCATAAGCCTTCTCTGAAGAGCTAAGTAGCTGTTAGGCTTTGCATTAGCATTCTCTGATAAAGATTTATTTGAAGCAAGACTTACAGAAAACCAGTATTTTTCATTAGACCACCTAATGGATTTGTATGGACACAGGTACCTCAGCTGTAAACAACTCCTATACTTTAAAAGCCTTCATTTTCCAGTAGAGCAGAAGTATTGTTTCATTCTACAAAGCCTCAGACATTCTGAACATTTTTGCTACAACACACCCGCAAGAGGAAGATATAAGTTGCTTTAAGTCTATTCTGCATCATATTTTGACAGCTTTGTCCACTTGTTCCCCAGTGCTCACACCAGTATTGAGATTGATGATCATCCAAATACCTTTGTTGCCCTGAATTTCATTTCTAATTGCCATTTTTGTCTGCTGAAATTCTTGCAGCTTTATATCATCTTCTGTTAGCAGATACCACTTTCCTACCAGGAGAAACAAAGATAAATGTTACATTTTGTATCACACTGTGTGCTTTAATACCATTGAACTTTGCACATAAATTACTAGTGTTATTTAGATTGCTGCTAGACCTCTGGCAGCACAGCACTTAAAACAACTGCAAGGATTACAGTTGCTCATATCAATACAAGCATTGCATCATAACTTTTCTAGTATTAATATATACAAAAAAAAAGCCACATATCTTTACCACATGTGCAAAACAAACTAGAGATAGCATAACTCTCACACCTAGTCAAAATAGGAGATGACTCCGCACAGAAATAAGATTTTTCTTTCCATCTCACAGGGATTTTTCTAATCTCTTCACTCATTAGAATTCACAGCTTCCTCTCCTCGTGGCTGTTGCCACCATTACTGCATTATTCTGAGAGCTCTCGAGCCAATGAGGAAGCTAGGGGGAAAGAAGCAAAGAATTATTTGGGTGGCAAAAGCTCTCAGGAGATATTGTGAAGTCCTGGTGCTGTACAGCTGCCAGAATGGAGATAGGTTTAATGTCTATAATCTCAAAAATAATTTTGGATGCCAACTGCACTGTTTTGTAAGCTCCTTGAACAAAAAGCATCATGCAAACACCACGTGAGAAGTTCTTGCTGCCACACACACTGTATAGGAGGTGGAAAATTTTGTGATTATTTATGACCTCTACAGATCACAGGGTGGCATGTAAAGGAGGCAGAAATTTTTCTTATCTGTAAGGTCATAAAAATCTCCTGGGGGAAGCAGAATCCAGACCTTGGGAAAGAAGATATTTGCCTGCCTGGGCTGAGCGATAAGGAGCATGGAGACGGCTGCTCAGCCTGGTTCACAGCCAACCTCCTCCAAAAGCAGTTGGAGGCGGCTGCTCAACCGGGCTTGTAGCCAGCTCCAGAGGGGGAGAGGCTCCTAACACGGAGGCCTACATTGTCTCCGCGGGGAACCCGGCCAAGTTAGGAGCCTGTCAGCAACCCTCTAATCCGCCAACTCGAGAGGATGTTCAGTCTCAGTATTCTGCCGACAAGTATTACCTTGTGAGTAACTATCCGTACTTTGCTTCTCTGTTTATGTGTTTTCACCTGAATAAAGGCTCGACGTAGCCACCTCGTTTTGCGTGATTATTGCTGGATCCCAAGCCTATCTGGAACACACAGCTCTTCAGTAATAGAGAAGCTAATTGCAGCCAATGAAATTTAGCAGGTACAACTCCAGCTCAGCTCTGATGACAAACAGATATTGTAGGGATTAAAGAGTTTATATAGAGTGCACTAATAAGATAGTCAATACTTAGTCTCAAAGTGCAGGAATTCTTGATAAATGGCAGGACAGGTGGCTCTGCATGGAGGGGTTGCCTATCTGCAAGGACTCCTGATATATGGCAGGTCAGGACGTTCTGCATGAAGGGGTTGCCTATCTACAAAGACTCCTGATATATGGCAAGACGGGATGGTCTGCATGGAGGGGTTGCTTATCCAGAGGTGTCCCAGTCAGCAATAAAATATAGATAACATTGACATGAAAGCAGAACAGGAAAAC
>NW_010585695.1:27404-38485 GCF_000705375.1 Tinamus guttatus
TTTTCAATCAGTTTGTTGACAACATTTTTTCACAAGAGGAAGTGGATCGAGCTGAATATTACCTTTACAAGTGTCTTTCCTCCAGATGTGAACTTTGAGACATACAAGTAAATACTATGAAGCCTTGACATTTTAAGGCTCCAACTCTTTCCATTACACTGGCTTAGATTTCTGTGTTTCAAAACAGGTGCATCTGCTTGTCTTGTAACTCAGTGCCAAGGGTCTTTTGAAAACTGCTTTTGTTTGAGCTGTTCTCTTTCCTGACCTCTGGCATTGACAGCAGTGAAGCCTGCTAGTGTGAGCCACTGAACAGCTCATACAGCTGCCATAGATGACTTAAATTAGGGATGCTGAAATCATAAGGAATTTTGTCTAGTTACAATTTTTCCTTCTGTTGCTTTTTTTCCCCCTAAGTCACAATATAACTAAATTGGCACTGCATGTGTTTGCGTGTGTAAGTGTAGTACTCAGAGAAGCTTCTAAGTTTGTTTCCTCAGAATGAGCGGACCTGGGTTGCTGTGGTAATGATCAAGTCAGCAAGATTTAAGAAAGTGTAGTTGTTTATCCACAAAGAACTGTATGTGTTCCAGATAAGCTGTGTAGTCCCCCTTATGCAAGGGTTTGGGGTTTTTTTTGCAACTCTTTTTATGATTATTGAAGTATGTTTGGTACCTTTTCTGCTAGCATCAAGTTGAGTGCTTGCTTGTGTCAGGTCAAAACATTTCAATATTGACTCTGAGAACCTTGTAACACTCAGTACCAGTATGTTCTGTGTTTGATTAAGGAAGGAGACCTGCTCACTGACACTGAACACCTTCCCCATCCCCATTCCTTTTTTCCAAGGTTGCAAGATCAGTAACCAGTGTCCTGCTGCAGACAGGACACTGCAGCCCTTATGGCTTTAGGGTCCAGCAGACTGCTACCATGTATTTTAATTTTTAGAGCTAAACCTTGGGACTGGGACATTCAACCAACAGCAGTTGTAATAAAAAAAGATTGTGCACAGCCCTGGTTATAGAGACCTTCCACTTTTTTACTACTCTGAACACTGCATAAACTCAGACTGGTCTTGGCTCTCCCCAGGAAGTTTTCTCTTGCCATTTGTATCTTTCTTTTCACTATGTTTTTAGCAATGGTATTTGTTTAGTCACTTCCATTTACTGAGAAGAGACTTCAGATTCTTGAAATCAATGTTTCTGTGGCCTTGAGAAATGTACTGTTCTATTCCACTGCCAAGCAAAATCCACACCACTCCCGTGGTTTTAGTCTACTTACTCATTGGGTCCCTTCTCAGCCATCAGAGCTGCTACTTCGTTCTATGCGGAGGGACAGTTGTACTCTTAATACCAGGCCATTGCTAAGTGGACACGCAGGGGTCTTGGCCAGTTGCATATATTACTTTTATGGTGCAGGTTTTGGTACAGAGCAGCCCCTGGCAGCATATTCTTCTGTCAGTATTTTCCTATTCCAGTGAAAAATAGTGTAGCTTGCATTTAATCACCACATACTCAAAAAAGTGCTTCCAGGAGAGAAGCCATGTAGTTTTCATAGAATCATAGAATCATAGAATGCTTAGGGTTGGAAGGGACCTCGAGAGATCATCTAGTCCAACCCCCCTGCACATGCAGGGTCACCTAGAGCACGTGGCACAGGACTGCATCCACGCGGGTTTTGAAGATCTCCAGAGAAGGAGACTCCACAATCTCTCTGGGCAGCCTGTTCCAGTGCTCTGTCACCCTCATTGTTAAGAAATTTTTCCTTAAGTTCCTATGGAATTTTTGATGTTTCAGTTTCCGGCCATTTCCTCTAGTCCTATCAGTGGCCACCACTGAAAAGAGACCATCCTCGTCAGCAGTGCCAACCTTTCCTTAAGACTCAAGAAGTGTTGAAATACTAACATCAAAGTATTGCTTCTTCACGGGGAAAATCGAGCTGAATAAAGGGCTAAGAGCTGTATACAAACTAATGCCACTGATGTGGACACCTGGATACTTGAGTAGAGCCTTGCAAGTGATGGAGAATGTAGCTTCCTTACCAGGGGACAGCAAAATCTGCAAAGAAACTGTATTAGGACAGTAAGAAACTTAACAGAAAGAATTTCTTATAAGCCTAACTGCAGTGAGACCCATTAATTCCCTGCCCTGCTAATTATAAGATACCAAGCCTTTCCAGAGCCAGCAATTTTTCAAAGGTCTTGGGAGGGTGGGGGAAGAAATAACATTTATAACAGAACCATTGCCTCAGTTCTCAAGGCAGCAGTGATATTTACTAGCAGTTCCTTGGGCATGAGCACCCGCTGTTGCCACAAGCTATTATAGCATGTTCTTGAGCCTCCTTACCTAGGCACTGACTCTGTGTCTAGGCAAGAAAATGTCTAGAATAAGCTGAGCTCAGTATAGCAGAGGTTGGGGAGACTCTTTCGTTGCCCAAGCTTTGGGGCTTGCTCAGAGACACAGCAGTGAGGGTGAAATGGTACACTCTCTGTCTTGCCTGGCTACATGCCTGCAGCATGTGCCCTTGAGGTGGTGCCCTGTCTTGACTGATGATAGTCCAAAGGTGCTGCAGGGTGGTTTCTAGAAGGGCTCTGGTGCTGTCAGATGGGGAGGATGGATGAACTAAGGCTGTTTGCAAGGTCATTACTGACTAAGGGACTTGATGCTTAGGAGTACTCTAGGCTTCAGGCTGTGCCTGGAACCAGCCAGCATAGACAGAGTAACTTAGCAAAGCACCATCACATGGGTTGGCCCACAGAAACAGCACTGATGCTCTTCCCTTCTTGGTACATTTTACTGGAGGGCTGTCTGCTAATGGGGGTCTTTCCTTTGCCAGTACCACTACTAGGCATAGATTCTTTGCATTTCCCAGGGCTGAAGGGATGAGGAAGAGGACACTCATGTCCTCTCCCTGCTATCCAGGAGCTAGGGCACTGCTCAGCAGGCTCTCCTGGCATTCCCTCCTCCGAAGCAGCTCTGTGCAATACTGGAGAAGGCAAGGAAGGAAGCAGTGCTCTACCCGCCATAGGGAATAGCTCAAAGAGCTCAATCTCTCTTTCTAATAAGTACTTAACTGTTGTCTGACGTATGACACAACTCTGGGGAACACAGCTGAGCACCCCAAGGACCATAGACAGAGAGCTCACCAACCACTATTTGTGAACTATTTGTATGGGTGTTTAACAGAAAGAAAGCCAGAAGACTTCTCAGTTAGCTATTTTGGAGGACTTGACATTTGAGCATTACTTCTGCTTACAAACCCTAGACAACCTTCTGGATTACAGACAAACATCCTAGTGCTGAAACTAGTTTGGGTCTTTCTGTGGTGAATCAGATCTAATCTAGTTTCTTCCTTCTGTGTCTGTACTGATGCAGTGAAATAATGATCTACAGTAAAACCTACCAAAGCTTTCTTGGCAGACACACTTCTTATCTGTTCAGTAAGCTGTAGGGTTTTAATCTTATCTGTCATTCAAGAAATTATGAAATAAGGTTGTTACTGATTACTCATTGCTGCAAGTGTCACCATACAAAGCTAGTATTAGTGTCCAAAAGGTAATAACTGTTACAACCACCTGAAACTGTTACAACTTCCCCGAAAAGATTTTTGGCCTGGTTTAGATTTTAGGTAGCAACGTTAAAACAACAGTGCAAGTCATGAAAGCTTCACCAGGACCAGAGATCTTGACATTAACAAAAAGGATTTTACTCCAAAGCATTTTTGTGACTCCAGTACAAAAAAAAAAAAAAAAGTAAAATATGTTAGCCCATATCCTTCTTTAGTATAAAGTAATTGCAGTATATTGATTTGCATCATCTGTTCTTTTCTACCTAAATGCTCATTAAGAGCTTACTATTAAAAAATCTGTACAGATATTTTTAATGATTACCTCAAACTAAAATACAATATTCCCAAGGGTGAAGGAATAATAGCACTGACCAGGTCAATACTGGGGGTCATTCAGTTGCCACTGAGGTTGCTAGCAGATAGGATAGAAACAATCTTAGGTGTCATAAACCTCCTTTTCCTGTAGTATTCTGGGCCTCTGTGGGTGAAGCTAAATAGACCACTCTGCAGTTCTTGTAAATCCATGTCATGGCCTTGATACACAGAAACCACTATGACCATGCATGCCTGCACAACAGCAGTCTCATTTGAAAAATCACACTATCCTGCTTTGCACACTTATTCTTTTTCAAAATGTGGCTTTATCTTCTGGTTGAAGAAACTGCATTATCTAAAAGAGAAGTTTCGGATAAACTTTCATAATCGTGCAGTTTTGGTGTCTGCATTTTCAAGTGATTTGGCACCTGTGGAGAGCCACCTTGCTTCCCTTCAGACTTTGAGCAGTCATGTACCTTTGGCTAGCTGTTTCTCTTCCCTGTGCTATTACTATCATAACAATGCAATGGAAGCTTTTTTATAGTGTTGTGCTATATTGTTTTAAACTGCAAACAGGTAAGTTAAGTCATACATTTGAGGGGAGGGGGGATTCTCTGAGAAACTCTCCAAATAAGACACTATGTATTTGCAAGCACACATTTAGGGCTTCGTTGCTTTTTTCATCCCATTTCACTATTAATAGCTTATTTTATATATCTGTATATGTATCCTCATTATAAATATATATAGATAGATAATTTATGGTATCATTAACAGTGGTATGATATACATTCCAGTGTAAAAAAAAAAAATCTGTTATATCAAATCAGCCTTTTTATTCTTTTAAGCATTATATATTTATGCTAGGAAAATGAAACCACAGGTATCAAGATTCCTTTTTTTCCTCGCCCCCCCCCCCCCCCCCCTTCTCGGAGGAAAGTGTCATAAGTTCAAAGGTTACAGTTATTTCATCCTACTGATAAACATGCAGAATTAGGATTCACGGAAGGATAATAGCTCTTCACATTAGTAAAGGCTGACCTTTAAAATGCAGGTAGAATGCATTCACTAATTTCAGTTATAAAAATCATGTTATTTCCAAAACTGCAGCAATATCCATATAGCAATTCCATCTTCTGTATCAATAATACATACGGAAATAATATACCAAGTATCTTAATGACATTAATGCATTATTTTGGTACAATTGCAATTAGATAGGAGAGGGTGGTTCTCTTAGTATCTTAACATGGGAGTAACATGAAGAGAAAAAGGATGTTGGAGGTTTAAAAAAATAAATAAATAAAAGCCTATACCAAGATGATGCATGCCTACGTTCCCCATTATCCAATGGACAGAAATTAATTTTATTATTGCTAAAAACATGCTTTCTCCTGCTTATTTTCACTGAAGAGGGACTGTGATGACCTATTGCAGATTTTATTGATTATATTGTTTTGAATTTATAAAATATAAAAAATAAAAGTAATATATCTGTAACTATATCAAGCTAGTGCTGTTATCAATGTAACTACCATTCAGAGTTGGCATTTATGGCCAGATATCAGGCCAAGAGGGATTGTTTGTCTAATGCCTGACACATGCAAATACCAGTCGCCTCCGAGTTGCAGAGTGTTTTACTGTTGACAGGAGATGGGGGGGCTGGTCTGACCCACGTACAGTATACAACACATTTCCTCCAATAGCAAGCTTATTTCCTTATTTCCTTTTAGAATTTGGTTTTCTTTTTATCGTATAAAGCAGTAACCTCAAAATACACGTTAACTTGTGAGCTGTTTGTAAATGTGACAGCATTATTATTCAGATTGTATTTCCAAACTTTGTGCTAACGATGACAAACACAATCGTTCAGATTGATATTGTGGAGACCATCTTGCAGTCTGCCCTTGAAGCAAAACCTGATCCAGAACCAACAGAAGCTGAGAAGGCAGAGCAGAAGCCACAGTGGGAAGAGTCAGAAGAAACTGAGCAGTCTAAAATACCTGATTACTACAACCGATTCAAGGTAGATTTTCTTTCATTTAACTATTACTAAGCTGTAGTAGATCTCCATAGTATGTATCAGTAAATAAATATACTCTCTTAAGATGCTAGCAGACTGACACCCCTTCAGTGCATCAGGAGCACTACCTGGCATTTTTGAAACTGATGTCACATTACATTTTTACTGCCTTGAACAGGAAGCAGCCTTCAAAGAAATAAATGCTCAAGGCCACTCGTCTTTTGTCTGCCTGCTGGGATTTTATCTTCACTTTTCATACATCAAACTGATAAATCCAAATCCTCTTTGCTAAAGTGGTATGTCATTACAGATTCATTATCTGACCTTGCATAGGCTTTTGCTCATTAAAATAAATTGTACTGGGAATGAGATGAATTTATTGTCCATTTATGTATGTTATCATTAAGATTGTTGCATCCTATGCTTTTCAGTCTGGGGAATTAGTGATAAAAGAAAGGGGTTATAGCCTTACCTAAGTCTTCACACCGCTGCTAACAATGTGGAATACAAACAGTTGGTTATTAAGGCACAGCTGTATAATGAGACCATTTTATGCGATCGTCTGCAATTTTGTGCTGTGTGAAAGTCAGATTGCCCAGGTTTAATATTAACCTGGGCTGTAGTTCTAGGAGTAGTGCTCTTTCTTCAGCATATCACATTTTGTTGTTGCTGTCACAACCCTGGACAGTTATTCTAGATACAGACGGCTCTTCTAAAGAAAATTTAGAAGCTAGAACACTAGCATCCTGTGGTTTCACCTTATAAACAGACACATTTCCCTTCTTCAATTTTTATTTACATGAATTATTTACCACTAATCTTCAGATATTAAACTTGTTTCAGAGGCACTTAGGAGTTTTTAATTAAAGTCTCTGGGAATCAGTGGGTGATCAGCATGTGATAATTAATGCCCGGGTGAATTGCTGTCAGATGGATAAACACAACTGCCCTTTGAAGGAAGGAGTGAGGCATTTTCATGAGTCTTTCATTGTCTAGCCTACAAAGAAGATAATTCAGAGTGCTCAAAACATGTCATGATGTGAAGCAAACGGGCACATGAAAAAATCCATCGAATTACACTGTTCAGTAGCAAGTGCCTTGACAGAGGGCCAACAAACCAGAGTATCCAGCCTTGGCTCTAACACTTTGCCAGAAGAGCCTGAATGGAAGGAAGACATAACCCTAGTGTGAAGCCTAGGTATCCAGCAGTAAGTTCCATATAAGCAAGATTCTTCTCATGTAGGCAACTGAAAAACTGAGATCTCAGGTCATTTCAACTAAGTCTAGAAAACCCCTCTGACCCCTCTCTCGTCTATTATGCTATGTGCAGCCAGTCTTCTGGCTGAGTCCCAGGACACTCACACAGTAGGTGTAGTTCACAGACCTGAGATGACTGTTGCCTAGAGATCCATCAGCTCTGAGGCAGGTGGCAGTTGTGAAGCAACCTGGTAAGATGGTGGCATTCACAGCCACTTTCCCAGCACAGCCCCTCCACCCCTCATATGAAGTAACCAGCAATGAAAGCAGGACTGCTGCTGTAAAGCAGTTTGTCCAGTCTTGCATGAGCCAGCGTGTCTTTCCTCATGTACAAGCAGGAGACAGAAGCGTTTGACCAGTTCTCCTTCACAAGTTATACAACTGGTTAGGATTATTACTGATCCCTCACAGCTCAGAAAATCTTTATTTTGCTCTCTCATATAACATCCAGGTCAAAAAAAAAAAGTCTATAGAGGATAAATACTATAAAATACTCTTTCTTTACCCCCTCCCTCCACCCACCCACATTCTCTGTAATGAAAATGAGAAGACGATTAGGTTTTAGTGATGATTTTTTGCAGGGCAAGTTAATTCTTTTAACCTGTCAAATATGTGCTCTTGGTGCACATGTTTGGGCACTATTACTGTTTTCATGCTTCTTGCAGTATACACGTGGCTTAGTCAATAGTCCATATGTATAGAGACCACCTTTCCACTCCATGTCTTTCTTCACAGTGTAACTCGATGGATTTTTCATGTGCCCGTTTGCTTCACATCATGACATGCCCAGCTTTTGTACACATATTTTAACTTCATGTCTACTTTCAACTAAAAGATCAGCCATTTGTAGAAGTACCTGCAAGAAAACATGTCAGCCCAACTAACAAATAAAATGTTGCATGAGAGGCAGCAAGTCCTTCTTTTGCAACAAAAGAAATAGTACTTGAGAGCATTTGGCTCTTTTTAGATAAGCTCTGGAGCTGTAATTTGAACTCTGTGTCTGACAGTGTCATTCATGTTGTAATAACCTGTCTGCAGATACCATATACTTAGGCCTGTTATTCAGTATAACATTCCTCAAGCAATTCCTTCCATCTGTGTCAGTGATCAGTGGGCAAGCATTTCATCTCGTAAGTGCTGGGTTCATCTCAAGAACTGAGCTGCACACAAATGCCAGCTCTAAAAGCAGTGCTCCTTTGCTGACCATCTGCATGCAGAGCCCTGGAGTCTGCTTACAGAAGTCCATGATTTAGCCTTTGAAATGTGCCCTTTTGGCACCCTCAGAATGTACAGCTTGCCATCTTACTAAATTAGCTTTACTGATATTTTACAGTAGAGCAAGGAGTATTGCAGGAGTTAAGTGGTGCCAGTAAGGGTCTAGGAGAGAGGTCGTGCCAGTTCCCAGCCCGTTGTATTTCTTCTGGTTCAAATTCATAGTGCTTAGGTTCAGTACACTTTTTATCCACACGTCCTCAGTAGTGGTTGTAAGGAAAGTCTGAATGATGAGACAGTTATATTTAAAGCACGTATTTAATCTAGAAGAATGAGGATAGTTATCAGGAATTACATTGCTTTCCTAGACCCAAACTGCACTGTCTTTTCATATTTCTCACTGATATCTCAGACAAAATACAGATGAATATGCCTAAATATTATGAAGTTCAGTTTTAGTCCAGTAGCTTCAAAGCCTTCTCTTTTTCTCATTGTTTTCTTTCTTTATACATGAAATCAAAAAGCTGGCATAGCCAAAAACCAAGATCTGCATGCCTGGCGCTTTAGAGCCTTCTGTAATCTCCTGTCTCTGCAGTTTGAACCTTCTTGGGCCTAGCAATGCCCAACAAAACAGTGACTGTGGTTTTGGCTGAGACAGGGGGAATCAGAGAGGTCTCAAAAGGGGCATTACAGTTTCCTGTGTGCTGTGATGCTCCCCAAGGCAAAAGCTGAGGGGATAAGTGGTTAGAGCGCTTGCAGATCATGATTCCTGGCATGGGCTGGGGTAAGAGGAACACAGCACACTACCTGTGCTTCCAGTGGCAACTGAGGTGGAAGGCTTCATGTCAGACACACCCAGAATTGCCATTTTGTTTGGAAGTGCATTATCCCTATGCCCCCTTTCCATTATTCTGCAGCGCTAAACAGGCTTTATTCAAAGCATCCATGAAAGCAGCATGGAACGTACCTTTCTTTAGACCACCTAGTTAGTTAGTTCATACACTTCTGAAAGTGCTCTTATTTAGGGAAACAAGCAAAAAAGTGTGTTCCTATCTGATGAATGAGCAAGGGGTAAAGACTCTGCCCATGCCATGTCATCTTCCTCCCCCAGGAAGATTCTCCCTAGCTCTCTGTGTATCTGCACTTTTAAGGTAATTAATCAGTTTGTTAGTGAGGCATCTGGCTAAAGATCCCAGAAAGTCAGAAATAGTATCACTAGATGATTCATCATCTTCAGTGAATTATTTTTTTTATGTTGCATAAAATCTAGATCTGTAAAGCTCAAGAAAAAAAAAAATCACCCTTGCCTCCCTCAAGCACTTCTCCTAGCTACAGTGGACTAATCCAGCATAGAATATCCCTGAATAAATATTACTTGCTTCAGTTCTATTGTACAGTCTGTGTAGGCACAATCAAGCGTCAGATCACATTACTTGTTGGGGAAAAAAATCCCATGGAATGTGGTAGTGGCTCACTATAGCTGCAGAGGCTTGAGGGGATCTGCTTAATATTCCATTAGCAAGAGACCATTTAAAGTCATTTGCATCTATTCAAAAGGATGCTAATGCAGGCAACACAGAGCAAATCTTTGCATCACTTTTGAGTTAATGCACACGCGCACACACACAAAGAAAGGCTTTAGAGTATATTTGTCTTTTCATTATGCCATATAACTGAACTTGGAGGGGGGGGGAAGACCTCAACTAAAATGAACCTTATTTCATATTTATTGATCAATTAAGACTTGATTGTGGAACATTTGAAGAAATGAAAAAGTTATCCATTACCACTGTCAAAACACTCTGCTAAATAGTTGTCTGGCACGATAGATGAAAGCAACCACAAATTGTTATAGGGAAGTATTTTTTGGCCAATTATTTTTGTGACGGACTGTCTCTTTTTCCTCTTTCCTCACCAAATCTGCTTTTATAACAGGAGCTGTACTCTAAGCTGCATTCATTTGGCAAGGTTGAATCTGAAAGCCTAACCCTGACCACCCAAATTGTCAAGGAAAAGCTGCCAGCATGTGAAGTGGAAGACATTGCAAAATATGAGCAGAAGCTAAAGGATTGGAAGCAAGAACTCCTTACAGAGAGGCGCAGAGAGAGGCACAGAGGGAGGGAGGCAGAGAGAGAGAGGCAAAGAGAGGGAGAGGGAGGCAGAGAGAGGCAGACAGGCAGAGGCAGACAGACAGAGAGACACAGACAGAGACACAGAGACAGAGAGAGAGACAGAGAGAGACAGACAGACAGAGAGAAGGCTAAGCAGGAGCTGGAAGCCAGAAGCAGATGCTTTAGCCAGGTTTAACATTGGAATTCAGACTAGTGTTGCACATTCTTCTGTTAATAAACTCAAGTGCTCACCATTATTAATACTTCATTTTAATCCTGCTGCAAACATGTCTTTATGTGACTACTTGCTATACACAAATTGAACTATTTCCATTTTGCCCATTTCCTGAAGTATAGTACATGTGGTTTAGAAATCACCATCCTGTATATAATATCTATTCCTTCTGTCTTCTGCCAGGCAGGGGATGGGCTGGAGACAACACAAAGAAACAAAGGCATAAAAAGCAGCTTGCCTGTGGTGAAAGGTGTTGAGGGTAGAAGAAAAAGGAAGACGGAGCAATTTTGAATACAAGTTGTTTCACCAGACACTTCTCACAGGAAAGAATAAAGATCCCTTGGTTACTCTGAACTTCAGACACTAA
>NW_010585697.1:19830-39744 GCF_000705375.1 Tinamus guttatus
CCTGCTTTCGTATTTGTCGTGGATGTCTCCGGAGAGCTCCACGCGGCAGAAATACCTCTCGCTGTCGCTCCAGGTCAGGTTGTCGATCCTGATGGTGAGATCCTTGTGCCGCGGGTTGCCGAGCAGCTTGTACTTGTTTTTGTAGCTGACAGCCGTCTTGCAGAGCTCTCCGGCGCCTTGGGTGACGCACTTGAACACGACCGTCCCGTTGTAGGGCTCCCTGATCCTCCAGATGGCCGTGAGGGTCCGGTCGATGGTTTTGTAGGGGTGCGTGAAGGTGCAGGGCAGAACAGCCGTCTTCCCGAATTCACCAGTAACGTCAGACGGGACCTGAACGGACCAGCCGCTGGTCGACAGGCCTGGAAGCAAAAAGAGGCAGTTTAGGTGGGTTTACCTGGAGCCTTGCACTGCTGGAGGGGGAGTTTGGGATCCTCTCTGCGTTTGCTCTGTTCTCAGCCATCAGACAGGCCTTGGTGGGCCCTGTGCTGGCTGATGTTGGTGCTGAGGGCTTGCAGGGCATTGAACAGCCAGTTCTGTGCTGTACTTAGCTACTGGTTGGACTAAGGGGGCTGTCTCTCCAGCTTGTGTTGGAAGTAGTTTGTTGTCTGAGCTGGCATCTTGCTTTTCAAGTGAACAGCAGCAACTTAAGTTGTGGTAATGCAGTCTTCTGCAGGCACCAGCTGTTACTTTTATGCACTTGAAAGCAAGGAATTAAAAAAAAAGATAATTGACTGTGTCTAGAAGCCCAGTGGTTGTCAGCAGTGCAATACAGTAAGTTAGCAGCCCTGTATTTGAGCCTCCAGCGACATTCCCGTGTTGTAGGATTTGTTGTGCAAGTCGGTTGTTGCAATAATTTCTGGAGAAGGTTGTGATGTCTGATATTTCTAATGCTCTCATCATACAGTCACATCTTATTTGTAAGATACGGGAAGACCTAAATACTGACTCAGGAGATACTCATCTTGTCAAGGCTGCTGTGAATAGGCAAGTTCCCTATATCTCATCCCATGTGACATGTAGGAGGAAGGGAGCCCGTGTTACCAGAGCAGGTTATCATCATATGGGCCCTAGCTGCCAGTCACTTCCCAGAAAGGCCTTGCCCTTTTGTCCCAACAGGGAAAACACTGAGTTTTCCAGATTGTATGTTGCATAGAGCTGGAATTTTGCTCTCCGGGCCAAATCTGGCTACTGGGAATCCTCACACAGTTGGGGAGTTGAACCTTATTGCTGCCAGACTCAGTTTTACAATTTCTGATGATAAAAGTAGATTTCACTTGAATCAGTGCACCCCACCCTTAATGCAAATATCCCTAAATTTCCCATTGCGCTTCCATCCACCAGTAACCACAAGCATTCACAAACATCACCTGCAGGAAGCCCTCACCTTTCTACATAGATACACATATCTACAGACTGTGTTGGTAGTTATAAACACCTGCTGCACCACACTGTGGCATCAGGAACATGTTTGGCTGCATTTGTATTTTCTAAAGCTTCCCTGATGGCTTCATCAAATCAGCAGCGTTCTCAATAGCTGTGATGAGAACGCTTCGGAAAAATGCAGTGGCCACTCAGTAAATAATTGCTCCAATCCCTGGCCTGGCTGACTTCCCCTGTGATTTGTAGGCATTTAGCTGTCACGTTAATCACTGCAAATGTATTTGAAGATAAGGGCAATTCCTTATTATATATACGCTCCACAACATTTGGCAAATTCCTCCATGACTCTGCAGCTAGTATTAATTTACTGTGGGGTTTACAGTAGATAGAGGCCAGTATAGGACCAATTAAGTTATTTATCTGGAATTGGTGGCAAGCCAGTATTTTAACCGCTGGAATCTGGAATGGGGCTGCCTGGTCATTTGCTAAAACAATATAGTTGCCTTTTGCAGCCTGGCTAGTCTAACCTAGCAGGCTACATGGCCATGGGAACCCCATGGAGCTCATGGGGGGCACTAGGAACTGTCAGTAAATATGCAGAATGCTTTTGCTTTTCCAGTTTCTTTCATGTTCTTTATTTTGACACTACAGAATTAGCCCTTTTCCCTATTGATCAGCTCTCTGATTTCTTTCGGATCTTCCGGATCCTGCTCTTGCTCTGAGGGTTTCTCTGATCAGAGGCAGACTTGTGAGTACAGGGAATGAAGGGCTGACATCTCACTGTTCCCATTCCTGCCACTCTTGGCAGTGAGATGTGGCCAACAGCGGCTGCTTGGCCATGGCCTGAATACTTCATTTGAGATCTCAAGTGTGTCAGTGTAACCCCTTAGCTCTGGAGGGCTGCAAGTCATGTATTTTTCAGTACGTAATTTGCTTTCCTCTATCACCCTTCTGGTCTGCACTTCCTTTTTTACTATTTTATTCTAAGCAAAGAGCATTTTATTAGCACATAAACATCCTTTCGCCTGCCGCATGAGAAATAATGTTAAAAATTGCTTCTAATGTCTTCAGCTACATGCATATCTATAGAAACACTGTCTGTCTGAAGACCTCAAATTATGAATGGAGGGAATTGTCAGCGTCTAGTTGTAATTTCCTTGTCAAACTTTTGTTGCAAAGCTTTGACATGATGGGTCTGCCATGGCTTCCTTGTGCCATTTGTTTAGCCTGGGTTCGTTCCTGGTATTGAAGGCCTCATAAGGAGCAGAAATTCATGGACAAATAGGAGAACACCAGGTATCAAGGTAACCCATGAAAGAGGCTGTCAGATAAATGCACCTGCTAGTTGTCAGCGGAAGGATTTGAGGTCACAAACCATGGCAGAAAGACCAAGAGCTGGAGACTAACATGGACACTGTTTGGCAGTATTCTTAACCAAATCCAAAAGATTTTAATGGCATTCAAGAACATACTTAAACATGATCTTAAATACTTGGCTATATTGGGCAAACTTCATAGATTGCAAAATAATCTCTAGGAAGGTCAAACAGCGTTCCCAGATGATGGTCAAAATGCTGTACCCAACTGAAAGAAGAAAGTTAGATGAAGATGAATTCCCTCCACATTTTAAGAAAGGAAATAAACTAAAAACCCCTGTGATAACTGTGGAGTCAAACTTCAGGTTTTCAAGGATTGTCACAAGCGTCTGGAATGAGGATCCTTTTTAGCAGCATGATGGATTGGACAATTCTTAGAGAACTAGTTGTACCAGGCAATTCCACTGGCACTTTGAGTAGAGCGAGAAGAAAAGTTGTTATTAGGCAGGGAATTGTAGCAAGTTCAGAACTCACCCTTCTTGAAGATACAAAGGAGGCACAGAAGAAAGAAACGAAACCTTTTCATGCTGCTTGACATTCCCCACAGAGATGTATGAGCAAACTAGAGCTCTCTGCTACATCTGAGCTACCGATTTCTCAGTCGAAAAAGCTTTTTTCCAGGAATGGAAGAAGCTAATTTTTTTTTCCCCTCTATTTGGAGGGAATGAGTTGTCTGGCTGAGCTGGGCCTGGATTCAGATATTAATAGTTTTGTGGTCAGTCATGTGCAAAATAGAAGGGAAGGAATCGGAGTGTTACCACTTTCCAGCCCGAGGAGGAGGAGCGGGAGGGGAGCTGCAGAATGGGGCTGTGAACTCCCGCTCCGTGTGTGATGGGGCAAAAGGGACCAAGTCTCGGGTGCTACAAAATGCCTCATGGGGATGGAGTTCTGCTGGAGGAGGTCAGCACTGTCCTTGCTTGAGGCTTCTTACATCCAGACTCTGCAGGTTGGCTGTTCTCTACCCCTGGTGCTTCCTGGACACTGTTGTCCCTAGCTATAAAACACCTTTGACAAGTACTGTGCCCCAGACTGTTGTCTGAGATCGTCTTGGAAATGATGTGGTCACTTCTCATCACGAGCATCTCTCCTCTGCTGTCAGTGAGAAACATGTCCTGCAAGGCGCAACATATTTGTGGAGTAAATTTTGCTGGGCTCTTTCTGTGTCTGTACTGTCCCGTGTTTATTCCAGTGATTTTGGTCCTTGCGTTTCTATTTCCAATCAGATCTTCTAGCCATCTGTCCAGAAGATACCTGCTTTCTGTAAGCCTGGGTGGGAACTGCACACTGCTGCACCGCTTTCTGGAGTACACATATCTGACCATCCACTGGGCTCACTGGGTGGACTTGGTGGTGGATGTCATGCAGAGCATCATGCAGAGGTCCTGTCTGGTTCATAATTTGAGAACCAGCCCTAAAGACCCAGGTAGAAACGCAGCAATCCCACTTGTGGCGAGGCATGAAGCAGAGCACACCACTGATGTCTTCCCTAACTCCAGTGCCTTTCTGCTGGAGGTGGGAATTACGTTTATCCTGAATATCTTCAGCATCGTGAATATCTTCCATATCATGAGTAGGGCGCAGGGGCAGAGCCTCATTTGTGATGTCTCTCCTGCAGCGCCCCGTGGTACCATGTTCTGCCCACATTCCCATGACTCTGACAGGTCGTGAGTCATTTTCCTCCTCGTTGTTACCCTGCCTTGGAAACAGGCTGAGCTCCAGCTTCTGCTCTGAATCCATGTGCAAACACTCTATTTTCCTTGGGGTTTAGCCATAGCAAACTTTGCTGTGAGGTTTGCTAACCCGCAGGGATCAGGGCTCATGACGCTGCCCATGCTCTCAATCTCTTTTCCCCTTTAGTGATGCAAAGTTTAGTCTTGGAGAGCGTATTCCCGCTCTAGGCTGAGCCTCAAGTTTCCTTATCTTTCTTCCAGGCTTCCTCTTCTCCCGGGTCGCTGCAGGAGCCCAGTTGCCTCTCTCCTCCTGTGGACCAGGGCCGCTTCATCCCTGTGGTTTCCCATCCAGGCAGCAGCGGCTGTGCAGCCACTGGAGGGCTCCCCTAGCTAATGTAAGAGCCAAGAAGAAGCTGCTCAGTGACAGGCCCTGCTTTCCCTGCGCCCACGAACCACCTCATTCCCTCCAACACCACGGCCAGGGCTCCGCTTTGTGCCCGAGCTGGTGTGTATGAACAACACAGACCGCGCTCAGCAGATAACCCGAGTGGCAGAAACCGTGGGCGAGAGATCTGTGCTCTTATCCCATCTCTGTTATACACCTCTTCTGTCCAGATTCCCTGTTTTTCAATGTGTGCTGGGTTTAATTTTTATCTATTTGTGCTGCAAGCGTGTTGGGCTTGTGGTTGTCTCTAGAGCGCTGCACCATTCTTAGCACGGGGAGTCTCACCTGTTTAAGTGAAGTCTATGTCTAAAGTGTGTTGTCCAGTGAGGAATAAAAGACTAACAGAAGGAATAGCTGCAGTTCAAAGTTAATATGTCCCTTGCCCTTTCTTAATGTTTTATTCTGTCATCTGCTAGACTAATATCCAATAAACCTTGCCCATTCTGTAGGGGAAGCTGCATTTTCCTTAGAGGAGTGCAAATGTCACCATTTAGGGCCTGATCCAGGAGTCAGGAAAAAATCCTGTTGCTTCCTAAAGGACCTGGGGTACAGCCCATAATGACTGCATGGTGCTCAGAAATGCTTGGACCAAGGCAATAAGAACCTTGGCAATAAGTCAGGCCATTAACTTCACCGAAGGCAGCCTGGGGGCATGGGAGGTGCCTGGAGGATACAGCAGACAAGAAGTTTCTCAGCTCTTGGGTGGAAAAAATGCCCCATCCTGCTAGTGGGGATCCCCAGTGTAACGCAGAAGTATCAATTTTTTGAGCTTTGCTGGCTTTTTGACTGATTTCCTTTTCAGACCATGAGATAGTTATTAGTAATGAAATGTATTTCATACAAAGGTGAAATCTTTACAATATAGAGATGAAAATCTTTAACTGAAAATGTTTGCAAAATACTTGAACCAGCCACAGACTTTGTTTTTTAAAAATTGTCAGCGATTAATCCATAGAAATTTGGGAGAGAGTTCCTTTTTGCTTAGACTTCCTTTTGGAAAATGATTTCTTCTTGACACATGCAGTTGCACTAGAAAGTGCCCTTTTGTTCTAAAATTATATACTCTTCTTGTAGACAACATATGGTGATTTATGCCTTCAGACAGAGCGTTTCAAAACATGTCTTGGAATACACTCAGTGATTGGGAAGAGTTAATGCTTTGGGCAACTGGATCTTGCAATGCCTCTAGCAAGTGTTGCACCCTGTGATGTAAATGAAGACTTGTAGCCCAGTTGGAGATATTTGGGATGGGTTTTACTAGGCATTTGTCCGATGCTCAGGCACCGATATGTCCCTTGTCCTTGCTCAGTGCTCATTCCAGAGCGCCGTGCACGCAAGAGTTACGTCTTGTGTATCTAAATCCGAGCCTTGGTTTTCAGCCACTGGTGGAGATTCCAGAACTATGCTAATCTTTGATCTTTTCACTCCCCCTTTCAGACAAATTGCACTCGCCTTTTGCCATACCAGTGCTTATTAAAAGCCCTGACAACACAGGATAAACAAATACGAAACGCTGAGCAGCGTTTTGCTTCCTCCTAGCTGGGCAAGGTAGAAAAGGGGAAGAAATTTTCTTTTTTCTTTTTTTTTTTTTCAAATAAAATTCCTATAGTCTCTGCTCCTGGCTGTGATTTATGCTTTCTCAGAGGCAGTGAGGTGCAGCAAAGGTATGAGGTAAATATGAGGTAAAAGACAAAATAGTGTCTTTTCTTCAGTCCTGTAAAACACAAGTTCCGGCAGTTTTGCTGGGAACAAGGGAGCTTGACTCCATTTTTTTTTTCTCTTTTTCTTGCACAGTATCAGCAGGCTCGTTTACCATGTTCCAGATAATTGCATGTGAGCAAATTCACAGAGAGCAACTTGTCTACAAGGCTTCCTTCCAGAGCAGCATCCTGCTCAAGCAACCGGTTGAACAGCGGTGAGGTACAGGGAGCCATCTGGCACAAGTTGAGCATGGGCATGAAGGAATTTTCCTAGTCCTCTTCCATTGATTGATGTGATCCAGACTCAGTGTCAGCTGTAATGATCTTTTCCTCTGCTTTTGTGCTGAAATATTATTCATAATTCTGGAGACAACTTCTGATACAACAGCCAAACAGGAAGCCTTCTATATTTATCATATGGTGTTTTTTCCTTATGATAAATCTTTTTTAAGGAACGTAGGGAAGGACAACAATTGCTATTATTGGTTAATATCTTCCCTCTGTGCTCGTACTGAAGCAACAATCACAGATCTGGTTCCAGAGATACCCGAGTTTCTGTGCTTCCTTGTGCCAGGATAGCATAAGGAATTTAGAGAATGAAATTTTTGTGGGTTTTCCCACTTGGAAGATAGATGAATCCATTTAAGCAGAAAGAACATGTGATGAATCCATAAAAAAAGTAAGGGCAAGGACAAATTTTCAGCAATGGAAAGGCAGGGAGGTTTCTGTCACCCTGCCAGAGGTGGTGTCTTTGTCAGCTGGTGAGGGATGTCTCATGCTCCCATCACCTTTATGGCTGGCTGTTGTCCTGAAAATAGCAGCACTGGGTTTTTGAAGGACATTCTTGGAACATGATGTGTGGAGCTTCTAGAGAGGGTCCCGCACAGGGCCACAAAGGTGATGAAGGGACTGGAGCATCTGTCGTGTGAGGAGAGACTGAGCGAGCGGGGCCTGTTCAGCCTGGAGAAGAGAAGGCTGAGAGGGATCTGAGCAACATGTTCAAGTACCTGAGGGGAGAGTGTAGGGAGGATGGGGCCAGGCTCTTCTCTGTGGTGGCCGGTGACAGGACAAGGGGTAACGGGGACAAGCTGAACCCCAGGCAGTTCCACCTCCATGTGAGGAAGAACTTCTTTGGTGTGAGGGTGCCAGAGCCCTGGTACAGGCTGCCCAGAGAGGCTGTGGAGGCTCCTGCTCTGGAGATCTTCAAACCCGCCTGGATGCCGCCCTGTGCCCCTGCTCTGGGTGTCCCTGCTGGAGCAGGGGTTGGACTGGATGGTCTATAGAGGTCCCTCAACCTCAACCATCCGGGGATTCTGTGATTCTGTGGTGACACCAACTAATTCCTTTTAGCAACCGCCATCGACAGACTTTGCTTCCTTGGTCTTTGTCTCATCTGTCTGCCCTGAGCCCTGGTGGCACTGAGAAGATAGGAGGTGTGTGGCCTCAAGAGGTTTCTATCTTCGTGTTGCTTTGGCTGTGGTAACTACCTGCTAGTAGCACCGTGAGGAATTATAAGCCATACCAAATAGCTTAGAATTTAAGATGACTGATACTGGGCATCCTCCTCCTGCTGCTGGTATTAGCCAGAGATACAACTTCATGAGTCTTCTGGATTCACCCGTGTTGCTGCTGTCTGTGAGGATAAACTGACTCCATCTAAGGTCTCCTAGCTCCTGGGAGCTTGCAGCAGTGTTTTGTAAGGGATGGTTGTCAATCTTTGCTGGCAGAGCAGAAAACACAAGGAATTTCTTAGCAGATTGGCCCTTCCATTCCATGGTATCCCATGCTCCACATGTGGCAGACAGCAGCTTGTTCCGTAACTCCCCTGGATTTGCTTTGTGCTGAACACCTGATTAAATTGCTGCAATCTGTGTGTCTGCCTCTGTGTGTCCCAGGAGGTAGCAAAGGGCACTCAAGTTGAGGTAGCAACTCTAAGTTGCAACATGTGGCTGGAGAAGGGCATGTTAGAGCTTCTGTCACCAAGGACCTGTGCAGAGGGGTTGTCCTAATGCAAGGGTGTCTGTGCCTTTGCTGGCAATGCACCCCCTTGTGCGAGGACCAGACTGGAACCATTTGTTCCCTCCCTCTGAGTCTTAATCCCAAGGTTTTCTACTTTAATTATTTCAGTGGCACGTATAAGTCCTGCCCCTATTCCTTTGAGGGTGCCAGTCTGCACATGTTCAATGCAAAAGCCTTATGTTTTGTTGAATCTGGCACTCTTCCCTGAAGAGATTGGGCCTGCGAATTAGCTGGGAGATGAATCGAAGAGGCCGGTGGGATTTTGCCTCCGACTGCTTTCTGCCGGCTGAGCCATGCTGACTTTCTCAGGGAGCCACGGTGGCTCTCAGGATGTTCCGCCAACCTCCCCCGTGTGTCCACTTGATCCTCACTGCTGCAAGAAAAAGCCAAGTCCCTGCAGTGCAAGGAAAGCGCATCCTTGGTGTGGGGGGGACTGAGGGATGGGGGTGCCTAACCAGGCATCATTCCCATGGGTGACACCGATCCTGCTCGCTGGCACTCGGCGCCGCTCGGGACGTGGTCCCCGGTGCATCAGGCTGTGGTGTGGAAACGGGCTTGGTTGGTCATTTATAGCTTGGGTTTCTTTTTATTCCCAGGTTTTATTTTTATTACAAAGGGAGACTCTCCTGCCTGCCCTGTTGTTCCTGCACTGCCCTGGGTTGTTCCAGCAGCAAGGTGCGGTGGTGAATTCATGGGCCATCAGCAAGGATGCTGGTGAGCCCTTGTTGCCTTTAGTGAAGCAAGCTAAGCAGAATTAGATCCCTTTTTAGATGTTTTTCCTCTAGCAGGCAATCGCTGTAGGAAAAATGAAGTTTGTGTCTTTCCAACTGCTGGTGGAGGACTGTGGATGAAAGAACAAATGCATAAAGAAACATCCCTCTGGTAAGGTGTCCACATATCTCCTGACTTTGCAGGTCATGCCCATATGCTGGAAAAAAGAATGGGTCTTTTTTCTTTGAAATGAGACTCGGTCTCCACTGCTGTATGTTCAAAGCATCTTGAGACACCCACTGATAAATGAGCACTCAACGTTGCCTGTACCAAGACAGGTCAGAAGCATAGGAGAGAGTGAGCCATGATAACACGTGTGCCCACCTTCTCCAGGCAGCAGTAGAGTTTGAGTTAAGGCAGCTTTTTATTACAGGCTTGCGGAGTTTAGTGGGATCATCTAATCTCAGCACTGGGCTTGGTCATAAGTTTAACCATAAATTTAACCAAGTGTAGGTACACCTGACTTAATCCCTGCTTTGAAACGTCTGATGTTACCATGAGGTTACCAGACAGGCAACTCAAAAGAGACCTTTGGCTGGACTGCTGCTTAAAGACACCAATGGAGGATTTCAAGATTGAGCACAGTGTTCTTCATGTCCATGTGAGCTTGGGTCTCCTTAACCACTGCCTCTCCTTTCCCCCAACCTGGCAGTGCTATCATGCAGACAGCAATGATGAATGGGGAGAGCTTTGCATGAGATACAGCTTTTGTACAGGTACCTCCTTCATGGGGGTCCTTTCCGTAGTTTCAGTTGTGCCGGTGGAGTTTGGCAGGGCAGTTTTCTTGTTTTATTTTTTTGTTTGTAGGGTCTGGTAGCTCATAGCATCTCACTGACGCACATGTCTGAAATGTAATTAAGGCCTGGACTGTTCAGCCTTTTTGCCCTCCTTCATCTACAGCCACCAGCCAAATTTCTTCCCTTGGTATAATCTGCCACTTTACAGCTCCAAGGTGCTCTGACTACTCCTCAGCTCATGCAATGGTGCCAGCAAGAAGTTCTCCATTCTTTGTAGGCATCAAGACTTCGTGCTCACTCTTAAATACAGAACATGTTTGAAAGGGATGACTTTCATGGGGAGGTTGAGAGAGCAGAGACCACTGTGCCTTTTAATCTGATCTAGCCTATAACTTTCATTATAGCGCAGATGGTTTTCATCCATTTGCCCCTGAGCTGAGCTGCAGAACTTGACTTAGCACCAAGTTACCATATGTAGGAGGAGGAAGGGAGGCAGTGCACTCAGGCCCTTCCCCACCACAGAAGGAAAATGTGGGAGGAAAGGTGAATTACAGAAGGGCTTCTTGAAGACAAGTTGTTGAGGTGATAAATGAGGAGGGATTGAGTAATGACTCGTTCCTGTGAACTCCATTCAGGAGCAATGTTCTTTGATAACCTTGGTCTGATTGTCCTAGGATTGTCTGCATTGCAGTTAAATTTGCGATTGAGTCATAGGCGGAGGCAATTATATTTTAAGGACATGAGTCATTAAAGGATTATAGACACTTTTGCCTTAAAGGGTACTACTACCAATAGTTTGTGTAGGTTGTTCATGACCTACATGAAGGGCAAGCACTGTAGGTGCTGCTGGAAGAGGATGTCTTCAGCTGATTCAGAGAGACTGGGGATACCAACTCAGTTCCTTTTCTTGCTGGTAGAAGAATTAGCTGAGATGAAGGTGGTGCAATGGCAACTTTGCTTGCCTTGACGGGGTGGTTTGCCCCTCTAAGAGCCAGAGAAATAATCATTTTCTGCTTTCTGTAGCAGGGTTTCTGTAAGAGGTGTTTGAGGATGGGATTGGTGGGGTTGCTATTTTATCTCATTTGGGGATGTTATTTTGGAGCTCTGTTTACTGAGGGAGGGTGTGAAATTTTGATAGGTGCAGACAAAAGGGCTAAATAGAGCATGTTGCTAAAATATCATTTCTGTGTGTTTTTTTTCTTATTCATCGTTGCCTCACAAGGGCTTTCTGATAGCCAATGGAATATTTAACAATAAGTGGCAAGTTCCTTTCCAGGTTATCAAGTCTCTGTTCCACAATGTTCAGCAGTCCTTCACATCCGAGCACTTGTCACATGTGTGTTGGTAGGTGCCCAAGGCTGGTGGTTTCTCTTTCTGCGTTGGTGCTGGAATCCGCTGGGTTGGGAGGTCCCCATGGCGAAAATGCCACCAAGAGTCATGTGAGTTATAGCGTATGAAAGCACTTGCTTTTGCTTCCTCGGGTCTTTAATAAAACAGAAGTGTTCCAAAACATCTCCTGCTAACACTTTCAGGTCTCTGTAACCTTTACTTAATCACACCATTGCCATAAGCTTGCCGGGTTCTTTAGATATCAAGTGAGATAAAGTTCCTGCCCAGGGGAGCTCACACTCATTTAGCATGGTGAATTATGACATTGACTCCTGGGATTAAGATCAGAGGCTGATAATGTCTAGGAGAAGTGTTTGGTGGAATGCATTGTTCATATCAGTTCTCACCACACGTGGGGCTGGAGCAAACAATCCACCAATTTGCACCACTCAGTATGTTCTGCTCATGGCCATCGAATCACCATTGGGGCCTTGCTGGAATCTTAAAGGCCAGATTAGAAAGTCAGGTTGCACCAGAGGAGAGAAGCTGCTCAGCACACAGGAGGTGAAGTCTGGGAAGCGCAGCTGGAAAATGGGATGAAGAAGAGCTAGAATGTGGGTTTGGGCAAAGATGTGGCAATGATCTGCGGCCCAGAAAGGCAGAAGTGAACCCGTTCTGGGATTTCCACAAACTCTTGGTTTGGATGTGAACTTGTCTTGCATATATTTGAAAATCACAGTGCCTCGTCACAGCATGTCCTTAAGTGCCTAAAGAATGATATATATCTGGCCCTAGATTCCCCATGTTCTCATTTCTGGCAGTAAGAGGAGTGTTTGTGCTTGTGATGGGGAGCTGGCTGGCTACCACCATTCATAGATAGGCTTTGAAGGAGTGGGCTGTAGGTGACTGTGTCCTACAGAGGGATTTTGATCTAGCAGCTGGTGAAACAGAGCCAAGTTCCTGTAAGTGAAAGGCACTGCTCACCCTGAAGCAGAGAACTGTGTTGTAGAAAACTAATCCATGGGCAGGGAAGACAGGACAGAGATGTGCCTTCTCCATGGTGTAATCACTTACTTGCCTGGCAGGCTTGACTGTTTTGAATAAATATTAGTTTCCCAACCATTGGCCCTTTTTCTCTTTGAATGTGTAAATAAATACCTTTCAGTTATCCCCCGAATGCTTTTGGATGGACTCCCAGAAGAGTTTACATTGTGGATGGCTTTGTCACATGCCCGAAAGCAGCTGTCTTCTCCAGCACCAGTGGCTGGCTACCCGTCCTGTGCCCAGGAGAAACCCAGATAAGTGTATTTGAGGAGCACGTGGACATGTGTGTGAGGAGCACACACGTGTGTGAAGACAGCGATGTTCAGATGTGTTTCTTTTGTTGCTTGTTCCCAGCTCCATCTAAAAGCGCAGGCTCTTTCAAGTCTTGTGAGCAGCCATCATTCTTTGAAAGGACAATGGAGCAAATGAACTTGCAAAACTTGCTGCTGTGATTACCGGTCACATCGCGCACAGGCCGCCTGCTACCTCCTCAGCTCGGTTACGTAAATGTGCAGCACCCAAGTTAGCAGCCTCCTCTGGGAGAACTGCCGTGATGGCAGCGTGCCTCTGCCGCAGGGCTCCCACCGCTCTTATCAAAAGCACCCGAGTCTCCGGCCTGCCACGGGCTGGGGCCTGGAGGATGACACTGGCTCTGCCTGGTTGCTCCATGGGAGTCTTTTGGATTCCTGCTTGTTTGAAGAATTGCTGCCCTGACAGGAGCCAAATGCTTGTAGTACTGATTGCAAGCTATGCTGGAAAGCGGTTGACGGGTGGTTTGACAAGACCATTTGCCAAGATCTCAAATGGATTTAAATTGGAGGTATGAAGATTGCAGTTGCTTGAAAATGTCATTTCTTCTTTGGCACCTGTTGCTTCTCAATCTTGTTTGTGTTTGACAACAGTTTGCTGATGATGAGATAGAACTTCAGATTCCAAGAAGCATCAGTCAGGAGAAGTTTTTTGGGGGAGATATTAATGTCAGGCAAAAGGTAAAGCAATAAACATTTTTATTACTAACAGTGAGGGTGCCAGAGCACTGGAACAGGCTGCCCAGAGAGGTTGTGGAGTCTCCTTCTCTGGATTTTTTTGTCTTTTCTGGTTCAGGTAAGGTAATCAGGCTTTGTCTTCCTTATTGTGTGGATAAAGAGCAACCAAATGGTATGCAATTTGCCTTGAGGGAGGAGTTCATGAAATCTTAGTTGAGTACCTCGGTAACAGTTTTGAGGCTCTTGGAGTCTCCTCGAAATGCTGCTCCTGTCCTTGGGCAAAGGTGCTCTGCGGTCACCCGAGGCCACCGCGCGGAGGTAAAGCTCTACCTTGAGGTGTTTTAGGAGAGGAATGAAAGGCACGTGCTTTCCACGGAGCTGCAGAGGGCAGCGAGTGCTGAGTGAACTCACATGAGGGTCCCTTTCAGCTTGTGCCTTCATACTCTTGTGGTGGAGCCTGTTTGAGCCCCAGAGCAAAGTCTGGGCGGCACCACACGGTTTGCATATCCAGTCCATAGAAAGCGCTGAAGGCCGAAGCGCCTCTCCTTGTGCTCCTGCTGAGGACTTCTTTCCTGACAGATATAAAAATGGCTGTGTTGCGTGGAGCTTCCAGACTCAACTGTTTGGGTGAAGCTGCAGCGGTGTCACTGTGTTGGTGGCATTCAGAGACACGCTGTGGCTGAGGAGGTTCAAGGGTTAAGTTCACTAAGTTCAGTAACTTAGTGGTCAGTGAGGCTGGAGAAGACAGAGTGCCTCCTGGGGTATATATCATTGTATATTCACTGACAATGTGCTGAGAATACTCCAGGAATGAAGACATAAAGAGGGAAGAGGGAGCGAGGGCTCCATGAGCCCATCACTGCAGCACCCACAAAACAGGGAGTGCTTTGGGCAAAGGACAGCAGCCCAATATCCCCTTATCATTTTTAGTTTTTTAACTTGCAGTTCGCATGCTGCTGGTTCATAGTCGCATAGTTTTTCCAAATAACTGCTGTGTTCCTTCTGCCTCGGATGAAACTCGTGCATGTGAAAAGCTTGCTGGCTGCTGCGCATCTCAACAGCGTCTGTCAAGAAGAGTATCTACAGAATGGGACTTGTTGTGAAGCGCCCCCACCACTACGGCCCTGCACATCCCTTGCTGAAAGTGGCATTTCTCTCTCCAGGAGAGGCGGGTGTGTGTTTTAGAGATATTCTGTGCATGGGTAGGCTTGAATCATCCTTATCTAAACTGTGCAGGTAAGTCGAAGAAGATAAGCGGTCTGTTGGGTTACTTGTGTGAATCAGAGATGAATCTTGGAGGTTATCATTCTGGATCCTCATTGCAGGTGGAAAATGCTGCTTTGTGAGTAGGCAGTGTATGAACCTCCCATAAGGAAGGGTTATATCTCCCTCTGCCTAAGATTGAGGGCCAAACGCTCCAGAGAGCACGGGATGGCTGAAGATCCTGCATTTGCTGTCGGATGCTGTCGCTTACTGTAGCTGTTCTGCTCTGTGAGCAGAGGAAAGCACCACACACTATTCATGGTAGTGTGTGTAGAAATAGGGTAGAAATATCCATGTGATATAGTAGAAATATCCATATGCAGGGTAGAAATAGCCATATGCAGGAGCAGCATGATTTTCTCAAGTTGCCAAAGAACCCAGAAAATGCATGGAATTAATACAGAGTGTAAAGAAGAACTATAATGCAAATACACTCGCATACAGTGTATGTACTTATGCATGTATCTTGTGTGCAATTGTATATCTGACCTTTTTTAATCTGGTGCTGCTGTCTTTTGGCATTTGCAGTCCGTAGATACTTTCCAAACTACAGTTAACCTTTGCAAAGCTACCACCCAGTATTGCTGCAATTGAAATTGTAAACCAAACATGAAGTCATAAACACTTTTTGTCACATATAACAAGCATAATTATATTACCTAAAATGAATGTTTGCTTGTGTGGGTCCATTTCATATGAGACATCAAACACATTGGAAAGATGTCCCGTTTGACCTGTCTGGGCGCTTTTGCAGGCACAGGTCTCCCATCTTATTTTGGGTTCGGACAGTCACTTGCACAGCCGAGTCCTGACCCATAAGTAGTATCAGCATGGTGTAGTCACACTAATATTCTCCTTACAATGATATTCTATTCCTAACAGTGAGATCACTATTAGCTGTTCTGAAAATAGCTAAAGTGTCATCATAAGCTTCTGCCTCATTTTTTGATGGTGAAACTATTTCCTTATATCTTCCTCTTGCTGTATTCTGCTCTGGAAGGTCCACACAGAGACTGCGCTGGATACAAGCAGTAAGGAAGTCTTGTGCTTAACAGGTTGTCAATGCAACAGATATGACTTGCCTTTACCCTTCCTTTGAAAACTTCCAGTGTGTTGGAAGTGTGTTTTACCATGGTGATCATTGCAAACAGAAAAAAAAAAAAAAAAGAATAGAAAAATGATAGAAAAAAAGAATGGGAAAAGAAATAGAAACCCCAGGGCTTGGGAGCATAAATGTACTCTATGGTCAGCTTTCAAAAATTATGACTACAGTACAGCACGTTGCTGTCCTGTTAGTGCTTGTGTGACCCCGATCAAGGGATGCGGGAGACACTCAAGGTGAGGGCCCACTGCAGCATCTGCAGTGGAGAAGAGGGCCATGGGAGCAAGTCTAGGGATGAGCAGGTGTTGGTGAGGAAGGAGGGTCAAGTGGTGAAGGGTGAAGAAGTAAAGAGTTTTGCTAGGACTAGGGGATGTGTCTCAGGGTACAGGTCAGAAGCAAAAAGGTGGTGGTTAAAGGGGTGGGGGGAGGCAAAAAACAGAAAATGGTAAATGTTCCAGATTTTGGAAATAACTTGTTTTGTTCATCAGGTTTGATTTTTCAGCTTTGAATTCTATTAACTTCTGATTTTTAGTAGAATTCTTCAGTGTTTGAGTGTCACAAACCAAGTTAATTTTATGCTTATACAAACTTCATTTTTGGACTTAAAAGTATCTGTGACAAGGTCCTACTGCTTTTTAAGTCTCACCAGATCTTAGCTCTCCCCTTCCAAAACAGATGCAAGATGTTTTGAGAGCCAGGTTTTCTTGCTCTATAGAAAGAAGAAAGCCCAAGATGTTGGACTGCCACTGTGTCTTCAAAATCAGTACTGGTAAAGTAGAAGCAATAACCTGCCTGCTTCTGCAATGAAGAATAATAGTTTATGCACACAAGAAAGATGCATGTTGTACTGTTTGAGCAATACCTGGAAGGGAGGCCATGTGCAATGGTTTGGTCTCATGGAGTCACAAAATACTTCTGAAGTGCAAGACGAATCAGTTACGTGTTGTTTTAGAGTGTACTATAATGAACTCGTCATTCTGAAATGTCTTACCAGAAAGTTTGACTCTGGTTTGTTATACGGCAGTTTTGCAAAAGTTACATAGGAGTTGTTGAAAGCACTGGAAGGACTTCACCTACCTGTTCTACTCCCACAGAATGTCGTCAGTGTTAGGATGGCTAATGAGATGAGTGGCCAGTTTGCTAGGGCTGACGAAAGAGGTGATGGTGTTTTCAGAGACTGACAATGAAGAGTCCTTAGACAGATGCCCCTTGACTTCTCAGAGCCCCATTTGCGTTTTAGCATCTGAAGGCAAAGAAGTCAATGTGATTATTTGTTTCCCACGTGAATGCTTAAACTCCAGCTAAACTCACACTGTATTTTATGAGTGCATAATTCCCTTCTACTTGTTTGAAGAGCAACCCACTCATTTTCACACCCAATTTTATTTAGAGAACAAAGCCTTTTCCACCCATAAATGGTGTCCTTTGCTTTCTGCAAAGAAATGCAACTTTACACTTCCATCTCTCTTCCCTCATACAAGAAACCCAAGTTCAGAATCACAACCTGAAACAAAACTAGGTAGATGCTGCTTTTCTCCTCCATAGGATCTAACCTCCTAGATTGTGGTGGCATTTATCACATGAAGGCTCAATCTTCGCAAGGACAGAAAAGCCGAGAGACTCCCTGGTCCATCTTTTGGCTTGTAAGTGCTTTGCTCACAGTCCCCTGCTTGCATCAGCAAAGCACTTAAGAGGCAGTTCAAGGAACCACTCTAGAGAAACACCTAGGATATTTTAAGTACTTTAATAAAAATGTAAATATAATACAGTGAATAAGAACTGTGGAATACAGATTATCTATGGTGAAGTGAAAGATTGCAGTACAAAGCCTATAAAGCTGCAGATAACAAAGAATGAGAAAAAAGGTTTCTTGTACTCAGGGAGTCTGACTTGTGTCTCTAAGGGTAGAAAAAAATGTCTTAGAGCATGTCTTTTATTATCTACCATGACACTCTGCTATATAAGGCAAACAAATGTACCTGTTCCACTCTGGGGGCCTGAGCTTGTATTTTGTGCCCTCGTTTGTGAGAAATCATGTTTGGCCTCTTGCCTGTTATGCTTTCCCCTTATCCTATTAGTTTAACTTGGTATAACTAACCTTAAAACCAGGCTTATGCTGTCTTTTCTCTTTTTTTCCCCAAGCTTTTACCTATATTGATTTAACCTAGTACTAATGTTATCTTTGGCTAATGAATGTATATTCAGGCCAAGTAAATGGATTAAGTTTACAAAGTTGTGCTGTCATGTGACATTCACAGCCAGAGGCAGATGTCCGAGCATGGAGAATATCGTGAGGTATCGGTGAGATTCACCAAAACCAGCGTGGTGGCCCTCAGCCCCTTATGTGTTCAGTAGAGAAGGTTAGGCTGCTCCTATTTGTCTTAGCTATCTATTTTAGGAGGGATTAAGTTGTTTTACTCAAGTGCTTATCCCTCCCTAGTGACTCTCCATAAATTATATGGAGCAATAGGGGCAACTGGTCTTCAAACTTGGGCGCTTCAGCGTGGGGTTCTGATGTTAATGTGGTACCAGGGCCAGTTGTGATTGACAGCACAGTAGGAGACAAACATTGCCTGGACCACAGAAGAATAAAAACGTAAAGATAAACAAGGCACATCATTGAAAAAGAGATTGATATATCTTCTTTTGAGGCCTAAGAAAGGTAAACACAGAGAGTTTATCCAGAAAGTGTGCAGTCAGAGGCATGTATATTGGATCCTTGTGTCGGACACTCAACACAAAGTCATCTCTCCTGATTTTTTTTTGGGGAATAAGTCCTAGAGATTTACATGCAGATCCTTAGCAACAGTCAGGCTGTTAAATTCGTAGCTCACCGGTGTTCTGAGCCATTTTCTCCCTTTTTTTTTTTTTCTCTTTTTTCTTCTAGAGTCTAGGGCTATATCTGCTTCCCTGTGTGGTTTTTTTTTTTTGCCTTCTTTCTTTTATTTTTTTGTGGATCTGTATAACTGTCTTGCCCTATAAATTTGATTGCCATGTGTAGTGCCTTTTGCAGACATTGTTGTCTGCAATAAAATGTAGAATGTTACTATGTCAGTTTAGCAGAAGGTCTTACCCAATGCACGAGGGTGGATTTCAGCCCGATTTGCAATGTTAGTGCTGGAAGGAAGCTAGGATGTTATTTTTATTCACCTCAGTTGTTTGTAATTTCCCTCTCTGTTTCTAAGGAGCCTTATTGAAGTTTTGTTATCTTTTCCAATATCCTACTCTCTGTGTTTCTAATATCAGCTAATATCAGCTAATATCAAAAGGGAAAGTAGCATAAGGTTCTTAGAGTTGCCTCTTTATCAGAAAGGAAAACCTAAAAAAAAAAAGAGGTGTCTTTTCTTGACTTAATTTATTTTAAAATTAGAAAGAAAATCTGTTGTTCGGAGACAATATGAGAAGATATTTTCTATGAAGTTGAAAACCCTGGTGCTGGGCTGTCCCACACTGTGGTACGTGCTAGGCTGTCAGTGCAGCATCGTGATATGAATACTGCCTTCATCTCTCGCAGATCCTTTGTGCAGTGATGGAGTCCAGAGTGGCTGATTTTTTATGGAGTATCACATCCTCCTCCACCAAAACTGTATGTTATAGTGTGTTTTATAGCAGGTTGTCAGCTTCGTTTATGGCTGAGGCATTGCAACTGTTTGCAGTGTCTGCTGGAAAATTCCACTCCCCAAAAAAATCCTTTTTTTTTTTCCCAGCACTAGGAATGCCAGGAATACAATTTTCCTAGTATTAGCTCTTTATTTATTCTGATTAACAAATCTGATCCTCAGACTCCTGCTGATCTTGGGCTTACCTGATTAAACTGATGACTGATCCAAGAATGCTTAATCTAAATGAGGTTTGTACTAGTTTGTCAGTTTTCCAAGCTCATGGTTTCCATCTATTTCCTGATCTACATCTTTTTTACAGGAGGTAAGAGAAAGGAAAATGCAGATTTTCCTTGAAAGTGTCTGTATTTAAAGCCCCGCTTTTGCAATCATGGGCACATGTGGTTTTATTTTACTCACTGAGGTATTTCCAGTGACCTCATGGACCTTAAAGTGGAAACAATTGCTCGGTTGCTGCAAATACAACTGAGTT
>NW_010585697.1:40519-78584 GCF_000705375.1 Tinamus guttatus
AGGCATTGCCTTGGGGATGCTGGTTGACAAAAGCTGAGGCTGTGCTAGCAGTTCAGCAGTGGTGATGCACGGGCACCAGCACCCGATCTTTTCCATTTACCCATACTGACACAGTCTTGGGGACCTAACGCAAGTCTTTTGGCCCACATCCGTGAAATATTAAGGCTTCCAAATGCTGCTTAAACATTTCTATTTCAGGTATGATAGCTTAATTACTTTGGGCTGTCTATGCCTTTGAAAATAAGCAAAGTGAGGTTCTCAAGTCATTGGGATGTTTTCACTTTGCAATTTTTACTCTCTCCCCATCTCATTTAAAGTTTCCACAGTAAGGATTTGAGAACTACAAAAATAAAGCTTCGGAAAGAAGTTTATTTGTGACTAAGATTTCTCTTGCTTCACCATGCTTGGACTCTGAGGGAAGGGGAAGTATTCAAGTATTTCCTATGAATACTTATCTCCATGTCCTCATCCTTGGGCTTTTTCTTAGTATGTGAATTACTGTTAGTTATGGCTAGCATACAGTTTTGTATTAATTTATCCTTTATATTGAATGTCAAGATTCAAAAGACTCCTCAAAACATAATTATCAAAACAAGTGTTCTTCATAGGGATTGTATTTCAGGTGCAGCATGGTAAAAGCACAAAACAACAAAATTTACAATCCAGGAGAGTAAGATAAAGGAGATTGTTACATGGCTTTTGGATTTTTTTTTTTTTTCTGAAGCAGATGACAGAGTTCTGAGCGGCTCCTTTTTAAAGATGTTTAATGTGGTGGGATTTTTACACTGGGAAAAGAAGTCCAGAAGAGGCCAAAAAACTCCTACCCCACAGAAATGTCTTTTTGGGGTACTGATATCGCTTATGTTTATGTGTCAAAACCCAGGATGCAAAAAGAGCTCTTGAAAAGGCCAGTAATAGGTGAACTCTGAATAGTATTTATTTGATGTAAAGAGAAAAAAAATACAGAATAGTTTCAATAATAAGATAACTTAAACCTGTAAGAAAAGGCTGTTAGGAGTGATATTGGGAAAAAGCACGATACACATATTCTGACCGAGTAACATGTGTGACAAGTTACGAAATAAATATTATTCTGCATAGGTTTACAGGAAGACTTTGATTCTCTGGATAGCGTGGCATGAAGAATCAATTCAGACTGAGGTGCAATGTCTAGCTGAGACGTGGCCTTGCTCTCTTGTCATTTTTCTCCTCTGGTTGCATCGTGCCTCTACAGCACTGCTAAAATGGTCCTGTTGCTCAGCAACAGCAACCTGAAATAGCACCAGCCAAAGGAAATGTGCTGATTTACATCAGTCATAAAGTGTGTACTCTACACAAGAGCACAGATTGGACATAGGAATGAAACTTGGCCTTTGCCTTCAGCCTCTTGCATTAGCCTTGGCCCCTCTCTCTGGGGCACGAGTCCCTTACGAGGGAGATTTCAGTTTAGACTCCGGAAGCTCTTCCTTTCCGTGAGAATTTGACAGACATATAGATGTCCTGGCCTAATCCAGTCTCCATCTAGGGGTCCAGTGACATCCCTAGGAATTGGATCAAGTTTTGATGTCCTGCTTGCATTGCGTTTTTCAGCCTTGACTATACTTCTGCAGGCACAATTCCATGCCTTCAGCTACCTCTGCCTCCTGTTACAGAAGCAGACTTCTTAATTGTATATTTAAGAAGATATTCATGCAGCCAAATGCCTTAAATATAATGCATGGAAGTTTTCCAAATATCTGGAACCTTCTGCTCCCACTGCTGATTTCATACTTTTATTTTACTATATCTTCTAGGCCGTTTGATGTAATTTAAGAGCTACCTGTCTTTGCAAGCTCAGCAATGAAAAATAGAGGAAAACCTACATCAAACTCAATGATCTATGAGTATTTCTTTTTAATTAACACCACAAAATGTTATGTAGATATATATCAAGGAAAAATAGCAAATGGTACATCTTACAAGCCATCTCTGAAATGGCATTCATAAAGAAATGCTGTCATTTGAAAACCTACCACTTCACTGAAAAATATTGCCGGCGGTTCATCTCAAATATTTTTCACTCAGATCTTTTTGGTATTTATAAAAGACATTTTCCTTTCCCAGCCTCATATATCAGCTGCTGTATTCACAATCTACTTTTTATTTACTCTACCACAAGAAGAACAGATTTGGATTCACTTTCCCACCAGAAATTTTACTGATGTATACTAATGCCAAGTGAAGGACCTGGTCATGAAGGAAAGTATCTGTGGTGAAGAAGTCAAAATCTAGCTCATATTTTCTTAGGGTTGGTGACACCTTTGTCTGTTTCTGCTGTGTATCTAGTTTCAGCAACACCTATTCATTTCGCAGAAACCCAGATTAGCTTCTGAGCCCTCGCTGAGAGTTACTCCTTGAAGTCCCTCACATGCCCTATTGTGGTTTATTACCCGGAATCGTCAGCTTCCTTATTGCCGGTCTTAAATTTATTTGGGATTTAGGGAAGAGCGCATGGTGACAAAGCAGGCTCACAGTCTAGGAAGAGCAGGTTCATGAGCCTGACTCATCTTGATGAGATAACACCCATGGAAGTAGCCACCAGAGGCTGTGTGTGAGATGCAAAGTCAACTTCCTCCTTTGCTGTCTCTGGACCCTAGGAGTCCATGGAAGGATTGCACATCACTTGTCTGCTCCAGAGCTCCCCTACACTCATCTGCTGCCATGATGTTCTCCAGGGCTGGCGTTGGCAAGAAATCCTGGTTATTTATTTTACAATCCACCCCTTTCCTAATTTACTGCCACCCCTTTCTGATGCCAGCACAGAGGGATGGCAGAGCAGCGACTTCAGCAACAGCCTGGGACATGCACATTTCCTGCTTGATAGCTACAGGTTGTGGGGGGAAAGTTTAGGACAGAAGGTCAAGGAGATCAGTTCAAAATAATTCTATTTATGGCACATTTCATTATATAGGGATGGGACAGCAATCAATCTGCTGCTGCCCCCTGCTTTTGCAATCCATGACCAAATTTGTAAAAAGCAACATGAAATTAACAGAAAATCATGTTTTGTTTTGTTCTTCTTCCTTTTTCAAGAAAATACTCCTTTCAAAGACAGATTTACAGACTTTTCTCTGCAGTGGGATGGGTCTGATTTTTTAAAGAAATGTTAGAGTAGTGCAAACTAAAACATTCAAAAGCTAAGGCTTCACAAACACCCCAATTATTGTGATTTTTACCACAAGTCTTGCACACACTAGCGACACTGTTATCCAAGCAATTATCCATGTCCATCCTGTGCACAGTGATTATTAATGGCTAGGCTTGAGAGAGCCTCCAGCTAGAATTCTCCATCACCTATTTTCTATTTTTTTTTTAATGCACTTTTTTCCAGTTCTCTGCTACTATGAAACTCTCTAAGACATACCCTATTGCTGTAGTAAGCTGAGTTTAACCATAAATTAGGAGTCCCATCAGATGCCAAGATATGTTCTATTCTTCACTGCTTTACATCTGATTGCTGTGACCTGGATTTTCAAGTGTCCTTTTAAGCATATATGCTCTTAAATCATTGCAAATTGGTCTTGGGAGGGGTTCTTCTAACACTGTGCAATTCCTTCTAAACAGGATGGAACAAAGAAATATCGAGGAAAAAGTCTCTTTGCTCATAAGGTGGTGATTTTTTTTTGACTTTGTAGCACAGAAATCACTTTTTTTGGAGGAGGAATTACCTTCTGCTTTTGCCTTATATCCTGCAAATTATCTCCCTTCCTGGGCCTTTACACAGCGCAGCAAGACTTCTGATGTTTCTTCACCTTCAGATAGTAAGCTCGATTGGCTTCTGGATAGGTGACCTTGGAGAGGGGTAGCTTGTAGATGGCAAAGTTGTTTGTGGTTATTAACAGAAATGTTAGTGCAGACAAACAAAAAGACCAGGTTCCTGATGGCAACCCAAACTGGAAGAAAAAAATAAAGAAAACCCAATGTAATGTGGGACTTTCTCCAACTGATCCCTCAGCTCTTGAAAAAATACTTAGAGCTAGGCAGGTTGGAATGAACTTTCTCAAGGAAGCCTTGAGTTGGTTTTGCATGGAGCATCTTCCCAGGGAGGCCAGATTTCTTAATGAGACCTTGACATTGTGTGTTAGCCTATAGCATCTATCATCTCTGGTGAGAGGGCTGCCTTCTCTTTGAGCATCTTCTGTGATTTTGGATGGAGCTGAAATAGGAGTGGGTACCAGCAACATCCAGCTTTACCCCAGGCTGTTGTACTGACTGCCTTTTGGCACTTGGGCAAAGCAGTTAGAAACAAACTCAAGGTTTGCTCACACGCATGGCAGGTCCCTTTCTCAGTTGCTCCAGGCACAAAGTATGGCCACATAACTATTTTGGGGGTGATAAGGACCGATCTGTGGAAGTTCAAGTGAGCTCCAGGGAGGAAAAGTGGTAAATAATGCTAATAATGCTTGCAAGGGACCTGTTTCAGTGAGGAGCACAACTCCCTGAGCAGACTGTGTCCCTCTCCTGGGCTTCTTCTGCTTTTGTCCAAATTGTTCTCCAAATCTCAGTCTTTTTGCTCAAGAGACAGGAGCACATACAAAGTGCTTAAATCTGTATTTGGAAATAAGACCATCCTACTGCGTTGTGTGAAGCTAGTAAACTACTTACCACAGCCAACATATTAGTCAGTGTTGCTCCCATGTAGGCACTAAAGAGTGCTGTAAGAAGAAAGATAATTCCTGGTGAGTTCAGTTGCTCATAGCACGGAGGAGCCAAGAAAGGACAAGCATCTTGAGCAAGCTTTCATGCTGCTGCAGGTAACTCCCTCCTTCTGCCTAATCAGTATTTACAAAACTGCCTGGGTACCCCTGGCCTTACAACTTGCCTTTGCACAGAATGTCCCCTTCAACCTGGAGCCCATGGAAAGGGAAAAACAGAAAAAGAGGTGGAGTAATGAAAATTGTGATGTAGGCTTTGGAATCACATGCTGGTGTGGAAAGTATGTGGCTTGATGGATGGGGGTTAAATAGGGAAATAACACTTCTACCCACATTTATCCTGCCTCCAGGGCTAGAAGGTGGGTCAATGTGATACAAAGCTAAATCTTTTTTATATGCACACTGAATGAGCAGTATTTTCAGCTCTCTGTGATATTGAAATTTCATATGGAATTGCCTTATAAATAATTCTTCAATCATTCTGTGGTGCCTAACTCATGCCTCTGGTATCCATTTCAATAGACGTAGGAAATTGTACTGTCTAATTTTGGGTGCAGGCTGATCTTGAGCTCTGGTTTTCTCAAGGGTTAGATATGCCCTTCTCCAGAGAAGGAATCTGAGAATGTATCTTCACTGGGAAAGACCAACATGATGCATGCAACAACGTCTAGTGAATGCATTCATTATCTCAAAAAGAAGCAACTGATTTTGAAAACTTTAGTTAATTAGCATTGATCATTTCTTTTGTTTTGAATGTAATTCTTGGCTGAAGACAATTGTGCTGTTTTTATTTTGTGAGGATATGATATAGCAATAGCCCAACATCCACCTCAATCATTTGTCCAGTGCACCTAAGTCCATCTGTGGGTCTAGATGTGACCTGCCTGGCTCCATCCCAGCCCTAGTACAAATGCACTTTGTATCTTCAAAGGAAATACAGCAGTAGTGAAAATCCACAGCGTACGTACCGCAAGCAATTGCCAGCAAATGTGTCTGCCAGGTGAAAGCGTAGAACATGCCTCCGATTGCAATGCAGGAGAGGGAACTGTTGTAATTCCACAAGCCAGAATAGATTTTGCTAAAAGGTGTTGCTAAACTCAGGGCTGTAAAATAATTCAAAGATTCCATGGTCAAATCAATAAAAGCAGCTTAGAAACTGAGTTATTCCAAGTTTTCCGGATCTCAAGCTTGCCTGTGCAGGCCAAGTTCCTATTTGTAGACATGTTGTTACAATCTAAGACTAAAGCCATGTTAATCTAACTCAATCAGTATGGAAGTTACATGGTGTGACTGAGCTGAATTTGGCCCCGTGATTTCAGTGAAAGATATATGGATGAATGAGGATACATCATAAATATACCCCTGAGGCCTGCACATTCAGACTCATGGCCATGTTTTTTATCCAACTACTCCTAAAAGCATCAGGATGTGTCCAAAAATAAAATATTTCATGATAAAAATTCATTTCAAACAAAAATACATTTCTTTCTTCCCAACATTTCCACTGCTCTAAAATGAGTTAAGAAAATGGGCAAGTCAATCAAAAGAATCTTTAAGACAGAAATCTATATCCTTTTTCAAGCCGTCATTTTCCAATGGAAAAAACATTTGTGACTATAAATGTTCCAGTCGCTCGAGTTCTTATATTTGCTGTGCTTCTGTATAAATCTCTGACAGAAATCAAATCTTTACCTGCCAACATCCCCACTGCTGATCCAATTGCCGCATGCAGACAAATGAGTGGAGAGGAGATAAATAGAGCAACCAGGAAAATTCCCCCAGTCCAGGGGTTATCACAGCCATATACCTGACTAACTCCGACTGGAATGGATTGGAGCAACTGCAAGAATGAAAGAAAGACAAATTGTTATCTGTTTTGTTGATTCATTTTTTGAGAATCCTAGTTTTCTTAGCCACTTTCAGTCTAATTTGACTGAATAATAGAAGTTCTGTTAAGTTCTGGAGGTTTTGTAAAAATTAGCTGGCAGAATGGAAGAAAACACAGACTTTTAGTGCCCACAGCAGCAGCCTGTGCTACCAGGCATCAAAAAACCCAGCTCAGTACCTCAGCCTTGAAACCAAGGGAATCTGGCCTCAAATGCACTATTGAGGAGACTCCTTGTTAAAATATTCACAGCCTAGAGAACCCAGTGGAAGAATGGATTTGCCCCCAAATTGGGAAGATGAGGAGGAAAACTACTAAGTGCCCAAATTTTTATCTGGTGTCCTGACAAATTCATTGGTGAATCTCCTTTCACTCAGCAGCGGGGCAGTTGTTCTGGGAAGTTGACTTGGAGTGTGGTGGAGCTGGTAGTTACTGCAACTCTCTCTCAATGCATTTCTCATCCCACATTGCTGCTGCTGTGTTTTCCTTCTGTAAACCTAGCACTAGGATGTGTTAATTAGTAACTCCAAAGCAAGCTAGGTAATGGGGATCATGGTGTGCTGTCAATCACAAGAACTTAGAACATCCACTTTCTGCCTCAGTGTAAAAATTCACTCTATTTATCAAGCATTGCACACCACATTGCACCTCTCTAATTGGGTAGATCTAATTATTTTATCTCTAAGATACTGAGAAAAGAATCAACTGGGTCAGTCTGTGACAGCTTCCAGAATAGAGGCTTGGCCTGTATTTGGCATTTGCTGGATGCAGTCTTGCTTTCCAGACTGCAGGTAGGAAGACTGTACATTCTAGGAAGAAAGTATGGCATTTCTACAGGGCTTTAATGAAAATAAATAATGCCTCATTCCTTTAGCTGGTATTGGTAGCTCCTCTGCCAGATTTTTGGTCTCTCGAAATTAAACTCAAAGGTAAATATATTCCATTAAAGGACTCAGAAGGGTTTATTTATTGACTTTAGATGTGCTATTGACTTTGTCTTGGCCATTTCTACAAATGATTACAGATCATGACAATGAACACAGGAGATGGAAGTGCCTGTGTAGATGAAGGCATTCAAAAAGGCGTTCACTTCTGGGTAGGCAGATCAGAGGACAAGAACAGCAGTATTTCTATGTCTGTTTGTATATCTCAGACACCCTTGGAATTTGCTAGGAATGTGAATGCTTGAGAATTGCAGAGTTGGTGGGACAGAGTCCTATTTTGTTACAGCGTAGAGGTGATTTTGAGGCAATCTTCCTCAAAATGATCTGTCCCACCCATGTGGAATAGTCTGTTTATGGTCCCCATAACATTATTCATCATAGATAAAGATCCCTTTAGAAATGTCACCTATGTGGATTGCTGTTTAGCATCAGTTAACTTCCCTTTCTTATTAACTTCCTCAGATCTGCTTAAAATAGTCCACTGAGCCTTAAGGGAAAACGGTTACTCTTGTATCCCTCTTGTTTACTGTGCTGTGCAGGAGAATTAAATATTGCTTTGCATAGGTCCCACTTGAATATTAGCAAAAAATATACGTATGTTTTGCACCCAAGTTTGTCATAGTAATATCTGCATGCTCATTTTTTATGCAATTTTGCAATTCAGGCAATTTTGGAAAACAACACTTTCTATGTAGAATCTATGAGTCAACTGGAGTACCAGCATAATCTGAGCTATGGAGCCATGGCCGGGATACCCATCGTAATGCATAATCAGATTTCAGAGGCACTTTGAGGATTATAATGTATACATTTAGGTCCAATTGTAAACAAAATATATCAAGTACCAAAAAGATTTTCATTCTGAGGCTATCAAAGATATGAATTCCTAGAGTCAACCTTTCTGAATTGGATAACTGCTGTTTCATAAATGCAATCTGTTTTTGCCAGGCCCTGTCGCAGTAATGTAAAGGAAGGCAGTATGGCTCTGTAGTGGGTTTCTTTGTAAATGAAGAAGGCTGTATTTTTAGGGAATCCTACCATAGGCACTTCAGCATCAGTCCAGGTGATGTTGGGTGTTGTTGTTGCAGGCTGAATGAGTGTTGTAGGGGAGGAGAGGTTATGGGGTCCTGAGGCAGCCAGATAGAGAGTCAAGGCCAAGTTGAAAGGCAGGGTGAAAACAGGCAGATCCCACTTACTGAAGATTGAGCCTAAAGCACTGGTGAAAATGGGGCTGAAAGAAGAACATAATGATCTCACTAGGAGCTTGTGATCACAAATGATTCAGTAACTGCTAGGCAAAAAAAAAAAAAAAAGTATTTGGACTACTGCAGGAAATTCATTTTGTCCATTTGTTTTCTTAGAAGCTGTTTGATTTTGTCAGTCTTTTTGACAGTGGAAGATATATTGGGATCGCTCTGCAAATTTCATGCCCTCTGAAGGGCATTTCAGTTAGCAGGGTGTGAGCTCCTATCATGTTTTGCAGTATGATATGATGTTTAATTTGGTGACCATCCAGGGGCCAAGATCCTGCTGGCATCAACTGGTGAAGCTCCAATGATTCAGAGGAGTTATTCCCCAGGTTGGTCTCAGTGATTTTTTTTTTTTTTTAGTGTACTTTAAGTGAATTGAATTTATGACACCAGGGCCAAGACTGGGTGAACTGCAATGAAGTGTCCTAGCTTAGGCTTGTGGTTCAGCATCATCAGAAGCAAACATTGGTATTGCAAGTATGCTTATTAAAGCGAGTATAAAACTACATGAACTTCAGTCAGACTGATGATCTGCATGGAGATTTAGTAATATCCAGCCAGACATTCAGGGCTCAAAGACCAATATTCAATTTTTTTGTCTGTCCAACTACCTGACAGAGTGTGGTGTCACGTGTGACTAAAGTATTATTAGCTGTTTGTTTTTGTGAGCGTTGAACATCGTCTTAGAACTACTGAGCAGCTTTTCTAACTCTATCCAGAGTGGTAAATTTTCATGACATTTTTATATGGTGGCTTAAATAGATGAAACACTTGCAGTTGATGGTGGCAGGGAATGGTGAAAATAATGTTTCTCTTGAGACAAGAATGAATTGATGCATTGCAGCAATATGGCTAACATTTAAGGCATTGAACTAACTCTGGTTAACCATCAATTTTCCATATGGCCTCTGGATTTATTTGTGATTATGTGTGTATTTCATTTGTTTTGGGCTTACATTCAGGTTTAAAAGTGCAGATAATAGTACAGCTCTAGAAGCATGGGCATACCAGTTGTGTTTCTTTTTAATTTGGATCCTGTAAAGCACATAAAAACACGATGTCTCGGTCTCGATCTCAGTGCAGAGACACATGAGCTGGATTGAGAAGCCAAAGAGATATGCGACTTACCATGTCATAGACACCAGTGCTACTGGAAGCAGAAGCCACCAGTGGTAGTCTCCCTTAGCAGAGAAGACAGCCATGAGCAATCCCACCAAGACCCCGTTGTAGCCATGCAGGCCTGCTGCTATGGCCGATCTGTGTGGAACAAAACCCAACCATCTTGAACTCTCCTCTCCTGCAACCAAACTAGTCTTCAACACAGTTGCACAGTTATGAATCTGTGTGGTGGTGATGACCTGCCACATCTCACACACTGACCTGCAATCTCACGCGCTTGAATTTCTGGTCCTCTCCACCTCAACTGCTCCTTAAACATCTCTGGAGACTAACGCAGCACTGCAGCTCTGTGTCCCGTGTCCCTGCCCACCAGATGCAGCTGGTTGGGAGACCTGTCTGTACCTAGCAGTTTTAGCTAAGGCTAAACATGTGCTTTTCACCCGTGTCACTTGTTCATCACCCGTGTCATCTGTCAGGTGTCAGTTTGGTTTTCAAGGAGGAAAGGATGAACTTACCTGTCCTGGCCCAGCATAAGTGCTGTCAAAGTTGAGACAACTGTTCCCAAACAGCCTGTGAGTGTCCACCAAGGGTTCTGCAGCAGGAAGCCAACCACTATGATAAGTCCACTGATGGGATTATTGACAATCATCACCTGGGATATCCCTCGCAGCACCCAGTCAATAAACTGGATCATGAGAGGTTTATCTGCAGGATGGCAAATCAAATATTAATAATAATAATAAAAAAGCACAGATAAGACTGATTATGGATGGTTCTTTTTAAAATTCAGGAATTGTTTTGGCAGTGGAACTTGGCAGCTCGACTGAATCAATGAATCAACAAGAGTGTAAAAGCTGACCAGGATTTATTATGGTGTGTATTAAGTTTTGCAGCAGGAAAGCTGAGATGAACAGTGTGGCTGCCAGAGTCCCCTGTTATAAAGAATGCTTGACCAATCTCAAATGAACTGGCTAATTTATGACGTTTGTGACTCGGATGGCAAATTGAGTGAGTATCCCATTGCTGGTTTATGATGGGGACCAAACACACCTATCTGTGTGTAATTTAACGTCACAGTGGCATTAGACTTGATAGAGGTACTCAGCTGAAAGAAGGGGGAATGTTATAAGGAATGACAGAACACAGAATAAACATCTTGGGCTGTGTTCCCTCAGACAAAATTCACATTACACATAGAGTGTTGGGAGGTAAATGTCATCTCAGTCATCCTCAAGGTTTAAGCAGTGTGTGGCTCTCTGTACAAAGCTGAATTTCTTCTACAAAAATGAAATGAGTCCTTTCTGTTCCACTCCAACCTGAGTTCTACAGTCGAGAAATTATTATTCTTTTTATATATTTTTTGGAACTTCATAATTAATTACAATGAAGTAGGCTTACCTTTTAGCCAGCCTCCAAATTCCTTCATGTCCCCAGTGATGTAGCCAACAGCTTTGCAGACTCTCTTTCCACCTTTGCTCAATGGATTCTGCTTCCTTGGCTTCCTCTCCCCTTTGGTGTCTATCTTAACATCAGTGCTGTTTTCCATGGTGATGTTTTGAGCCTTCAGTAGAATTCACAGGGGAAAAAAACCCCCAAAACATTACTTTATCAATATCTGTGTTTATTCTCCCCAGCACTCATTAGGTGAAAAGGTGTTTTCAAGAAGGGCAGGATTTCATTAGGAGAGAGTGGCTCCCTGGACACTGGTGGAATCTCAAGACAAAATCTCAAGATCCACTACATCTAGGAAATTGTTTCAGTGATTAAGCTTCCCCTGCTGCTTAAGTCTTATTTTCAATCTGAATTTGTGTAGGTGCTTCTTGCAGCCATCAATAATGGGTACTTAAAGTTGGGTTTATAGGTCTCTGCATGGTCACCTTCTGAGGTCAGTTCAGCTTTTACCATGAGCACAGGCTTAGCTTGAAGCTTTTTGTTAGTGTCTCACTCCATTACTTACATTTTTTGTTCCCTTTAATTATATTTTAACTAACTGCCTTGTCTTCAGAAGTGCCAGGCACTGATTTAAGAGATTTAGACTACTTATTTTCCATCCTATTTTAGTCATGATGCCTTCTCTTTGTCAGTTGCCTAGTAGCTCTGTACAGTAGGTGGTCCATGCTGGCTGTTTTTCTCCAGCATAGGACAAAGTAGGTAACTATATAGGTCACTTAAGATAGGTAGCTATAGAGGCAAGTGCAATGAGTAACCCTTGTGGACTAATGAAAAGATTTACCAAGTTTAGCATACACTATAATCTTAACTACTAGCACTTAAATAAGGCAGGGGAACATTTCAGGCTGAGCAGAGGTGTTTAGTGTTAATTTAGGTGTTTGAGGGTATATGAGGTATCCACACAAGGCTGGCAGATATATTGTCCCTTTAGGAGACTCTAGTCTTGCTGCTGGAATACCCTTGGGTACTTCATCCAGCTCTAGGCAACTACGTTCAGACTCCTGCATGAGATCCTTACATCCAATGTAAAAAAGTGTATATCTTTAATGTCTCATAGCCAATTCCTCATTTACTTAAACCCATTTCTCAGTATTGAGACAGCAAATTAAAAATGGTCATCCTTTCCCCTGGAGTACATTCAGTTTCCTGAAGAATGAGACTGAATTTTGGTAGATGGCGGGGAAAGAGGCAAAGTAAGTGCATTGCTGAATGAATACAAACCTATAGTTGCATTAGTTTTGACTGGTGAATAAGAGCTTATGTTAGAAATAAAGAATTTAGATGATAGTCTAAATCAGGTGATATGAACACCTAACTATTGGAATTAGATTTTGATTCTCTTACATCTTCAGTATAAGTCTTCTTGGCAGCTGGGAAGGGAATTCACACTTCAAAAGTATAGGGAGTGATTACTTAAGCTAAAGCAACCTCACCCGTGGGTGTTACTCATGCAGATCAAAGACACATGGTTAAGAGGTTTTTAGTCTGCCTGAGGGAGTAGCTGGTTAACGTACATCTTGGCCAATTTCTTATTATATAGTATGGGAGGGCTGATAGTGACAGTTCATGAAATAGCAAAGATTTGCACAGATAATAATACATAAAGATTTTTTTGTTTCTGGAAGAACCCAGTTACTGCAAGCAAGATTCCACAGAACACAGCTGAAGACAGCGCTATAGGTGGAAGGATGGATTTTAACTGAGCATGGAAACAATGGATAAGGAGCTTAAATAGAGAAGGAAGAAAAGATGAGAGTGTTGCTATGAATAGTTTCTCAGTGCTGGAAGGCTTTTTCCTGGCTCAGTTATAAATCATTACCTTGATTCATTAACCTTCACTTTTCTCACATTTTATCCTGAAATAATGGAATAAGTGAATTGGATGCACTTTCAATTAAATCAAGTAGCAAAAATTGCTACAAGATAAGTGCTGTTCACTGGTGAAAATGCATTTATAATTTCAGTTTAAAGAATCTCTCACTTTACCTAATGTATGCCTTCTGTGTTGCTAATTCATAAACACAAGAGATGCTGCCTTTACATTCATGATTGCAAGGAAATGTTGTGTGTCCAGTGCTAGCATCCCTCTGTGCTTCCCTGCATGCTGTGTGGGAGCTGTTTGTGCTGCAGGAATTGGGAGACACGCTGCAGCTTGGAGCAGAATGTGTTCACAAAGAGATGTCAGAGCCATTGTCTGGTCAGCTTGCACAGCGGAGAAGAGAATGGGTCATGTTAGAAGATCTAATTCTTTAAAACACGTACTTGTTGCTTTGCCACGGGAAGCACTTAAGTGCATGCGTAAATTCCCAGTAAAGCAACGTGAGTTCATGACTTCACTTGATCAGAGACAGAATGAACTGGAAAAGACTTCTCTTGTGGTGAACATCTGAGGGGAAACGCTTTTATTTCTTGTTCATGCATTTTTTTTTTCCCTGGGGTAATAGTTGTTGCACAGAAGCCCCCGTGAGATGTGAAGCCTTTCATCTGCTATTGAGATGGTTTTGGCAGTGTTTGGGTCTGTGCTGTGAGATGAAGCTGCACAGGGCCGGGGTCAGTAGCACACAGCACTGGTTTTGGCCAGGAGAACTCCTTTGGATTTACCTGGGCATCAACTCAACACACTTGGCACAGTAGAAAGACCAGGTGACCAAGTGACTCACTGCTAAGCTTCACTGAACTTCACTCCCCGTGATGGCTGCGTCCGAGCTCTGCGTACCTGTTCTTCCAGAGTGCTCAAGAGCAGAGCACGCGGTGGGAGACCATGGGCATGTTCGGGCTGGCAGTGCAGCTTCAACTCGCATGCGTTTTGTCTCTGTCCATCAAGTGATGTGTCTTTCAAGAGTGGGTTGTTGGAGGGATCGCGTATATTTCTCAGAGAGCTTCGGTTTGCCATTCCTATTAGTTTATATGTGCTAAGGGGGAAGGAAATGAGTGTGAACGCACCATCTGCAGAGCAGCCTGGTGTGTAACAGGCTAAGAGCGTGTGTGGTTTCAGGTGGGGTCTTCATGGCCTTGTAAACAGCCTAATCTACCACGCTGGTGGTAGATTACACCGAATTGCACCCCAGGCTCTGAGTGATGACTCCTCATGCGCTGGTTTCGCTGTCACCACAGCAGTCATGGCTGGGGAGAGCAGGAGCAGCTCGTTTTGCCCAGGATTCATGAACGATTTGCATTTTCCCTTTGTGGGATTGATGCCCAAGATGATCGCAAGGACCTGCATTACAAAGTATCAAAATGCACGTCTCACTTTCCCCAGAAACTCCTATTTATCTAGAAATCCAGACCACAGAGGGCTAAACTAGTTGTATTTAATGGCCAAGAGAAAGAAGAAAGGAGCAGCGAATCATTTGGAAGCTAACATTAGAGTAGGTGAAAAAGGATTTTTTGGGGGCATTTTTAATGAATTCTTACATTATAAGAAGGAGTAACTGGCTCAGATGCTCAGACCAAAGGTCCATTAACACATTATCTTGTTTCATGGAATGGCCAATAGCAGCTATTTAAAAAAGAATGTAAGAAACAGGGAGTTAATCCTTCAAACAGTGGCTCATCCCAGCTGTTGACTCCAGAACAACGGAGATGTTTAAAGAAGTTTAAGATAGTGGTGACTGAATTTGAAGTAAAGCTGAAAGTGTGTATTTTGGTTGACATTGCATGAGGACAGTCTACAGCAGATCTTGTAAAGACTTGTCCTTAAGACTAAGTTAACACTGGTTTGCAGTGTCCAAATTAGGCTTTTCTTCTTGATGCAAGGAAGAGGAAAATGGAAATAATCATGAAAGGACTATTCTGCTTCAACAAAGTGTTTGATTTGGGAACAGCAGATATTTTTATTTTTTCTATTCCTTATTTCCATCCATCTGTGAACATGTTTTTTGATTTCAGTTTCTTAACTAAAAACTGTGAGGCCTGTGCTCGTATATGCTACTTTTTGGGGTACTGCTGCTGTTCCCCAATGATTCCAGAAGCTTGCAGTCCCTCTTACCTAGAAAACATTATGTCTTTGGGTAAGTATCTCACTGCCTTCCTCAGTAAGGATGCACACATAAGCAAGAATAAGAGTTTTTCAGCTATGAGTATCTAAATACTTTTGTATTGGTTACAAAATGGACCCCTTGAACACAGAACAGGAAAAATAAATGCTTCTCATTATGAATCAGAAGTCATAACAAGGCCAAGAATCCAATCTATTGATTTTTTTTCTCTCCTCTTTTCAGAGTTAATAAATGTCTCCTAGCAGAGCACTGATCTTATGCAAGTTTGTGCCTCTCAAAATCAATCCCTCTTCCACTAGTGCACATTTCTTTCTTCCTTGTCAAGCTGTACCAGCCGGCGTCCCAGGGATGCCTCGTATCACCTGCAAATAGTCTTTTATCCACTTGTTGAATCTGAGACAAGCCCTGGACACATTCACTGTGTGCTTGTACCTGGTACAGGAACAGAGACTTTTATTTGGCTAATTATTTGAAATCTCATGGCTTATTCTTATTTCCAACTCGGTGCCTGCGTAACTAGGTGTCCGTCTTTTGTCCTCAAAAACACAGCCAAGTTATCTAGTGCTCCCTGCCCTTGGCTGGAATTTTTCAAAATTCAGGTAATTCTTGGTCGGTTGAAAGGATTTAATTTAACACGTGGTCTTTGCTTGCCCCAGCGGCTGCTTCCACGCAGTTGCATTCCTGGAATTGTTCCCTTGCAGCCAGCCCATGCTGGGCGCAGCAGCATGTTTTTAGAGGAGTTCCTGCATCCAAGTACAATAGGAGGAAAGGGCCAGATTCTCTACAGCTCAGCACAATCTGTGCAATTGCTGGAGGTTGAGGAAAGCTGGATATAGGTGTAAAATGTTGTGGCCAGTGTAGGAATGTGTGCACATTCCCCAAAGCAGAGAGATTATCATGAACTTGACCCTTGCTAAGGAGTTTCCCAGTGAAGATGCATTTCAAAGCATTAGTTCAGAAAGGAAGCTCACCTCAGATTCAGACATTCATTATACCCATTCCCTTTTCCATTTTCAGAGATTTGTCTCTGTGACAGAAATCCAGCAATTCGATCACATTAACTGTGTGTTAGCACTCTCTGGGCATTCCTCATTGTACAAAGTAGGAAGGCAGTGAAAGAAGATGGTAGAGATTTCCAGTGCTTTTTTTCTCAAAGTTTCGGCCAACTGAGCTAAGAAATACTAGTAAGTCCTCACCCGTCCAGAAAATTCATGATAACTAAGAAGATCCCGCATCTCTCCCTTGCCTCAGTGTTAGTCCTGAGCCTTTCCTGACAGCTTTCATTTAGGCAGATGATCTAAATACTGTTTGTTTTGTGTTTTGGTGGAAGAGAAAGACTCAGAGATAAGTCAGTCAGGGACATGTTACACGTTTATTGCTGCTCATTAAAGGAAGAGAACAAAGTATGCTTACCTGCTCGGAGAGGAGAGCTGCTGCTTCGCTGCGTAGTGCAGGAGGGTTACGATAGGAAAAGAAAATGCCCCACCAGCTTATATAGGCTAGCATGGCTCCTATCCTGATATTACCAATTAGTTTGTTTCTCCTCCCACTTTGCGAGCTCCAAACATGTGTCAGGAAGGTTCCAGCTTGAATTCTCCACCTTTCCTCTTGTTTTGTCCTTGGGCTCTTGCCAACAGCCTCTCCAAATGTCTTCTTCCCTGCTGCTTTTTTTGTTGTTGTTAGTTTTTTTTCCTTTGACTAAGTCCCCTTTAACCCAGACTTTTCTCCTCCTTCTTCAGCTTAAAAGGACTCTGCCTCCAAGACTTCAAAGGACACTCGCAGTGGACCTGAGTGAGACCTTGCCGGTGTTAACCTCCAAGACAGTTATCCAAGACAGTTCAACATCCTTCTCTCCCTTCATGGACGTTGTTGTTGGTTCTATAGCAGCAAAAACATTGGCTGAGGTGTTCCCGCTGTGGAGACTTTAGAGCCACGGGAATTATTTGGAGTCCAAATTTGGAGCCCACCTCTGACCTGGGGGTGCACAGAGCAGTATGTTGGCTTGGCTCTGTTTCTAGGTAGCTTTTGGAGGCACTACTGTGTTAACATGCTGGAGCAGCGACCTGTTAACAAGTACCTGGTGACATTTCATTGTATAATTGTTTTTTTTTTACCAGTAACTTGAGAAACTTCTTTTTTTGTTCTTTATTAAAAAAAAAAAAAAGCCTCCCTGGCTTGTTGGAGGAATGTGGAATATTAGAGCTGTGGCGTATTTGAGAGGTTTATAAGGCTGTGAAATAGCTGTGAAAGGCAGAGATGAGCCTGGAGAGGGAAGTCGTGAGAGAGCGAATTATATGGGAAAGGGCAGAGAAAAGCTTGTGGATTTAAGAATCTTTTATGCTAATTTAAACCACTGTAGAAGAGCGATCACTTAGAGAAGCGACCCTGAAATTTCACAAAAGTGCCGAAGTGAATAATTTGCTGTTGAACCAGAGCCCATCTAGCGCTATGGCTCTGCTTCCCGCTCCATGGAAACACAAGCGCAGCGTCTGTGTTAACCGGAATGATGTTGTTCTCGTTGCGCTCGTTCCCAGGGTGCCTCGCTTTTGATGGAGATGTTTTTAGCAGGAGACTGCATTCATTTTTTATTCCGTTTCTTTTCAGCGCAGGGTTGTCAGCTCAGCATTGCTGCCTGAGCAAGTCCCTCTCTAATCTGCACCCGTCCCTGCGAGTGAGCCAGATGCTGCCGTCCACCGGCTCTGCACCCGGTAGCACGTGTTGCATGAGATAAGGAGATGCTGCAGGGGAAGTCGCTATGCAGCACAATTCTTTTTCTTTGCTCTTTGTTTCTCCTTGTATTGCCTTTGCTTTTCTCCTGGCAAAACAAATCCTTGCATCTCAAAAGCAGGGAAATGCAGCAGGTCGTTTAGACGGGAGATGCTCACAGAGAATTTGGGCCTCTGGGAAGTTCCTTGGGCAAGGTTTAGGCTTCAGAGCTCTTACATTTTTGTAGAAGCTCAGGGGGCTGCCCAGCCTCAGTATCATTAAAACGGGGTCTTTTTCTGCAGTTTGGGAAAGGGCCAGTGCTCAGGGAGCATCAGGCGGACAGGGATGGTTGTTGGACCGCGCTACTTCCCGCTGTGCCCGTGGTGGCTCTAAGTGCCCAGCAGCCAAGATGATTGTCCTCAGGGAACCTCACTGCCCTGTGCCTTAGGGAGGTTGTTGACACATTGGAGGGAATTCTCAAAAAAAAAGCCACAGGATTTGACATCTGGGTCAGGCGTCTTGTTATGACTCTTTGTTTAGTTTATTGAAGAGCTGGTTAATAAGTAACAGGACCACAGTCTGCTGATACCGATGTGGGAATGAGGTCGCTGATGATGAAGTCTGCGAACGGGAGGCAGAGGAGTGAGATCATTCCCATGTGACAGATTCACTTGATGTGGATGCAGCCATCTCCTGGCACAGTTAACTACTGCAGTGGCTGCCTTAGGGGTTCCCTGGGGTTCAAACAAGATTATTATCCTCCCAAAAAGTCTGGGTCACATCCCAGGTTGTGTGCTGGAGTAAGGTACTCCATCACTCCAAAGCTCATTCCTGGCCAAAGATAGGATTTCTATCATGTCTTCCTTTCCAGCCCAAGTATTGCATTTCTGCCTGCAATTTTGCTCCTGTTTTAGCAGATGAGCTGGACCATACTCATGTGCTGACTACCTGATAGCCTGATACCTGGAGTACCACTAGTTTGGGCTCCCAGTCCCAGAAATCCTGTAATGATGAGATTTTTGAGCCTACAGGTAACGTGTGTGAGTGACCAGTGAGTTCTGTATTGATTTTAGGTACCCATGAAGAACATCTGTTGTTGAGGAGAAGACAGCTGGAGTTGGTGGCTGCAACATAAGTCCTGTATGATTTAAGAGGGCTGAATCTGTGGCTTAAATCCACCTCTCGGCCAGTGAAGCTGGTTGATGCATTTCTCTCTCTTCCCATGCTCGATGGGAAGGTGCCTCTGAGAACTGAGCTCAGGGGTTGATGTGGTCACAAGAGGGGTTCATGGGTGGGTTCCAGCCAGACTCGAGGAAGACCCAGAGAGACTCAGATAGGCTCTGAGCGGCTCTGGGTGTGCAGAGGGAAATGTGCAAATGTCCAAGCAGCCTGAATAGCAGACAGCTGGGGACTGTTGAGCTACACAGCATAGCATCCAGACTGTCCCAGAGAAATGCCTGGGATATGTGGGAATGCCCACGAGGCAGAGCCTCTCTAGCTGCATTAATCGGGTAGAGCACTTGAACTCGTGAGCATTTCCAGGAAGGACCTGTGGCCCTAATCCAGCCTCACATGCTCTTTCTCCACACCTCTCTCCAGGCTTGGTTGCCTTCAAAAGGTGCATTGCCATTTCACTGCTGGATTTGGCCATGTTCCTCGGCTCAGGTTACACTGCAGGGTTCAGGTCTGCACATGGAGCTGCACCAGCTTGTAGATTCCAGCAGGTGCTTAAAGGTGACGTAAATCCACGTATGGAGCTCTGCAGCTGGCTAAAATTCAGGTCCTGGCCTGCCTGTGCTGGACTGGGCCATGGATATGTGAAATGTAGCCGGGGTTTATGGGTTCCTTGTCATGCCTTGTTACCAGAAGGGTTTGTAGCTCACAATGGAGACAAAGAAGTGGATGTTTAACACTGGAGCGCTCTTGCTCTGAAGCAGCTCTTGTGCACAGGAAGATGTGGGCTTGGAAGCGAGTCACAGAATCACAGAATCACAAGACAGCTGAGGTTGGAAGGGACCTCTAGAGATCATCTGGTCCAACCTCCCTGCTCCAGCAGGGACACCCAGAGCACGGGGCACCTGGTTGAATCCAGGCGGGTTTGGATGAACTCCACAGAAGGAGACTCCATAAGTCAGGGACCTTCTGGCAAGCCATCATGGCATCATGTCTTAGAGGGCTTGCTGTAGAGCAAACAAGAGAGTTTCATCACCTTTTGAGCACATGCCTCGAGCCCAAATGAGCCCCGAGACCTCACGATGGGGAGAGACCCACAGCCCTGGGCGCAGGGTGCCTAGAGGAGCAACATCATGGTTGTGTTTGTCGGCATCATGTTGCTTTTCATCATGTCGTTTTTATGAGCAAAAGCAGAATGGAGAAATCTGTTTCAGCACAGAGGGGTCTGTCACAACCACCCACTTGTTTGTTGAGAGAAATAGTTTTGGGTTTATATAGAGTGGAACAAAAGCCAAACTGAAGGCGGTGGGTGCTTCTCTGCCTTTGTTTAGGCCTGTAAAAATTCTCTAGAGAAAGCTGCTGTTTGACATTCCTCTGCACGGTGGCCATGTGAAGTTTTCTCCGTGGTGCAGCCTTTGGGAACGTGGCAGAGAGCTGGACAGCCAGCTCTGGTGTCCGTCTCCCTCTCGTGGTGTGTCTCCAGCATGGCCACGTAAGAAAAAATGGAGCAAATATTCACCTTGCAATTTTAGAGAGCTCACAGACACGACTTCTGGCTTGGTCGGGTCTCCTTGTAAGGCTCTGGATACAGCTGCTGACTCCCCAAACTCCCCCAATAGATAATTCTCATATCTTGTCTCTGCCACTGGCTCTGGAGACCCAAGGTTCCCTCTTGCCAGCCCGAGAGCTCCAGGCTGCACCTTCTCAGTCTGGGTAGCTGCATCTGGGAATCCAGTTTTGGGGTAAGAACCATAGTCTTGGTCTCCTGCAGTGGGGTTGGGGCAGGCATGTGAGAAGGGAGGGGTGTACCTAGTTTATGGCACCAAGTTGGGTGTAGATAACTTCAAGCCATCATAGGAGTTAGATTCCAGAATTACGCAAGGATTCAGTCACTTTTCCTGCATATTAATGCTCTGAATCCTAGAGCACCAGGTTAACAAAGAGCTCGTCTCTCAGTTGCAGATTTTCCAAAGTTCTCATTTAAAATTGCTGCTAGCAAAAGTGAAGTGCGTGAATATGCTACCTGCTTAAGAGTAATATGCCTTTGGACAGACTGGATCTACCGAGGGTTACCAGCTGGATGCCTGCCAGTCAATGTGGCAGATGGGATGTGTCTTCAAAAAGCATCAGGGGCAGCACCCAGGGCCTGGACTTGCTCCCTATCCTGGACGTGTGGGTGGCAGCTCTTGCTGCACCTCGGTGCATCTGGATAACAGCCATCTCAGGATTACTTTGTCATCGGGACCAGGCTCTAGCCATGAAGCCAAGTGTAAGAGCCTGTGTCCAGGTTTAGCTTTACGCTCTCATCCCCTTGAAACTGGGGTAGTCACCTCCAGACTGGTCAGTGTGGCTTGACCCAGGCCAACACATGCCAAGGAGTGTGCTCGAGATGCACAACCTCGGAGATGTTGTGAGCTGTCCCATTTATTGGTATGGGTTTAGGTGTGGTGTCCAGCTGTGGTGTTCTCTGAGGCCCGAGAAAAACCAGGCAGTCACAAAACACAAATCAAAGAAGAGTGTCGTCATCTGGCGGGGTCTCCTTGTCTGGATTGTTTTCCCTCTTTCCAGCCAGCATTATTCCTTCTCCCCATCTAATTTCAATTTAGTAGAATTTTATTTTCTACCCCCTCCCTCTGCCCTGATGGTTGGCACTAGAGTCTTGCTCAGAATGTGACAGCTTCCAAGGAAGGGAACCCGAGCTTGTTCTTACAGACCTTCATGTTGTAGGAAACAAATTTGTTAGGCTTAAGCAGACAGTGCAATCATCCCCCAAATAAACTGTTTCAGCATATAAATCCCAGTGATTACTATTGTCTTCCCAAGTAGGTCTTACTGGAAGCATGGGGTGATGCATGTGGCATGGGTTGCAGCTCTAAGCTGCACTCATCAGGAAGAAAGAAAGTGCAGAGAAGAAACATCAGGTGCAAAGCAGGGAGCCCTGACCTGAGGGGAAAAAAAGGTCTCCAGATTATTCTAATTGCACAGGCCAAGGGTGTCTCTATGTCCCTCTCCCTGCCTTTTGCCATCCTTGCCCCATTTGATGTGCAGCTGCCGTGATGTGAAGAGCAGCCCACACACCTTGGCCTCTGTTGGGCAGCTGAGACAGTTGTGTCCATAAGGGCTCCCGTTGGTATTAGATGCTTCACCCGACGGAGCTGCACCAGGTCCAGCTCTGCCGTGCTTTCACCAGCACGGATTTTAACCTGCTTCAGCTCTTCAGGCTGAGTGCTGCCCTGGAGAAGGATGTGAGGACAAGAGGCTAAACGTACCCATGCACTGGTAGCGATGGGCTCGGGCGCCGTGGGGCTGCTGAGCTGCAGTCCCAGGTGCCCAGATGCCAACTTGCTGCTCACTCCCAGGGGATGTTGTGGTGGAAGAAGCCTTTGCTTCCCACAGAGCTGTCCCCGCTTTTCTCAGCCAGCCTCTAGGATGGATGAAATCCAGTTGTGGAAACAGCTGCAGGGGTTTGTACAAGACCTCCTGAGAACTGCAAAGTCAAATGCCACCAAATCTTTGTTTCCTGTTTGGGCTATTTTTTCCATCTTCCAAATTAAAATACAGCCTCCTGTATTTTAGGAGAGGAGAGGACAGTGTTTAGCACACAGATCTCGCCCTTAAAATGGTGGTATTTCTCTTAGACAAATGTAATCTATAAAAGGCTGAGCAAGCCCTCAGTGTTAGGGAATATCATAGCACGTTTGAGATGATAGCTGGCCTTGAGAAAGCACAGAGCATCTTTCCAGCAAGTGGAAATTGTAGGAGCTCCTTGCCATCACTGTGTAAAAGCAACACTGAGTGACCTTCCTGAGCTGAGAGGTGTCACCATCTCCTGTCGTGGCCTCCAAACACACTGCTGTTTCTGGCAGCTCTGAACCTGCTAGCAGAGGAGAGGATGGCTGGGTGCCAGGGTTAACCTGCTACAAGGATAGCTGGAAAATCCTAAGTCCTACCTTTGTAGCCTCTGTATTGTCCTAGCTGAACAAGGATCAGTTAAATCTTTCTGCTTCTCTCCAGATAATTCCTCTGAGTGCATCTGTTGTTACATTTCACCGTTAAGCAATAATCTGGGATTCTCCTCTCGGAAAACTAATTTGCTGGCTCCATGCGCCTGTTCACAGCAGGTTGCTGTATTATTCTCTGTTCTTGCCAGCTTGTAATGAATGTTTTTTGAGCAGCCTGAGATAGACATCACATTTAAGTGCTGCCGTTCTTTCCTGAGTGCCTCTCTGTCACTTCTGAATGCAGTCAGCTGGGTGCTTGGGTGGCATTTGGCTGAATAAATGCAGGTATCTACATTCGGCTCCCTCGATTCGTAGCACACTAAAGCAAGTCTGAGAAACTGCTTTAAAAGTGCTTATTTCCCTCAGCTATGAGAGGAGCTGTGTAGAACTCAAGACTTCTCTGTCTGGGTGCAAAAACACAGATCCAATGTGGGTGCAGAGTCAACCTCAGTTACTCAGACCAGCACCAACTGAGCATGTTTTGAGTTGACATGTTATTTTGGACCTTTGAAGTCCTCGCAGCCCAACAACAAGGACTCCATTTCTCCTCAGCTCATGCTGAGGTCCTGCTGCTCTGTGCTGAGTAGATAGATCTCCATGGTAGAATCACAGAGTCTTAGGATTGTTATGGCTGGAAAAGACCTTCACGATCAAGTCCCAGGCGTAAACCTATCACCCCCAAGCCTGCTAAACCACATCCCTGAGTGCCCCATCTGAATGTTTCTTGAACACTACCAGGCAGACTAGGCTTGTACCGAAATAATTGTGGCCTTGAACTGAGGTTCAGCCATATCCATGTTATTGATGCCAAGATTCACGAAGAAGTAAGTGATTTATAAAATGCCACTTTTTTGTACATCGACAGGGTGGAGTTGAGCATTCCCAGCTTCCTGTACTTGGGTGTCTAAATGACACTGTGGCTCCAGATCAAGCTCTGAGTGAGTTTTGGGCCTGTCCAAGGGTTACAGCTTCCGTTATTAGAGTTTCTTTCTGAGGGCTAGACAGCTGAAACACGATTTTGGGTGATTTGTTTTACTCTTTCTGCTGCTGACTTCTGTCAAAATCCCTGCTGGTTGGTAATTTCCTTCTCTGCAGGGACCTGAGGTGGTGCTGAGCATGGGTGGCAGCTGAGCTAAGCGAAAGATGCTGCCCAAACTTCAGAGGCAACTCCTACATCCAGAAGGATGCAAATGTATCTTTAAACATACATTCTCTAATAGCCTTGGGCTATATTTTTCCCCCTGACACCTGTGGCACCTCTAACTTGTCAAACTCTTCCTAAGGCTAGTTAACAATTTCAGTCCTAACATTACCTCTGAGACGTGACTTCAGCTAAGCTTCCCAAGGAAAGCAAAAGGAAGCAAACATTTCCAATGTGAGCCCTTGCAGGCTATAAACTGCTTCATAGAGTGCCACTCTATTTTATAGCTCACCTTTAACTTGGATTTTGCTAAAAGAAAGGAAAATGAGGTTGAAAGCAAGAGGTAGCACTTTTATGGAATATGGGTCTTGCAGGATGTTGAGAAGGGCTGGAGTGCTGGGGCTTGAGCACTTGACCTGTGATAGTTAGTGCTTCTCTAATCTACTGCTCACTTCTAGGAGGTCCTTCATATTTGCTCTGTTTACAAGAATTAGAAGTGCTGAATGCAGTTATGCAAAACTTTTGATTAGCTAGGAACTTAACAGCTCTGTTTATGGATGGCTACAACTCTAGCAATTGTTTTGCTAATTGATTTTAGGATGGATTTGCCTGAGACAAAGAAATTATTTTTGTAGTGTCTTTTACATGACATAATCTCCAATGGCTGAATTGTGCTTGGACTTTTTCTTTAAAGCAAAATAACAGTCTATGTTGTAATTAATTCCAGTTGATTTTTTTCTTCAATAATATTCATTCTAATATTTTAGCTGATTTTATTAGGATTCATGTAGGAACTAAACTAAGCTGTGCAGGGCAGGTGAACGGGTCTGGCTGTCTTGGGTGAGACCAGTATCTCATTGGCATGTATAGAGGGAAGATGTCCAGATAGCTGTGTGTAACCTCAAGTATTCTTCCATTTTTCTTTGTTTCTCTGAAAAACGGTTACACTAGGGTGTCTTTATCCCTGCTCTTGCAGTCTGCAGTGACCCTAGGAGACTGCTTTGTAACCCGTGTTGGGTTCCTCACTGTTTTCCTACGGCTCTGTACTTTCTTGCCTGCCTGCTAACATCCTTTCTAATGTTGTCTTTGACCTCGGTTGCTTTTTTTCTGGAGTCACCCTGCAGCTGCATATGCAGCCCACAAATGCTCTTTAACACCAAGACTCTTGCTCCATTTCCACAGCTGTCCTCTGTGACAGCTTAGGGGCTTAATCATCTTTGTCCAGTGCCCTGATAAGAGATCATTTTTGCAAATAATCTGTTTTGCCTAATTAGCAGTTTCTCGCTCTTGCTCCTGTTTTAAGGAAGTGCATCTCTGCCTTCAGCCTCCCGCTCGCAGGAGCTCAGCATCTCCAGGAGGTGGCTGGGCTTTGTGTGGGGGTCTTTGCAGGCAGTTTTTGCTGTGGGGTACAGCACTGATGCCTGGATAAGGTGCTCCTGGGAGTCCTCGCTCCAGGTTTCTCCTGCTTCAGTTCAGATAGGGGCTTGCAAACTCCTGCCTTGCTGTGTGGCCCCATGAGGAACTTGCACAGGTGGGACTGAGCTGCCCAAGGGGACAAAGCTTCCTCATGTGGTTGTTTTTAATCATATCAAGAGGAGGGAAAGGATGGTATCTAATCTGAGTATTGTATGGTTGCATAGTCTCTCTGGATTTTTACCTTAAATCTTCAAATCCTTTGGGTCTGTATTTGCTTGGCAGGGAAAACTCTTTTCCACCAGTCACCTTTGGCAAAAGGGCCCATTGGAGTCCAACAAAGTTTGGCTCTTCGCTGTTGAAGGAAACCAGGCATCCTAATTAAGTGACTTCAGAACTAGGAAGCCTTTTTATTAGGCTTGTTTCATGGTGGTTTTAACAAGGCTTTTCAAGAAAAGTTCCTGTTAAGGCCATTGGCCCTTCTCTGTTGTAAGGACTTGGAGGAAACATAAAGTGGCAGCATTCTCCTCCCACCCTGGGCCTGTTACAAACCGCTATCCTTTGGGAACAGAGCAGTAAGAAGGTCCTCAAGGTTTCCCACGAGAATTGCTTTTGGTGTTTTGGGAGCTTATGGTCCAGACATAAAGTGAGAGGATCTCAATGCAACACTTGGACAAGAGGAACCTTTTGCTAATTCACATGGTTTAATATAAAGGAAATATTCCTACAGGAATGGGAGAAAAAGATCTGCAATAATTGCTACCATCTGCAAACATTTGTCTCAGTCTTTATGTGAGGCACAGTTCATGTGAAGTCTCCCTGTTTCCGACTGGATGTATGCAGGAATTCACACTTGCTCCTAGGCATTCAGTGAGAGACAGATCTACTTGTAAGGGAGTGAAAATGATGCAAGGAAAAAGGTGTTTGCAATCCTTATTTCCTAGACACTTTTCCAGGTGATTAAAGCATGTATATTCATATCTTTGTAGTCTTGGAACTTAACGGTGAGACAGGAGGCACCACTAAATATAGTATAAATTCTGAAAGAATATTAGCTGTATTTACTATACCCATTAAAGTGAGATAAAGTAGATTAGACATCAATGGGGAAACAAAGAAGAAGGAGATCGGTCTGTTTATTCCATTTTCAGATGTACATGCTCTTAATTCAAAGTGCAGCACTTGATGCAGTTCTTACATTATTTATTACATAAAAAGTTCTCCCCCAGCATATTTGTTTTGTTAAATTACCCATTCAAAATTAAATACAGCCTTGTGTCAGTGTTTATGTTCTTCTGCCTATTCTTATAATTATTACTGATAAGAGCTGGCTTTCAAGTTAACAGCGTGTGGATTGATAAGACAGCCATTACTGCGCTACCTGAGTGCTTTATAGAAAGCTTAGCTCAAGGGCAAATCGTGTTTCCTCCGAAGCGTGCTATGCAGCATCCCCAGCCCTCAGAACGCTGCTGGAGGTGTATTTGTAACTACAAAGTATTCCTGCTTTGCTAGGATATGAAAAAAACACCAAAACTGCTGACTTGCGGGCCTTGGGAATCAGTAATCACGGCTGTTTTTTGGACTGCACAGTGGAGTGCCTCTGGTTTGGATTTTCAAATCGCCGGAGGATTTTGGCACCTTTGCTTTCTGCTCCTCTCTTCTGCTCTCCGATGCTCTTCTCATCATGCTCAGGTAGTAGATGCGGTTGGCCTCGGGGTAGGTGACTTTGCAGAGGGGGATCTTGTACATGGCTGGGTTGTCTGAAGCGAGCAGCAAAAAGAGAAGCGCGGAGAAGCAAAAGGGCCACGTGCAGAGGGGCAGTCCCACCTGGAGAGGAAAGGGCAGACAGGAGCATTTTGGCATCTCTCTCTACACGTTTCCTTTGCTCACTTCTGCTTCTTCCTAAACTTTTGCAACTGAGGAGCTGGGAGAGGCACCAATATTTAAGCAACTCCAGAGCTCTGCTGGTTTTGCTCAAAAGCAAGACATGCAGCTCACAGGCAAATATTTAAATGCTCCAATCCACTAAACAAATCCTATTTATACTGCCCAGCAAAATACCCCTTACTGCAAGTACCATTCACACACATTTGCTCTCTCAGTGTCCTCAACACCCTCAACACAGGCATTGAGTCCAACCCTCTGTCTTGCTCCGTGACCCCACCTCTAGGGTTGACTTGAGGATCTACCAATACCAAGCTCCCACAGGGGAGAAAAAATAGCAGATTTAATAGGTCTAAGTGGGCAAATTGAGTTGATTACAAAAATTTTGACTTTTGGAGCTCTGATTTTCCAAGTCTTTCATCTATAGGAAAACAACCCCCGCCATGGGTACCCTGTTTCTGGTGCATCCTGAAAGCAGGTCTGGTTAACAGCACCACTCTCTGCTTGGACCCACACTGTACTGAGAGGATGCCAAGTGAATACATTTAATGTGAAGCTGCTTGTTTTAAATATGTTTTCTTTTTCTTTTAACTTGCCAAATCAATTTCCTTAAAATATGGTTTGCTTAGGTCTCTCAGAGAGACCTTAAAAAGAAACAAAGCTTGACAGACCTAGCTTCAGCTTTCTCTAAGACCAGTGTGCTTGGACAGCTCAAAAGACAGAAAAAAAATGTGTTTTCCTCGTCATTAAACTAGTTCTTATATTCAGACCAAACTTGACTAATAACGGAGGAGAAAAAGACTTCAGAAAAAAACACAGAAAACTTTAGACCACTGGAATTTGCTCAAAAACACGGCATGCAACTGAATATCATATCTCAAACTGAGTTGTTGCTGGAATTCACATATATACGCATACTCCTACTGTGGATAAGATGCTTTGAAGGTCTTTGAAATCTTATTATCAGTTGCAGAGCCTCTAAGTGTACAATTGAACTGACAGAGACTCTACAAAACCTGCCACTGGCTGCAAAATTCAACACTTTGTTCATCCCTCCAAAGAAATTACCAGAAATAATAATTCTTCCTAAATGCCCGTTAAAGTGCCATTAAAGAATGCCCTTCCCAGCTATTCCTTGTGAGATTAGCATAAGCATCTTCACTAGTTGTTGAATTTTAAGGTGCTACACCTGCCTGTCAGAACTAGATTTGGCCTGAGTTTGCTTTGTTTAGATGGGTGGTGAATGAAAACCACTCTGTTTTGTCAAGAATAGGTGCCAGTGGCATCCATTTTATTCACTGACATCACTTGACTTGTGTGTGGTGCGGGATCATGGTCATTCTCCACTAGTCTCTCCTGTGGCTTCAGACCTAGGACACCAAGCCACAGGATTTCATAGGTGGAAAAGCAGGAGCTGAGGTCAGGGGCCAAGGGACAGGGTCATGGAAGCGGCAGCAACTGAGTGATACTACATACACAGGAGCTGCACTCAGGTCAGGGAAGTTGCTGAACTGCAAAATTGCAAATAATTACATGTTCAGTGACTCTTTATGTGTGCTTAAACAGTGCTCAAACTCTTCGTGTAGTGTTTGTCTTTGGCAGTTGATGAGGTTTTGGCTATATGGATCTTAAATTGACCACGTGCAACAACTCTGATATTCTTCTGGCACAATTCCTCTTTGGGTATATATATATATATGTATACATATGTTTAAAAAGATAATCTTTTAAAGCATAGCCCTCTTCTAAGAATTTCCTTGGTGTGAGGGTGCCACAGCCCTGGCACAGGCTGCCCAGAGAGGCTGTGGAGGCTCCTTCTCTGGAGATCTTCAAACCCGCCTGGATGCCACCCTGTGCCCCATGCTCTGGGTGTCCCTGCTGGAGCAGGGGTTGGACTGGATGATCTCTAGAGGTCCTTTCCAACCTCAACCATTCTGGGATTCTGGGGTTCTTCTCACAGAAACTGTATTTCTGCCCTTCCTAGATTTTATTATTTATGCTAAGAGTATGTAAAACCCCTTCTTGCGTTTGCTGCTTGGCCATACAAAGCTCAACTCCAATGACAACACAGAAATAACTCCTGTGCAACACCCGGCTACCCAGGTCTTTTTGGCTTCCCTTTTCGTACAGGGCACGTACCACAGGCAAGGGCCAGCAGATGAGCCTGCCAGGTCAGGGCATAGAACATGCCTCCAATCGCAATGCAGGCGAGCGCGCAGTTGTAGTTGTGCAAGCCGAGGTAGATGCTGTCGAACGGTGTTGCGAGGGTCAGAGCTGCAAGGAAAAAAGCAGGGCTGTGAGGTTTGATATACTGAATGTATCTGCAGGAGTTGTTGTTTGCTAGGAGTCCACTGTTTTTCCCTTGGGGAACCTATGTAGATACATTTAACTGTGCTCACGTGCCCATCATTGCCTCATGCAATGAAGTCAAATGGGACTGGTTATTCGGGAGATGTGATGAGGTCCCTGGACGTGGAGTTTGGCCCAGTCTCAAGGGCTCTTTCAGGCAGAACTCTTTGGCTGTGCATTAAGTGTGTTTTAGACGGTCTCCCAAATGTTCAGATGTGATCACTCCATCACTGCTGTGGAAACTCTCCAGTGGGGCAGGAGCTTAGGGTCTGCTCCCAGCCTAGCCGTGCAAGAGCTTCTGCAGGATTTCTCACCGGCTTCATCTCAGACAGTATAAAGGATAGCACAGTATATAGTGCTATAACTACATATCACATATATATCACTGTATATGTCACATAACAGGCCACTGTAACCTGTTCCCAGCTTCTCTCAACTGGGTGTAGCTGTTGATATCACCTTTAAGAGTAATGTATTTCTCACTGTGATGCCCTCGTTTGCTTTCTGTTTCCTATCACCATGCCTGTCCCCAAATACTTTCTCATGATCTTTCTTTTCAAGGTTATAAGAGCTATACAAAACTTGCCAAATGCTCTTAGCCATACAAAATGTGTACAGCTTTTTTTTTTAAAACTCAGACACAAAGCTCGCATCTTGTGCAAAGCATTTCAGACCACAAATGAGAATTTATGCCTTTTTTTTAAAGTAAGTTTCTCAGACTGTACTTACTGAATCACATTTTTTATTACAGTTGAGCAAATAAATAGCAGTAATCTTGTCTAACTTCAAGAGTCAGATTCATCTCTCAGTTTAAGGTTGTTTCTGTGATAGTGGAGAGACAGGCCTTTTTGGGTGGTATTCATGTAACCTTTTTTTTTTTTCTTTTTATGAAAGTGTTAAGTCTGGACAGAACTGTATAAAGGCTTGGCTGAAAATAAATACCCTAGGTAACAAAAATGACTTTCTTAAATGCTATTTCTTACCTGCCAGCATCCCTATGGTAGATCCAATTGCAGCATGTAAGCAAATCATTGGGGAGGAGATAAGTAAAGCCATGAGGAAGATGCCTCCAGTCCAAGGGTTTTCACAACCATAAACTTGACCAACACCAACTGGAATGGATTGCAAGAGCTGCAGCATCCAGCAGAAAAGAGCATGTTAGGGTATCACTGTACTCAGGAGGACACAGTTGCTATCTTATCAAAGCTATTAGTTAGAAAGGAAGTAAATGTAGCACTGTGGGACTGTCTGTGAATGTGGGCACACATGTTCTTTAAATGAGACTTAGTGCAGTGAACTGCAGTGAAGTCTGAACTTCATCAGTCTGAGACAGATAGACTTTTCTTTCTTTGGGAATGTGATAAAATAATACACCCCCCTTTTTTTTTTTTTGGAAGTGAAAGCAAGAAAGGGATCAGCTCAGGAGAATGTCTCTATAAAAATGAAGGCCTGCAAAAATGAGTCATTAAGTCCCTCTTAGGGACTCTAATGGCTTCTTCTAGCTCTTGGTACTGAGAAAAGTTATGGCGTGTGTTATAGTATGAAGAAGAGACTAGAATTGCAGTGCACTATTTTTCTAGGCCTGGCTCTGTATGGGACTGAACAGATTTGCTCTAGAAGGCACTTCAGTCCAATAGTGCTAGAATTCAGGATATATATTACAGAGTTTCCTGCAAATTATTAATAATTGCAGCTGACGAGGCAGACTTGAAATGATGCAGGACACTTTACTGTGTTGCTATTGAACAAGACAGATTTATTAGTACAACTGAGTGCACGAAGTACATGCTGACCTAACAGGGACATAGGAGATAAATGGGTACCCCCAGTATAGCTCCTAACATACCTAAATAAATCCTGGGCTAACAGATGGTCCACTCAAATATGAAACTAGAGAGCGGCCTTAATTGCCATTCTCGCGTTGGTTCAGCCAAGAGATAAAGGATAGGAGAAAAAATCCCTACTATATAGGAAGTATATAAACAGGAGGTACTGCAAACCTTTCTGGCTAAGGGCTAGAACATAAGGAGCCCACAGTGGTTCTCAAATTAGCCAGCACAACCATAGAATTCTTGCCTAGAAAAGTTGTAGCCTTTTTTTCTTCACTAAAGTTCCTCTTAGGCTGCTTTGGGAGTGTGAATTGGCTTTGAGTGTGTGTATTTTACTTCTCTAACAAGGCCTCTTTCAGTGCCAGAGCTGGACTGAGGGAATGGGTGTAAATGAGTCCCTCTGCGATCGTGGTGTTTTTTCCCTCTTTTTGTCCCTGGCTCTTATTGCCAATGTCTCTTTAACCCCATCTGGACAGCTGGAGCATGAATCCAGATGTGCTTTTGTATAGTGTTTCTGCATCAGTCTCACGCGAGACTTATTTTGGGGCAGTCTAACTCCAGGTAGAGTGAGAGGTCCAAGATCTTTCTTCTGCCAGGCTCCGTGTGCCTTTCTGGATATTGGCCAAAGCTGCCCTGGTCCTGTTACAGCAGTATTACTTGTTAAGGACTGACTTGATTTGTTTCTGGGAACTGTTACTGGTTGTGCATATCAGTTACCCACTATGACCTGTGCAAACTTGGTGTCTAGAACTGAATGCCTTCACATTCACCTTTTTAATGAAATAATATAAAGGTGGCTTGGGGAAGCTTACCAGGGGCACGTTGATTGCAGACCAGGTGATGTTGGGTGCAGATGTTACAGGCCAGATGAGGGTTGTAGGAAAGAAGGAGTTGTAATATCCTGTGTCAGCCAAATACAAAGTTACCGCAATATTGAAAGGCAGAGTGAAAACAGGAAGGTCCCATTTACTGAAGACTGATGCCAAGGCGCTGGACAAGACTGGACTGTAAAGAAAAGTGGTTTGTAGTGGTTACACGGGCAAAATATCCTACCATATTGATCATAAGCTCATGATGTTACTGTACACTGCCCAATGCTTCTAAATTTATTTGGACTTTTCTGTAAACTGATCCTCCCTCTTAAGAAATGTGACTGAGTCTATTTAGCATGTAAAGTACTTGGGGTGACCCTCAAATGATTTAGGGATCAAAGAAATGCTCAGAAGCCTTTGAAATGCTGTTTGTGGCTTTGCCCAAAGGTCTTGGCTGTAGAAACTGGGACATACATTTCACAAGACCTGCTTCTTGTGAAAGGCTTCCACACTCCACACTCTGGTTGAAGAGAATGTCCCGCATGAATGGTCTTTCTGGAAGCATATAGACAAGGTATCATCTGGTCCTTATGGGGTCGGAAAGCATGCGGGATGGAGAGAAAAGCCAGGTCCTGTCCTTGATGGAAAGGGGCCATGTTCTGTTGATGCCGACCTTCTCTGATGTGCATGAGCTGAGCTGCTCTTATGGTCAAACTCCAAATAGGAGTGGACATTGCACACTTAAAACTAGAGTTGAATACATTTTTTTTCAAGAAGCTGGGTTTGAGTCCTAGAAGGTTGTAAGCTGTAATTTAAAATGTACTTGTATATATTTGGCTTTTCAAAAGCAACATCTTGTGTCCTGTTGTGTTGATAGCATCAGGGAGAAAATGTTTTCTTCTCCCTTTGTAATCTCAGATGAAGCCTATTATTTTATCACAAGTTCAGTTTCCAGAACAGTTTACAGATTTCCTTGCTTGTAGCTGTGGAAAAAAACTCAGCACTTCTGTGAAAGTGGTGTCCTATTTTCTCTGTTGAAATACATAATTTCTGCCAGTTACACATCTTGTCAGGGAAAAAAAATTCAAAAATGCTGTCTTTTAAACTTGAGATTCAAAGTATCAGTTGGAAAAAAAATCTCTGAAATGTCTAATTTTAAAATCAGCTCTTCCCCGGGTTTTACAAACTTAAAAAGAAAAAAAAAAAGAAAGTTTGAATAAAAAAGCCTAAAGGAATTTTGGCAGACAAGACAGACTAAACATTCTTGCAACATGTTCTGGGTTTTGAGAGGCTGTTACAAAATGACCTTCCTTCAGAGTGACTAAAGAAATAAAATATGAAGAAATCTTATTTTAGAAGCAGTGAAATGCAATAATGATTTTTATCTTGTCACTAACAATGATTAAAATGTAAACCTTGAATTAATTTCAGTTAAGGCTGATAAATGGATTCTGTAGTGCTTTCAAGGTCTGTATGTAAAAACGGTAAACTTGATCTTAAAAGGATGTCGTCTGGCGCTTGGTTGCTTGGAGTATTTCTTCCATCTTCAGACTGGTTGCGTATCTAAAATGGGGAAGATTCAGCTCAACTGGAGAGAAAGCTCCAACTCAGTTCAGCATCTGGCTACGTAAGAACCGTTTGTATTCCTCATTCTCTGAGAAATGGTCTCTTTAGGAGCAGTGACCAGTGTTTGGGGTGAGGAGAAGTCACACTTACCAGGCCATGGATATAACCACCACTGGAGGTAGGAGCCACCAGTAGTAATCGCCTTTGTCAGAGTAGATGGCCATGAGCAGTCCCACCAAGAGCCCATTGTAGCCATAGAGCCCTGCTGCGATGGCCGACCTGCGGTTGGAAGAAATGGATGCAAGGAATTTGCTTTTGCTGAAGGTGACGTCTCCCTGGGACTCACTGAAATGCCATTTCTAAGTGTCCTACTCCTGGTAAAGGGACCGTAGGGAAAAGATAAACAAGCAGCAAGGTAGTTACTGTTTGCTCAATGCACACTGGGGTGTGAAAGACATTATTTGGAGCCTGTTAGTTGGTGATGGGTATCTGCAGTGATCTTGGGAACCTCGGGGATTGAAATGATGGCATATCCTAGTGGTAACCAGAGAGGTGAAACGGACTGTTCCTCAGGATCTCTAGCAGAGGAGCACAGTGCTGTCCTCACCTAACTGCCCCCACGCCATCCATAATCTGGTCTGCCAGTTTATAGCTGTGAGCCTGGCACTTGGGCACTTCTGTGCCTGGCACTGGGAAGGCAACACTGCCTCTCCCAGCTCAAGAGAAGGGACACTAAAGAGAGGGAATTGAAAGACCTCCTTAGCTTGGATTAGCTGGAATGACCTATGGCGTCTTAAAACAAGAGACACGCAGGAAAAGGGTAATAAAAAAAAAAAAAAAACCTTGAATCTTTGAATCTACACCTGCAAGATCCTCCTTGTTTAAGCACAAAAACTCTTTCAAGAGTCAATGACTGAGAGAGAAGGGGAACCAAGAAGTCACAGCTGGCTGCCGGGATGTGCATGGAGCTGCAGGGACTTCTGAAGAGCTGGAGGTGTTGTCAGTGACAGGGGAGATGCGGTGGGGCACATGGGGATATTTAGAAGCCAATAAGGGAAGCTGTAGGGTGCTGAATGTATCGTGTGATGGGTACACGGATGCTGTGCAGGCCTAAGGTGTTGATGTGGTGTGATAGAAGACATGTGGAGGTACGGTGAGATGTGTGACCCAGTGCTGGAGATGTGCTGAATTCAGTGGTTTACCCTGTTCATCTGAGTTGGCTGATCCCTAGCCTAGGCCCTGACAGTGTTTGGTCACTGGGTGCCTTGCTCATGACTAAGACTAGAACTGCCACCATTCTCCTCCAGATCAATCTCCTACCTATCTTGCTATTAGGCTAGTGAAGAGCAAAGCTACAGAAACAGGGGACTACAACCCATTCCTGAAAACATAGTGATCAACTTTCATTAAGTGCTGTGATGCAAGGTGCCACCTACCTGTCCTGACTCAGAGTCAGGGCTGTTAATGTCGAAACGGCCATCCCAGTACAGCCTGTGAGCGTCCACCAAGGATTCTGGATGAAAAGCCCCACTAAAATGAGTAGCCCACTGAGAGGGTTATTGACAAACATCACCTGAGAGGTCCCTCGCAACATCCAATCCATGAGCTGCACCATTAGGGGTTTATCTGAAGGAGATCAAATAAAAGCCCTAGAGATAAGACATCATTGCAGCACTCAAAGCACACTCAGCTTTACAGTCACTTGCTGGCTGCAGAATAGAGGCGATGTATCAACAGGATTGTAAAACTGGTCTCTGATTTATTACGGTCTGAACATATTTTGCATCTGGCACTTGAAAGGCTAGCAGGGATGGACTGGGCACTGCTATGAAGTTTGCAGAGGGATTAATAAAAATCGGTTTATTTATGATGGTCAAAAATAGCCTTTCTTGTTTGATAGATTGCATAAGATTCTACTATAAATTTAATGAGGAAGCAGACTCACTTCTGTGTATAATTCAGCTGCAGAGAAGGACTTGGGCAAAGACTGAAACTAGTTTGTGTATATATAGGGACATATGAAAAGCAAACACTTTGCTTGGGGAGAAAGCTAGATACTCAGAACACTGAGGTGCATCGTATATGGGAGATGGGGTCAGATTGGTAAAGGTGTTTATTTCCCCAAAAATGGACTCCAGGAACTGAGGAACCTAAATTAAGAGAACAGTTACAGTTCTCACGACACTTAGTTTGGCCTATACAAGATGGGAATTGCTCTCCAGAGAAGACCATTGAATCCAGATGGAGTAGTGGCAAATGGGTGCTGAGCTTGATACTCAGGTGAGTGCATAAAAGCGGCAGGATTAATGTGGGGCTGGGGGCTTTCTGTGAGGAGTTATCAAGTTATGGTGTTCCTCGTGATTTTAGTGTGCTGCAAAAACTCCTTACGGCTGTTTTTGCCATTGGAAATTGGCCTGAGGTCTCTTAGCACCCAGGTCTGGGCAGAGTGTAACCATTTCTGTCCTGTTGTACGGTGTGTTGTTATGCACATGGCTAGAGTATCTGAATGAGAAAGAAACTCTGTTTGCACATGATAGAGCACCTGCAGTTCATGCAATGTGTATGTGCATCTTTCATTTGTGCTCTTAAATATTAAAATTAATTGAATTAGCCACTTTAATAATACATCATTGATTAAATTATTAATTGGGCATTGCACAAAGTGTCAGACTAATCCGAGGAGCCTCTTATTCCTCATCCTCCCTTCTCTTCTGCTTCTTTTCTATGTTGCATTTGCACTGGAGCCTCCAATCTTTTTTTCCAAGGACAGTAGCTTTCATAGAGGAGTTGTGAAGAGCTGGATACCATCCTGCCTCCCCAGCATCCTCCGGGACAGGGTGCTGGGTGCTCGCTAAGGGAGGGCTTAGCAAGCTTCCTCCATGCTCTTGTTATCAGGGGACTAGAGAGCTACAAGAGGGAGTTACGTGTCCCTCAGAAGGGGAAATGGGTCTGGGCCCATTGAAATATATTTTTCTGATGTATGGTATCGAGTCATGAAATTTAGCAGCAATGCTGTTGGTTTCAGACACAAATATTCACTGTAACTATTCAAATACAACTAGCAGGGAGGGACAGGTGGCTTTTCAGAACATTAAATAACAAAAAGTGGCTACCAACTGCGGGCAGTAAAGAGAAAACTGGAGGAGAAACCCTCCTGGGGCCGGGGATTGCGCTGCGGGCTGGCCAAGTTCCCTGCCTAGGGGCATCTTGGCCACCTCTTCCCCAGGGATAGCTACTGCTCAGGCAAGTGATATACAGCTGTCTCATTGCTTTTTTTGTTGCTGTCATTGGACTGTTAATGCACCCAGTCTTGACAGGGGACCCGCAGTCTTACACAGCCTCTCAAAGCTCCGTATCCCTAATGATTCTGGGTAACGTGGACCATCTGGTCATGTCTGGCCAGTGAAACTTGGAGATCAGCACTTGCTTTGTGTTTTATAGCTACACAACACCCACAGCGCTTATTGTTCCCTCCAGGCTGGTAATACAAGAGCATTCCCTGCACAATTGGGAGTCAGGTCCCTGCTGTCAGCCCACACATGGATGAGGGGACACTCATTGATCCAAAGCATTCACAAATGAAGCCAAGTCCCCAGCCCCGACGTGTAATTCAGGGCACTGCTATAAGAAACACGATGCTAATGACACATGACTGATTAAGCGTAAAAAAATCCTTTTTCCCTCTGCTAGATTATGTGTGCGGTCATGGTAAGGGCAAGAGAATGCAGGAGGTTTCCCTTCCTGAGAACGAAACGATTTGGGCTGAAAAGGCAGAAGTTCCCAGTGAGCACTCACTGTAGCCCCGCACTCCTGGCTCGCTGACAGGGCTGTACATGATACCCCTGGGCT
>NW_010585697.1:78644-102964 GCF_000705375.1 Tinamus guttatus
CACTCTTTCATTTCACCTGTGAGATACCCAAAAAGCCGAGAGATTTGCTTTCCGCTTTTCTGCAGCAGGTCCTGGGCTCCGGGTTCCTTCTCTGTATACAGCTTTTTCTCACTAGGACGTTCAGCAACAACAATTTCTCCAAGCTCCATCTCTTCAGGCTGAGGGTGGAACTGTAAATCACAAAGGCTGAGTGTTAGAAAACCTTTTTGGTTAGTTCTGTAGATTTCTGCTGTGATTTAGAGCTCCATAATGATGCTCTTAACCAAGGAGGGGACAATCCACTGGCGAAGGGACATGAATGACCCTGCCTGAACCAGTGTCCTGCAGCCCATGAAGGCAGCAGACCTGCTACCTTTGCGTCGCTCCTGGTGCAGACGAGGGTCTGGGCATGACCCACTGATGTCAAGGAGCTGTGGCACAAAGGGGGACCCTGTTCATAGGTGTCCCCCAGCACTGCCAGGTACGTCTGCTGTTGCTGATGTTGAGGGGTGACCTTGCTGCTGCTCAACTAGGGTTCCTGAGGGACGCGATACAAGTTGCCTTTATGGCAGTAGACAGCAGGACATGAGAAAACAGCAGAGGAGAGGCCAGAGCCCATATTCCTCTGAATTCTGACTCAGTGCTGTCACATATCACAGCGAGTCTATGGCCTCCCCTCACTTCTTGTTTCACATCTGCTTTTCACCATCAAGAGCAAACTGTGGTAGCAGCAAATTATTACGCCAAACTCCACGTCCAGACGTGGCTCTGGACAGAGATGATCCAAATGGATTCATGGCTGCATGATTTTTAGTTAGCAGGTGAAAATCCAGGCAGGAGCATGGGATTATTAAACTCCTAATTGCAACTGCTGGACTCTATTCATTAAAAAGCCCATTAGGGCATAAAACCTTAGGATATAATATACTGCACCCCAATGAGATATGCAGAAGGTTATTTTTTTTTTCAAAGATGCTATTGCAACTGCCAGAGGGGTCTGGTATCAGCTGCTCTGTTTTTGCTGTGCTTGTTTTGGAGCTGGGAGGCTCCATGTCCAGGCGTTGAGCAGAAGTGGACCGAGTTGCAGAGCCTGCTTTGAGTTTCATGGAATATGGGCACCACCTTCTGGTGGGAATCTGCTTTCTGGCAGCTCTGGGAGGAGCCCAAAGCTGCGGGCAGCACAAGGAGGGATTGCCTGGCTGCAGGGAAGGAGCAATGTTGACCGTAGTGCAAATATCTGCTCTTCTGCATGCTCAAATAAGAGGGCTCTTGAGCATCGCCGGGGCGCTCCGTGCATGCACGCTGCAGCCCCGGGAATGCATCGTGTTCCCTGGGAATGTGCCTCCTGTTCTCCAGTGCTTTGGCTCTCTCTGCCGGCAGCTTGTCCCCAGCGCAGCAGGAGTCTTTGCAGTGACCTTGTGCACAAGCGTCAGCCTCGGGCAGGCAATGTGCTGGCAAGAAGGGGAACTAGGTGCAGCTGTGGAAAGCAAAGCAAACCTCTGCTCAGTTCAGAGCCTTCTGTGTTTGTAATAAATAATGGATGTAGTCAGACAAGGAGCAGACACCCCCAAACGTCCCTTCCTTTCTGCTGCTGGTATCTTGCATGGTCCTGAGCAAGGCAGGATCCCAGTTTCTGCCCAGCCCACATGTGGGGACATCTCATGGGATTGCCAGCCATGGGGACACATTCGCAAAGAGAGGTAGTGGCCCTTTTGTTGTGAACAATATTCAACACCAGTAGCACAGTGCAGCTGCAAGCAAAAGGGAGAATAAATCCTGAATGGTCGTGTCTGCCTTCACAGCATCTGAACATCTTGCAGTCCTCCTAATCCTCACTACGAAAAAAATACTGTTCTGCTTTGCAAAGCACTAAGATCACTGCAAACCTTCTAAAGCTCAGATTTACAAGACTGCCTAATTCCCACTGAAACTGAGGTATAGGGCCTATATAATTTTAAAAATCTGTCCCTTTCTCACATAATTTAACTTTTAGGTGTACAGAGCAAAGTAGTCATGTGAGAGCCCTTTGCAGTCAATATAAAGGAAGGTTAGTGCCTCTGGAGAGTGATTCATTGCCTTTCCTTTTTGTTTTTTTTTTCTTTTTTCCTTTTCATACCTATCTCAGGTATGAAGGAGGGGATGTCCCTCTCTTTCCATAGGCTATAGAGGGAAGCTGTTTGCTGAGCTATTTTTAGGTGAGAGAAATTCCAGCCTAAAAGATTTTGCCAAGGTCAACCTTGAAGTTTATGGAAGAGGGATCTGGGGTACCAGACTAGTGCTTTAAATCATTGAGCCATCTGCAACAGGCCTGTGGGATGCATCAAAGGTCACCAAAGCTCTGAGACTAAGAAAAAAAAAAAAAAAGCTTTTTTCCTATGATTCCTGTTTGCTGTCTGATTCCTGTTTGCTGTCTCCCTACGGATTGAGAAAGGAGCAAAATCTCTGTGCAGAAGAGAGCAAACTAACTCACTCCATACAGAAGAGCAACCTGGGGCAGAACGAGGAGAGACAGCTGAAGAATTATCAAATGTTTATAGAGAGAAAACATGCAAAAGAGCTGTGGGGATGCTGAAGTGCTCTACACTGCCTTGGTGGAGAACCACAGAGCGCTGCAGCAGAGAGGCTCAAGTTGTCGGCCAGCCAGAGAAAGTCCTTTGGGACTCGGAAGGTCACAGTGCTCTCGGCACAACCAGGCTATTGAGAGTGTGCTCCTAGACTCCATACTCCACAAATAACAGAGAAATAATCAGAGCTATTAGCTAATTAGGGCTGACGAGAACCTGAATCACTTGTGGCACACCTAGGGCTGGTGGGCTGACCAACGCCAACGCAGTGCTGGGCCATGATGTCCTATTAATTCCTACGGAGGGAGGCCAGAGGGCATCTTCCTCCAGCAATCTGGCTGAACCCACAAAAAATAACTATACAACTAAGTGGGCCATGGACAGAGGAGTGATGTGTGGCCAGGGTGGTGGATGATGCATGAAGTTTAGACCAGCTTTTCCATCAGACAAGGTGTGCCTGGAGCTATGACTTTAGGCTCCCCCTACCTATACTGTTTGTATAAGCAGCTTAGCCCTAACTAAGGTGTCTGAAGCCAAGCCTGAACAATTGTTATTTCCTCCTTTCCCAGGACTGCCAGCCTGTGCTTTAACCTCCCTCCTCAGAGTGAAAATCCTCGCTTTAAAATTACAAGATATTTAAACAAGTTCTGGGCTTCCGTGTTCATTTTCAGGATATGAGTCTTTAGTCATCGTGTTTGGTAGCTTTCCCATGTAATCACCCAGCCTAGAAACTTCAGTTCTTTTTTAATGAGAGTCCCATGGCATCACCTGACTCCAGGACATGGAGATTAAAAGAAATCAGCAGGGGAGATGGGAAGGCTGAAAGCATAGAGGTGATCAGAAAAAGTTTTGACTTCAAGGGATGCGGTCTCATAGGGACTTGAAAAGAAATAGTTTGTAAAAGCGTGTTGCTCTTAGAGCAGACCATAAAGAAATAGAAAAGAAATCTGTAAAGAAATACAGTGTACAGCTAGAGGGCAAAACTTTGGGATGGTGGCAGAATGCTTGGCTGAGTTGTAATGATTTTCCTGAGCAAGGCTCTACCAGTGACACTGAAAATAAATGAAAAAAGTAGGGCATTTTGAAATAGTCACTGAAGCTCAAGGTAATACAGTTGCAGAAATCTGGTAAAGAATGCTTAGCCAAAGACTTCTAAATATATAAAAAAACCCCCACATCTACCCAAAAGAAACAAAATACCCAAACAAACTTGTTTCCTATCACAGGCATTAAACAAACCCACGTTCCAAGGCACTTCTGTCATATCTGCATAAACACAACTACCACACAGTGGAGTTAGCAATCAGGGCAATTTAGCTTATGTGGCTAAATATGACTCTTACGTCCTAATTTAGATACTTGGCTCTTATGGTGTGGTCTTGGAGCCTTTCTGCATCTTCCTTTCCAATCTGTGTTCTGTACAGAGCAATACTATGCTTAGCTCCAAGGAGATATTTTCCTGTACTGCTTCTTTTGTCCCCTCCACTGCAGCAGTATTTCCCAGTCTGACGAAGGGAGGCACAAGGTCTACTTGTTGGATTGTCTTGATGAGATGAAGCACTGATACATTTTATGTATGTATCATACATATATATGTGTGTGTGACCATGGAGAAGGAGGGTTTGACTTCCTGCTTTGCCATAGTTCTTCCAAATGATTTTGAAGGAGCAGGATTCCTCTACAGTCAATGTAGAGATACAGGTATTGGGACAACTCACCCAGATTTGTCTGGCATTATTCTCAACGTGGGATAGATTTGATCCCACCTTAGAAATGATGAGGAAATCATTTATTTGTCTATACAGAGAGACTTGGATGGGATCTATCTGACAGAGTGTCTGTATCTGAGCAACTTACCCAGACTCCCACCTTGGTGCATGGAGAGCAGGGCAGTAGAAAGTGTAGAGCATGATTCCTCCCATCTCATCCTCTGTAGAGGAATCATGTCCTAAACTCTGTTGTATTTTTTTGTTGTCTATAGCGGGAAAAATAACCAGGATTGGACATTAGATGTGGACAGCTGCACTGCTAATTCTAGGAAGAGGGGATATGAATGCCAGCTAAGCAACCATCCCAAGATCATTCAGGAAATCTGTAGCTGACTGGGAAATCAAACAAGGGCAAGTTAGTGTTTGAACCAAGTGCCTAATATATAAAGAATTTTCAAAATGCAAACTGTTTTCTTAATAATAAAAGTAGTCAGCCCAGGTAGATATTTTAAGACTCAAAAGTCCTGTTTTCCTGCATATGGTTTCAGTTATAAAACCAGAGGGGAAAACAAATAGAGAAAATATGAAATATAAACACCGTCACTTCTAAACAGAATGTTTTTCAAAGGTTTCCATGAGGTGTTGGCTGCTCTGCAAAGCAGACTGTAAAACAACTTTACAAGCCACATTTATTCTAAGAGCTCCACTTATTGAAGTACAATTCAAACTCTTGTTCTGCAGGCCAAGTTCCATAAATTAAACACTTGTCCAATAACACATACCTCTCCACTTGGATTCTCTGTTTCTTTTTGGCTTTGTGTATGTGTTTCTCACTCTCTCTTTTTTTTCATCCTTTGGAAATGGAAACAAAAACGATCTGCTTGTTTTAGGAGTGAATTTAAGAAATAGACCAGTAAAAATAAAATAAGGAGAGGAAAAAGAAAACAGATCAACCTTTTAGTCCAGCTGACTCAAATGAGACTTTTGTTCCATTATTTTACATCTTCATGACACAGATTTAGCCTTAGCTTTAAATCAAGAGTGTGAAGCTGCATGATGTCTAACCTCTAGCTGGAAGAATGCCCTGGCTCTACTAAGATGCCCTAGGAGTTGGGTGCTCAGAGGAAACAGCAAAACAACCCGGGTGCTGAGAAGGGGTGTGGGACCTGTTTTTCCTGTAATTAGCCCTTCCTTAAAGGATTATGGTCTTAGAGATGTGACTATAAGCAGGAGAGCTCTTGCCAGGCTCTTCTGGTGAGAGAAGAGATGGGCACTTTGCACCTTAACTGGAGAAATGGCGGGAGAGGTAAGAGATACTTTCAGAAGACCACTTTGCCTAGAGTAGGGATGCATCCATGGACCTGCCAAATAGAAGCCCTATCACTAGTCTCTGGATTGAGAGCTCTTGGGTTCGATATGATTTCCCATTCCCACTCACATCTCCACCACTAATCTGCTACGGCCAAGGTGATCTGTGATGTTGAATGCTTTACTTTAGACCGAGGCAAGTTCCACGTAATGCAAAGGGAAAATAGAGAAGGGGAAAAGCATCAGGCCAAAGTCACCTTTAGGAAGGAGCAACCCAGTAAAATACTAATGTCATAGGTGCATACTCAGAGACCTTGTCAATACTATAAGGAGTCGGTTGGTTAGCTATAGCCATAAATCCTCCCGCTTGGATTTGGGACCTTGTACAAATTCTAGGGATTGGCAGAAGAATGTTATTTTGACATAACTTAAACAATTTTCTTTTTCTAACATAGCATGAAAAAAATCAAATCTCTCCCCAACAGATCTAAGCCTGTAAACATTTTAACTGCTGTAACAATCACCCGGTGTCTGCTATTCCTGGGCCAAACAGCTGAATACTGGGCTGTCTTTAACAGTGCATGGTAGACCACAGGCTGTAAAGTGCTAGATGTTCACAATGAATAAAAATGTCAGACTTTGGCCAAAATTTGGTTAAGATTTGCAGGAAAACATGCCGTGTTTTAACAGGGTAACCATAAAGGCATTTTTCTATATGGTTCACATTGCTTGTTCTTTAATAGAAAGTTAACGGGAATTTTCTTTCTTAGATAGCAACAATTTATCGTGTTTCCCTGGTAACTACAACACCATGAACCTTCCTTGAAAACTCTGTTGGGATTCCTGCTATGTTAGTGAGTATAATGAATGGTAAATGTAAAGCAAACCTATTGAATCACTTTATTTTAAATTCTGGCAGAGACATAATTTCCCACAGTTCATAAACATTTACAAAAAAGGAGTTTACATGTAGAAAAACAGTTGTCTTTATCGCTGAGATCAAAGAATCCGTTTATCTGGATGTACAGATGCGTTTGCTGCCTGCTTTAGAGATGCTCAGGTGACAATCTTCAAGAAGCTTCACAGGCTTAACACCAAACCTTTGAAGTCTGCAGCGTTACTCACCTGAGAATACATTCATCACTTCTGCTCTCTGTTTTGCATGAATCTGAAGTTTACACTTCAAAGATTATAGATGACAGGCCAAATTTCCCAAGTTGCTAACAGCCCCAGAACTTACTGACTAGAGGAAAATGAAAAAGTAGGGCACCTTACAGGGATATAGATGTATTGGAGCACTGGGTTTAATATCCAAACCTGCGTAGTAGTCTTGCTGCTCATGAGCAAAACGAATGAGACTTGCACACTGGGAAGTGGCCTGAAGCCTTCCAAATGCAGAGGAAGGATTCCCATAATGTTAATGGCCCTCGTGTCAGGCCAGCAAGATGGAGCAAGTGGAGAGGAGCAAGGGCTGCAGATAATAATTTCAGAGCTGCCAAGTCTCCTGGCAGAAACTGGCCTCGCTCCATGGCCTCGGGTCCCTTTTGTAGCAGCAGCTTAAGTCCGGAGTTTACTTGACGGAGTCTGGTTTTCATCTCAGGATTTATTTCTTTGTAGTTAATAGAACAACACCAATATAAGGGAGAGAAGGGTCGTATCCATCACCCTCTGTGGAGCTGCTCTGGATTTGAGCTAATGTACATGAGAGCTGCTCCTGGCACTGCTAGCAGATGGGGTCTTGTTTACTGCAGGACTAAGCCGGGTTGCTGCAGGCTACTGGATCAGTGCACGTTCCAGCTCAGCCCTACAGCACCTTCCACCACTGGATTTATCTGCATACCACATCTAGGTGACAAAGGGTATTTGTTTATAGCCAGGCAAAGAGTCTGATGAAAAACTGGAGGGCTGTTTTGTGAAGAATTTGGAAATTTTGAGATGAGGTGCTTTGCTAAAGTAGAATGATCACCCCTCTCTCCTTTACAAAAGTCTCTAACCTGAAAACTTGAAAATTGCACTTTTTTTTTCATTTCAGATCTTTGAAAATATTTTGTATTGCTTTAACCTTTTAAAAATGCAGCCTTAACACATCTGTAATGAAAAGTTATAAATAAAATGAAGTGCAATTTTTAGAATGGAAATCTGCTTTGCGTAAAGCTGAATGGAGTTAGTGATTTTCAGGAGAAAATCACTGTCTCCTGAGATTTCCTCATTTCTGTGGAGTTCCTTGTTTCATGGCTACAAACTTTTTTCTCTTGTGTTTCGTTATTGTGCTCTGGGAAATGTAGTATCACATAACTGAAATATCATATACCTCCTACCACCAGTAGACATCTTTGGCATATTTGTGGTGATCAATGTGTTTGCATTTAAGCAGGACCTTCGAATCTCATACACCATTGTGGCAATGATCTAACAAGGTTTAAAGCACATGAAACCTGAATAAATGTTGTTTGTAATTAGAGGCAGGCATTATTCATCAGATATTCAAAAAGTTTTTAAAATTCAATTTGATTGTTATGAGGGTCAGATTAGAAATACCCAAATTAGTTTAATCCTAATTTTAATATGAAGCACAGAATGTGGTCCAGGAACTCTGACACCTGTGATGAAGCTAATAAATGGTGCATTTGTGGAGAGGCAAAGGAAATTTTCACCCTCCCAGCAGACACACCAGGAAGACTGTTCATGGGGCAGGTCAGAAGATATTTGCTGCCTGCCACTGAGCTTGTCCTGACATGAGCTGGGGCATCGCACGCTCTTGGTGGCAGCCCTGCTACGTTGCCTCGTGCCTCCTTTAATGTCACCCTCATCTTTGCATCTCTGATGGCTGCAGCACAGACATGTTTCCCGGTGTCTCGAGCCTGCCTGCTGCTGTGCTGCTCTTGCAGGGCTGGCTGGCACGCTCGCTGCCCCGTGCACCTATGCGGAGACGTGCAGCAGAGCTCCCCTTGTCAGCACATGCCATGAGCTGTTGAACCAAACCAGTGTTGGACAAGTGAGCGCGTGTCAGATTTGCACCTCGGGAACTCGCTTGGCTTGTTTCGCCTTGATAAATTCCTCCGCCGCGTACCTGTCACTCAGGGGATCGCCTCGTGCTGTGCCATGAGCAGACAGCAGCCCTGTCCCCTACCCCTTGGACTGTGAAAGTTATACTGTTGTGACAGGTTATACTGTTGTCTGGGTGTAAGGGGTTATGGTAGGCAGCCTCCTGGGTCTCTGCTGGTGGGGTAGAGACTGTGGCTCTGAGCAGGACTGTGCCAAACCAAAGGAAGATCAATTCTGAGTGGGAAAGCAGAAGAGAGCGGAGATGGAAAGTGGATGATTCTGAGCCTGTGTGGTTCAATTTGGCAAGGCAAAAGAGACATATGCTTTATTGAAGTAGGATCTGTAGACCTAAAGAGACATAGGAAAGAGTCTGTCATACCTAGAGTCCCAGGTAGATAATCTTTTCTAGATCACCTGCTCTAGACACCAGGCAAAGGGGGATGTTCCCGGCTCACTCTGAGGCCACCTTCTGTTGTGTCAAGTGTAGTATCAATTTCAGCCCTCCCCAGGAATATGGAGTGATGTTATCACTGTGTGCCAAGCCAGTCTTCTGGCGGCGTTCACCAAGAAACGATGAAATGAAGAAGTTATGCCTTTGAGGGGTGGTACATGTGTATACGGGCACAGAAAGACCCGACCCTACATGAACATTTGTAGCTTCTTGTCAGAAAGATGGGAAATATTATTCCTGTGGAAAACATTGTCATAAATATAGGTATATATCCCCTATCTGCCCCCCTATTTTTTTTTTCTGCAGAAGAGCATTTAAGTTAATAGAGAAATGGAAAAGCTGCGATGTTCCACCAGCACCAGAATCCACCTTTTGTTTCCTGGAGACTTACTACCTGAGTTGTGAACTTTAAAACAGAGCCAGGGTTAGGATTTGTGAACCTCAAGGCTCCACATCCCAGTTTACTGATTTATCTTTTCACTCAGAGAGTGGTTTTTACGAGGTGACAGTTTGTCTTGGCTATGGTGGGGCCTGGCACTAGTGAATGTTCCGTCCGTAGCTCAAACTGGGACTGGGTTGGTGCCTATGACACAGTGGATAAGCAAGACTAGGATTTGTGCTGTCAACTGCTCTAGCTAAAACACTGATGCTTGTGAGGAAAGTGATGGGAGAACAGTAAGAATATTTTACCAGATCCACTCCTGTGTTTCATTTGCAAGTATGAGTACTGTAAATAGTGCAGACGAGTTTGGATATATGCTCAGGCTGCACTTCCAGAGAAGGGTTGGAGAGCCAGGATTAGCTCAATGCTCGACTCATCTGGAGGAAAGGGAATGAGGGAGTGGGAGTTGGAGACAGGCTAGAGTTAGGGTCTGTGAAAAAAGGATGCAGAGCCAAAGTCACAGCCAATTCCTGCAATTCATATTTTGTTACGAAAGTGGAAAGAAGTGAAAATGTGGTGGTAGTAGTGTCTCTGCATGATGTATTCCCAACTGCAGCCCATGCATGTGAGTAATTCGCTCCCTAATCACTCCTGCAGCTGAGCATGCGCTGCCTTGAACAGCTCACCCTTGGTTTGGGCACCCTGGGTTGTCTGAGGTTTGAGGAATGGAAGTGGTTTGGAAGAACACGGAAGCATCTCTTGGGATTATATTTGAAATTTTAAAATTTGATCACAATGGATATGTTCAGGATTATTATATTTTTTTAATGCTATATTCCTAGTATTTGGTTATCGGTGTGTGCCTTTTACTGTAGGAAGCTTGTGTTGGCATAGGGTTATGGTTGTGAAAAAAATTGCTGCAGAATAAATATTAGGGTTGAATTTTGTTGATCCTGTGAGGCGAAGGTTATGTGTTGTTCTCAGCTGATTTGGTTGCCTTAATCTAAATTTTTTGCACAATATATATTTCTAGCACAGGCTAAGCTTAGATTAGCTATGGCTTCTGTGAAACTGGTGATTACAGAGCTAAGGTTATTTTCCAATGTGTTACTCCTATGATACAGAATATTGGTATCATTTATTTGAATGCCTTAAGCTAAAGTTTTCTGTGATGCTTTATACCTTTTTCATTCCCTTTATTATTGTTCAAATTACTTTTAGGGGATTTGAAAGGAAGCACTGCAGATCCAAGCTTATTGCTGAACTTTGGCACCACTGTGAAGGAAAATACAGTTTTGTATCAGCTTGTTTTACTCTCAGTGAATCTTCACACAGAAGAATCTGCCTTATCTATACCCAAAGTTAGATTTAGGGCTAGTTCTAATGTAATACTGCACATGCAACATTTGTTTCAATGAAGGCTGATGTCGTGTGGAGGAAATGTCTAACTAGTCAGCTTATTTAAATGCCATGTTCATAGTCTTGGGAAAGCTTGAGTGTCTTCTCTACAGCCAGTGCTTGGGCAATATAGGGTTTATGAGACCAAAGGATGCATAACGAGTTTTATAATATAAGTTTGCCAGTTGTACGGAAGCCAGTGCTAAGGTTGGGATTAGTTTGGAAGGTCATGAAAAGTTGAATTGGAAAGCCAGGGTTTTGGCTGATGTTTTCCGGTTGGAAGAGAAAAACCAAGAGCTGCTTCCACTTGATTTGAATCCCTTCATCTGAGTACCTCATCAGGAGCCAAAGGCAGGGTTAGATTTGGGGTCATGATGGACCCAAGGGTCCTTGTTACAGACCAAAATGCCTTGCATGAAACAGCTCTGGAAGAGCAGTTCCCAGGAAGAGCTCAAATGTGATGGTGATGCAGTCAGTGGAATGGAGGACACGTGCTGTAAATACTGTTGTCCTAGATGTCAGATATCTGTCCTCTGAGCCACAGATGATGCTTTCCACCTCTACAGTGCAACCAAAATACCATGGCTGAGCTCCCCACCCCATCACGAGGGAATATGGCTTTCTAGGCAGCATACCATGAGTTCCCCTTACCACCCCTGTACTATGAAATGTTTGCACTTCTGCTTTTGCAGTTAGGGATGATGAAACAGAACCTATCTTCTGAGTTACCAGAGAGCTCTTGATAATGATCCTAGAGCTTTTGAAATTCTTGGCTAAAACATTCATGGAAGAGTAAAAACATCACTCTGTTCTGTGTTATCAGAAAAGATTAAAGATCTTTCTTTGTCTCGCCTTCCCTCCTTCAGTATGTGAAAGATTTTTTTTTGAGAGGAAGATGCATTTTATTGAAAAAGAATAAAAAAGAAAGAAGTTTCAGGTCACTTCACGTGTAGGAACAACAGCTGTATTTAGCAGAGTACTTTGTCAGAAGAAAATAAAACAGATCAAATGCAGGGAGGGAAAAATCAAAGAGTTACAGTTTTGATGTTTTTAAAGCCTAGTTTAGCTAAATTCAGTGATAATTTTTCAAAGGAGGAGAAATACTGCAATAAAACATTTATTGTGTTTGTGTGCTTGTTTTCATTCCTTTGAGAGAAATGAAACAGTTTCAGACAGACCTAATGCTAATTCTTTTTTTCTTAGTTTTTGTTTAAGCATTAAAATGAAAAAATCAATTGTTTGCACAATTCTTATTATAGATTATACTAGAGGAAAACGTCATAAGAAAGCTTTTTAGACAGCCTGACCTGGTAGCATTGAAGAAGACATCATTTGGTGTAAATGGACATTGGCAATGTCCTCAGTCAGTATGTGAATGATCAAGGCAAGCCAGACATTTGAGAAATGAAAAGGACAAAAAAGAGAAAAAGATGTGAGTGTGAAAGCCCCTAAAAGACATGTGTGAGAACTAACTCATCGGCATGGCTTGTTCTCAGACCAATTTGGTGGGGAATTGTTGAGGCCTGAGGCACCAAGAAAGATGTTTGGGCAGCAGAAGCCAACTTGGAGGCTGTGAAGTGATTTGTTTCTATTTCCTTGTATCAATTTGAAAAGTCAAGTCAGCTTTACGGCTCTGAAATAAACACAGTTGGGAGTTTATGTGAGTTCAGGATGGCGTAATCTGTGTGTTTTGGACATGCTAGGGGAAGGAGAAGAAATATTTGCAGCCAATTTGCCAACATGTTCTTCATCTGACATATCAACAAGCTGGTTGAGGTAATGGGGGAAAGATAAGTGCTTTAAGTTGTAAATGCTTAAGAAGCCGAGAATTTGGAAAAGGGAATTAATTTTGAAGTTCAACTGTCTTTTGCAGCCAGATACATGGGATGTGATTTGGCATTGCAGTTCTTGCCTTGTAACTACTTTGATTCACTAAAACTAATTGATGCGAACCATAATAATGACTGATCTGCGTGTCTTGCTTTTGGCTAACAACGAAGCTCTTCACAGGGTTGCACCCTCCATGCTACTATAGATGCCTCAGCCACATCACCAGAACTCAAGGGCAGTAAAACCTACAGGGTTTTATTACTACAGAGCTGATTTTTCTTTTCTCAATGCCTATAAAGTGTTCTCTCTGCAGCATGAACCTTCTCTTGCCTCTGGGTCTTCCTGATGGTGTTGGTTCTTCTATTGTCTTAAGTCCCCAATCTGCTGTAGATACAGATGTATCCTGAGCCTTGGAATGGCGTGTGGAGGGTCTGGTTTTCCATTTTACAGAAGGAGAAACTGAGACGTGGACTTGAGACACTTAAAGCTGGCATGTTTGTCCATGAAAAAGACAACCACCCCTTTTTTTAAAAAAAAATATATAAAGAAATCAATCCTAGGAATCTATCCTGGCAACTCCGTTGTGGTGTCCCAGAATGTGTATCCTATCTGGAGTCGTGTGGAGCCCCTCGGGCCTCCAACCAAGAGCAATGGCTGATACTTGTCCATGCTGAGAAGAGCCTTGGGTGAGGAGAAGACCCCTCAAAGCTCCAGCCCTGCTGGCGCTGCATAGGTAAGGGGGCAGCAGGTCCTCTCCTCCCTGCCCGCTTGGATGAGGGCCCCGACATCATTTGCTGCTGGTTATTAGTCTGGCAGCAAACTTTGGCCATAGGCCCAGTCCCGTCTGCAAGACTGCTACGTATTTCTAGGGTGTTACTGAATCACGGCTAATAGCCGATGAAATCTGGAGAGGCCAGCTCAGATAAGTGTCCTGTAAAACCTCTCCTTTAAAAAGCTTAAGTGGGGTTTAAATATCCGGGCAGTCTCATGTAGCAAACGGAGTTTCTGGGATTTCAGTGTTGCTGTTGGTAAAATGGGTTTCAGTGTTTATTATGCAATCAAAATACTTCAATCACCACTTGAACTAAATGAAAGCTTACTGTGTGTGCATATAATTGTTCTTCTTACTACCTATTACTTGATTGGGGTTGGGCGAGGTTAGCAAAAGGATTAAATTAATTCTCTTTGAAAGTTATGCAAGTAAGAGGTATAAAAGTTACATTGCACATGGCAAATGTCTCCAGGGTTTGGTTTATAGACTTGTTTATATTTTTATTTTAATGTTTATTACCTTCTCAGTGTCATTTCCACTTTTGCATCTCCATGCTCATTACACTTTTATTATCTCCTTTATAAAATCAATGGCTGCAAACCAGAGAATTTGGTTGTTGAAATAAATAGATCCAAATATATCTATACATAAATTAAATATTGTGGCTATGAAAGCAACTTTTCTGAAGTCACTAAGCTTAAACTGAGGCCAATTAATAGCTGACCTTTTATTTTTATGGACCATGGCCTGCAGCACATCCATCTGACTTGGCACATTTGAAATTATCCGGGTGATGGCTAAACTACACTGAAAAATACATTAGAAAAATTAGTGCTCATGGAAGGCAACAGATCAACAGCCTTACAGATTGAATCCTCATGAGCTAGATGCAAAACCCGTGGCAGTCAGTTATAACTCCTTCTCTTGATTTCAGATGGTTCTGAATGGGGTCCTTTAGCACTCTCATATATACAGTCATTTCAGGGACTACTATGCAAATTTTAACCTATAGTTACCCACTTTGGATCTCAACAGATGCTAGTTCTCAAACATACTGTGAGATCTGTGGCTGGAAAGTGCTGCCCCAGAGCAAGAGAAATCGGAACACGGAGCAGCAACGAGTCAAAGTGAGGAGAGCAGCAGTGGCTGGTCTGGCACACAGTCACTGCTCTGGCATTGGAGAAATGCTGTGCGAGGTCAAGCACTTTGGATATTTATTATTGCTGCTATTAGAAAGAAGTTCACTGGCTACTGAGGCTGAGGGAGTGAAAAGTGTTTATGAACAGTTCTGTAAATAAATAACTATTGTACCCATGATCTCAGGGGGAATTTATACTTTTTACTACTAGAGAAAGCATTGTCACTATTCTGACTAGGTGGACAAGGCAGGGAAAATTTTTGGTACCAAACCCACAGATTCTCTCTGAGCTATAACACCACGTCTCAGCAGATACTCAACCTAAGCGTGAGGATTTGCATATCCTGGCTATTGGCCACATCCAAGGTGGGCTAGAAGCTTGAGGATGAGAGCCAAAACTCTATAGGAGTTCAGTTTGCATGGAATGAGCATGGAAGGTCTCTGCTCTGAAGAAGAGCTGGTGGCTGTTTCTTCATCTCACTTAGATGCTCTTTTCACTAATGAAGCTTTGCCCCAACTAAGCACTGGTTTGAAATTTTCATCGCTTTGAACTATTGACAAGAAAAGCACCGTCAGGTTCCTTCTTCACACCAGAGATGAACTGGGGCTGCATGACTTTGATCTGCAGTTTCAAGAGTATTGTGAGATCCTGAGTCCATTTATATGAGTCCATATATTTTGACTTCTATTGTGGAGTCTTCTATATGCTTCAGGAAGCAGGAGATCTGAAGCTCTTTCTTCAAGCAGAAGAGTAGTCGTTTTGGAGAGCATGATGAGAAATGTATGGGCCAGAAGTAGCTTACCTGTGATGTTACAGGCTAGACTACCTCTCTGAGAGGGCAAAGAAGACAATAGCTTTTGCTTTAGAGGATTCCTTAAATGAACCAAGAATACGCCTATTTGCAAAACTAGGAGTTTAGCTTACATATCTGCCATGTAAGTGTGATTTTGGCTCATAAAATTAGCTGATAGTTTTCAGCCTCATGTTATCTTTATTTTCCATTAAACTATTTTTTGTGCATAGTCTCCATTTTTAATAACATTTTCTTTATATCATTTTTGCAAACTGAAACATATCCCGGTAAATTTTTAGTTTGGGTATAAAACTAAGAAAAAAACCTCACTATGTATCTAGCTGTAGTCCTGGATCATCGCGTTCATTTCCTGATTGCTACCAGGCAACCCATTTTAAAATCCCATACCCAGACCCATCTCTTTTCATCTAAAAAATAACCAGGTTTTTTCTTCTGGCGTTTCTATGAAAAAACAGGTCTAGAAGTTCATTAAATTTGATGTCTAATTTTCTCTTCTTCCCTCTACTTGATGGTTTATTTTAGGCTTAATGGGAGAATTGGATGGTGATAGTGAGCCTTTGTAGAAAAAAGTGAATGAAGTGAGCCCAGTAGTCTGAACAGGGACAAATGTAGCATTTGGTAACGCTCAGGCTTCTGGTGTGTTGAGCTCCGGCCTGTTCAGCTGACCCTGTATTGTGCTCATGTTCTCCCATCTGTTTGCTTGCATCAATCTTTTGTCTCTTGTTTCATATTTCAGTGCAAAGCTATTTTGAAGCAGGGCCATCTTTCTGGGTTGAGTATGCACAGAATCTATCTCAGTAGGATTTATGACTAAGGCTTCTATAAGGACCACAATATGAATGAAAAGAGTAATATGAATAAAACTAGAAAACATAATCAGGCTTACCATAGGACATCTAGCACAGACAGAACTTATATCTAAAAATACAACACCACAAGCAAGAGAGGCATTTGGATTCATTCCCCCCCCTTTTTTTTTTTTTGGCCACTGGGGTTCGGGGGTGGATAGGGGAACTATATTTCAAGTAACTAGTACTTCCACTTTTTTTTGTGTAAATTTTCTAAATGGAATTTTTAGGAAATAACTATCCCATCCCTGCCATTCCAATGCAGTGAACCCCCAGCGCAAACTGAGCAGAATGCCAGTAACAACGTGCCCTTTCTGAGTTTTCTTGCTGGAGTTTTGCCCGAGGAAGCACAGTAGATTTTAAGGATCTGGCGCCTTTGGTGGTGGACAAAACATTTCATTGCATTTAGGCAATGAACACAGTGTTCCTTTTCAACAGTGCTATTGTTGTTGGAGAGGAAGAGGAGAGATTGTGATCCAAAACACCATTCTTCTTAAGCCCATCTGATTTGAAGTAAAAAATAGCTGTGGCTCTTGGTAGCAACAATTCATGGAGCTGTTGGCTATTTGTACCAAGCCTAGTGATAAGTGCTTGGCCAAGTGATTTGCACAGTGGTAGTGTTTGGTGCTTTGACCATGAACCTGAACACTGGAAGATGCTGCCCAAATGCAGAAAATTCAGAGGGATTCAAATTGAAATTAAAAAGTGCAGAGAAGAAAAACAGTGCAGAGAAGACTGTAGGGAGCTGTTAAATCTCTACGATCTTCTACTCACATGAAATCACTAGTCAAGTAAAGAATAGGTACATGCCAAGACGAAGCATTCTGGCTGGATGAGTAGCTAAGGATAAATGTGATCATCTGGTGACCTGACCAGGGGTAACCTTGTAGAGAGGATGAAACTACAGAAGAGAAGCATCTCACCAGCCACGTCGCAGACAGGAAGCAGAAACAAGAGGAACACTTATTTGTAGGAAAGTAGGATCCACAAAAAGACTTTGATCCAAGTCCAAACTATGTAGAAACGGTGAAAGATCCGGGGCTTCGAAAGCATGGGGATCCCTTCTGACCGAAATACTTGCATGTTGGTCACATCTCACCCCATTTCTAGAATTCTGTCCTGGTCAAAAGGTGGTTCACCCTGGCTGATGGCTGTTCCCAGTGGTGGTCAGTTAAGATTGGGAGGGCAGAAAGAGCCAAGGGTCTCCCAGATTTGTCATTTTCTTTTCTCTCAAAACAGAGAACAAATTGCCTGTTCATGGGATATCCAGTAAAACATTCCCAGAGCATCTTTTGCACGTTGTCTTTGAATAGCCTTCCACGGCAAAACACAGAGACCAGTAAATGCATGCGTCCTGTTGCTGCCACTTTATATATCAAATCAGTAAAGCCTAATAAGTCCCCCATTATTTTGTTGCACTATGGAGAATACAGGTGCTTTTCTGCATAACATTTTCCCACAACACAGCGGGAATTGCACTTTAAGCCTAAATGGCGTGCACTTAGTTATCAAATTTTTGCATATTAATCCTCTCAAGATGTCTGTTAACATAAATCTCATTAATTAAGGTTCCTTTAGCATCTGGGAGTGTGTGATTCAATGCTTTAAAGGAAGCTAAGACCACAGAATATTGTATTATGAATCATAATTTCAATGACATTTAAAAACATATAAAATAACTTGTCTGACCCTTTGACACAGGAGCCACATAGTACAGAATTATTCCGCCCTGTAACCTCCAGTCAAAAAAAGAAGGTATTATATCTGCTAAATCCATTTCTGCTTATGTTCTTAGACAATCACAGCTATAACAACACTTTGGCAGTTGTCTTGATCTCCATGTATTTTCCTAAGGAAAAAAATGAGTTTCTCGCCCAAAATAAATGTCTAAAAAGACATATAAGTCAAATAATGTGCACTAGACTTCCTTTTTAGTCAATGGAGACAAATGGACAGCTCCAGAAGGTAATTCATTTGATCACCACTGAAGAGAATCCACCTCTAACCCTTATGCAAACACCAATGTCACAAGTTCACATCCAAAACTTTATTTGCAAAAATATAAGTGAGTACTTAAGGGACTTGTGGCTTTCCTTTGTCCTTCTTATTTTGAATGGGAAATAGAAAACCACCTATTATTTCCATTTTGGCAGATCTGGGACCAGCTAATTTGTCAAAAATGTGCTATTGTCCTGACATTTCAGTCCTTATTTCCGGTTTAAACAGATCTGCTGTTTTTTTTTTGTTGTTGTTGTTTTAAAGTAAGTAAATGGTCTAAGTTCTGGATATTTCCCTTGCAGTCTTGGGTGGGTGGGACCAGAATTTGATCAGAAAAATGGAAAGAAAAGGAAGCAAATTATCACATTTTTTTTCTCAAAAAAGTTGGAGTTAAGACTCTCATGGACAATCCTAGCTATGGATATACCACTCAAATCCTCCTATTAACAATATTATCATAAGCCTCATCGGTTATTGCTGGTAATGATTTGAGCAGAAGGGCTGATTAGGTGTTGGACCAAACTACTGTGGAAAAGAGAGGATTTCTCTTCAAATCTTCATTTCAAAACTGAACATCAACATTACTACACTCAATGCAGCGATTCCAGAATGAAATTTACAGTCTGTATTACATGGGCTGGATGCTAAAATGTTCCTTCTGACCTGAACATATATGAATTTCAATGACTCTAAAGTACAGATCCTGGAATAAATGGCTCAATTGGAAGTACATCTTATTTTATCCATCTCTCTATGTAAAGGTAGAGAAAACCTCATGCAGTTGCATAGCAAACTCAGGTACATGCACATACTATTAAACTTATTGCAAATTTTAACCCAGTGGGCACCTAGACATAAATAAGCAAAACCAGGCTAGTTTTACTAAAATCCACCCTTCTCTCACTCTGACAGGCATGCAAGAGCCTGGGTCTCAAGGACCATTTTAACAACAGAACAGTTCTCCTTTGGGGACCACTATCACTTTTTATTTTAATTATTTTTTTATTTTAGGGAAAAAAGAAATTCAAACCTAAACACATGATAGTTTTATTACATGAAACCCAATAGGAAATGAAGTAAGAATATTGGACTGCTTTTGGTTGGGTAGCAACTTAGCAAGGGCTTTTGCTTTCATGTGCACAAGCACAAGTGTAAGAGTGCCCTAAGGTTGGAGGCCCCCCAAAACTTCAGGACCTTCAGATTTAGTTTACTTTAGTGAGCTGCATGGTTTGAAAGGTAAAGCAAGCTTGGTGGGAACTATATCCCTACACTTTGATGCAGTTGATTTTGAGAGGAAACCAAACAGATTGCAGCAACTCCTGGCATCCCTACGGGGTGGCTGCTCATGCACACATGGATGTGCGTGTGTTTTTGTGTGCACACTCACCTTATGAGCGAGCCAGCTAAATTCCATCTTCATGGACAGTTCAGTGGAAAGTTAGCTTGAAAATGCAGTATATCATATTTCATGAATTTAATAGGGTTTTCATGATTTTACAAAGTGCTTCAACCAGACACTCACGGCTGGAGGCTGCACAGCAGGAGACCTGAAACACTGCATCTGTGTTTTTCAACTCTTGCCAGAATCCATTGAATTTGATCCGGAATGACTATGCATCTTTGGAATGTACATTCACTTTTCTCTTGCCTTATCCAAATAAAAAAGGGAGGGAAAAAAAAAAAAAGAGTCCTATGAGAATTCCATATGGAAACACTAAACTAGCATTATAAAGGATTTCCTATAAACAAAATTACGGTCGCAAATTTTGGACTCAGACCACGTTTAAAACAAAGAGTCCTTTGTCTCCCTGCTTTTAATATATTATTTTATCTGTGTTAACACACACATTTTTATTTTTTATAGATATGCATACACACACGCTCACATATACACTCATACAAAAATGAATGTATACATTAGTTAGAGGTCCATTTGCCATCTCTCTTTCTCTTACTCTGTTTTTTTTTTTTAGATTGCAGAACTCCTAACAAGAGCAAACTTTAATCGTTCTGTGCACTAAATCCCCTGAAAATAAATATCCAGGGCAACTTCAAAAGCCCTTAATTAGAAGCACATGTGTGGTGTTACAAATTTCTGGCTGAGGCGGCTGAGTTGTAATTTAATGTTATGATCTGCCATAAATATTATCCATAATGAGCAGACTTCATGTTACACTTCTGTACGTCAGATAACCGCATTTTTTTTTTGTCTGCTTTTGTTCAATCACTAAACCTTAAGCAAAGTTTAAAATTAGAAAGGAAGAAAGAAAGAAGCAGTTTTCCTGCTAGGGACTTGAACGTTTTTGTTCAGCTATTTTTTTTTATTTGCTTTTCTTTGTTATAGTTTAAAAATGTGGTAAACAGATAACTTGGAGATGATGGGGAAGGAGGAATAATAAGGAATGGTGGCTAGCGAGAAGACTGGTTGTTGTGAACAACTTTTTGATAGTAACTTCCTGGAATAAATGCTGCGTTTCCAAGAAAAGCCTCACAAACTCATTTCTACATGAAAAAAATCTGTTTTCTTTCTTTCTCCGTGTTCTACCTGACTAAGGGGCAGTCGTCCATCATCCTGGAGGAAGTTGAGTTTAGAGGAGAAAATTCCATATGTTAATTTTAGGCACTATTTGCAATCAGGTTTTGCAGCCTTGGCATATAGGAATATATATGTGTGTTGTGTGGAAGGAGGGGAGTAACGAACCAGCCGGTAAATTTACAGTACAAATATACAGCTGTAAGGATTATGCACTGGTTTCCTAAATGTGTGTGAAATGATACAGAAATAGTGTGGGGCCATGGAACAACTCCACAGACTCATGACTCATGTATAAAAAGGCAGCGCGGTTTTGGACTCCGACCAAGTGCAAAGGCTGCGTGTTGTTTTTTTTTTCCCCTGCAGAGTGCCCTGGGACCCCCCTTCCCTGCGCACACACTTGTTTTAAATGACAAGCCTTATCTGATGCCTTTAACTTCAGGTCTCTGAGCTTTACCTTGACTTTGCACATGGATGCAGCCACCTCATGTGCAGGGCATCCACCCTGGGCAGAAGACCTTGCGTGTCCTCAGCCTCTGGTCTCTCCAGCATCTCCTGCGTTTCCTCCTGCTCCAGCGCAGCTTTCAGTTGCAACCACTTTTATGTCCAAAACAAACAAACGAAAAAACAAACTAGTGCAGGCATGAGCAAAAGTCTCCACAAAGGAGCCCTGGGTGTGGACGTGTCTCCTTTCCTGGCTGCATTAGCCCTGCATAAAACATGGCTCCTGCAGCTGCCTGCTGACAGAGCTGTTCAGGGTTGGAATGTGTTGAGCAAAGACATAACAGCTTCAAGCTGCGGGCACTGTGAGGCCGAATACAAGGCGGATAGATGGCTGGGGACAGTGTGCTCTGTGGGCATCATTGCCAGTGGTTATGTGGCACCGTGGCACTCATCCCTGGGGTGCCTATATTCGGGTCTTGCCAATGCTACTGCAAAGCCCTGAGCTGTATCAGATCAGACAGATCACATAACTTCTGTCAGAAACAGCAAACTGCAGGCCACAGTCATTCCTTGTCTTAACTCCCCTCAGTCCAGCTGAGTAACACGGAGATGAATTTGACCCTTTCTTTTGCTCTTGAGATATTGCAGAGCAAAGAGCAGGCACTGGGCCGTAATCTTTCCAGGTGACAGGTTATCTTGAGGAGGGTTTGCCAAGGTCCTCTATAAACTTGAGCTGTGCAGGAGAGAAGATGAAAATTGTAATGATGCACATCCGTTCCCATGACGGATACATTGTTTCACTGCTGACTGTGTTGGATATCCTCAACGAACCTTCTGTTAAGGCCTTGGGAATAAAACACTTCTATTTCCCTCCCTCCCCTTCCATATAGTTTCTGAAACCAGAAAGTCCAGAATGTGAAGGGGCTGCTGTCAAGGTATTTCTACCAGAAGTCCCATTCCTCTGGGACTGCCAGCATCATTTTGTAGTCTGAGAAGGTTCTTATAAGGCCTGGAGACCTGGGGAGGCCTGAGTGCATCTCCAAATTTAATCAGCACTCGGATGCATTGAGAGCAACATTTTCAGGGGCACAGTCCAGTACTTTGGGCTATGTATCAAACTGACCTTAAACAAATATATCACTGGAGAAGAGTTCTTAAGGCCCTGTTTCATAATGATATTGATGCCTTCCAAGCATGGATCAAAAAGGTATTTTAAAATATAAATCATTCCATGGTTTTGGAGCAACTTTCCAAAATCCACCTCTGACAGCTCAGCTGTAGGTGACTTCCTCAGCCTGGAGAGGCTTAATGTAGCACCAAGGCAAACCTTGTTCCCTTGGGTTCCTGTTTACTATCAATTATTTGAGTGCTGCCGCTCCAGGTGAGATCCCAGATAAAGAGAGTTTAAAAGCTACACATGAAATGTCAGGAGAGACATGAAAAGAGGAAGTGCTTTTTTAGCCAATGTCAAACACTAGTTGCAAGTCTAAGCCAAAGGAGAGCTCAGATTTCATGTGGTCTGGCCCAGTGCCCCCTGCACTGCAGGTCACTGCTCTTCTGCCCCTTTCATGTTCTCTATGAGCTCTTTCAGAGACACAAATCCTGACCTCCAAAAGAGGCCGGTGGTGGAGGTACCAGAAGCACAATGTCTGTGGGACCCACCAGCCATCCTGTGCAGGACTGCTGAAGTGTGTTTGCATTTTGCATGAGCCTTAGCTCAACTTGGAGGTGAGGAGGGCTTTGAGGCAGTTGTTAGATGTTTGCCAGAAGCTCCCCAGCAATCTGGCTCTGCCCTTCACTATACGCTTTCTTCACTGAGACCTTTGTCTCAGTGTTGTTCTCAGTGTTGCTCATTTGCTCATTTATTTATTTATTTATTTATTTATTGTTGTTTGTTTGTTTTAGAATGATCTCCACTATTCGATATTTTACAGATGCGTGATCAGTCTCAGCTGGCCCACAAAGGCCTTTCTCTCTTTAGAGGGGATAATAGACTCCAACAGCAAGGGAGAAGAAGAGGGAATGAAATCCAGTCCAGTGCTCATCTTGCAGGCTTTGCACCAAGCCTACAAGTAGCTGCCCGGCCACTCTTTTGCCTTTGCTGCTTCACTTCTCTGAAGTTTGCCTTGGTAGCCACTGTGGGCTCTGTAGGCTTTAGATCAGATCTGAGCCTAGGCTGTCATGAATACAGTAACAGTGGTGATTGTTGACCATGAGGCAGCAGTGTGACCTCATGGCCAAGAAGGCCAATGGGATCCTGGGCTGCATTAAGAAGAGTGTCTCCAGCAGGTCGAGGGAGGTGATCCTGCCCCTCTACTCAGCCCTGGTGAGGTCACATCTGGAGTATTGTGTCCAGTTCTGGGCTCCACAGTACAAGAGGGATGTGGAGCTGCTGGAGAGAGTCCAGCACAGGGCTACAAGGATGATCAGGGGCCTGGAACATCTGCCCTATGAGGAGAGGCTGAGGGAGCTGGGCCTGTTCAGCTGGAGAAGAGAAGGCTGAGAGGGGACCTGAGCAGTGTCTAGAAGTACCTCAAGGAAGGGAGTGAAGAGGATGGTGCTGGCCTCTTTTCACTGGCGGCCCCCAACAGAACTAAAGGTAATGGCCACAAACCGAAGCATCAAAAGTTCTACATGAACTTAAGGGAAAATTTCTTAACAGTGAGGGTGACAGAGCACTGGAACAGGCTGCCCACAGAGGTTGTGGAGTCTCCTTCTCTGGAGATCTTCAAAACCCACTTGGACGCAGTCCTGTGCCACGTGCTCTAGGTGACCCTGCGTGTGCAGGGGGTTGGACTAGATGACCTCTAGAGTTCCCTTCCAACCTTAAGCATTCTGTGATTCTATGATTCTCCCTTTGGTTTGGCTCCTATTCACCTTTTCTTAACTGAAGCACAGGCTTCTGCCACAATCCAAAGAAGACTTTCCATTTAAATTGGCAGTGAGGCTTCCTTGATTGAACACATAGAGACGAAGCCATATCCCCCTATCTGCTAAACTACAGCTTGATCAGGGGAATGGGTCACTCGTGTAAACATGTAAAGCTGAGCAATGCGCTCAGGGTAGAGGGTCACTGCCCCCAGACACCCATCCTTTTTAGGATGAC
>NW_010585697.1:103043-115931 GCF_000705375.1 Tinamus guttatus
TTCCCTATACCCTGGAGAAAGGGAGAGTGTTCCTGAAATCATTAGTGAAGGAAGAGCAGAGAGGACACAAGACTTAGGCAGAGAAGGTGAAGGGGCATCAGAAAAGAAATGAGATGTGTTGAAATATTAATTTGGGTCAAAATATTATATTTTCTAGATCCGACGTGCTTCTTCCCAGTGTATTTTGCATTTGGTTCAACTTCCATATGTATAGCGTTAAAATAGTAGTAAAAACCCCTTACTTTTCTTCGTAATTTATCTTCAGGGTGGATTTTAACATGCATTTTTGCTATCTAGGTTAGATGAGAAAAAATATTCAAGTGTTTTTGCATCAGAGATGTCCACCTTGAAATGATCTAGATCTCATCTAGGGCAGGCTGCATATACTTAGAGCATACCTCTGGCTAAATAAATCACTTCGTGAAAGAAGTCTTAGTATTCCATGTAAATAAGGATTCTCATGTCATGGTTTGCTTAGTCTGCTAATCAAAACATGTAGCTCTGAGCACTTCCCATTTACTGCAGCTTATGAAAATCAAGCATCATTATTGCTGTCTGATACATTATCACCAGCATCCATATAATGGGCAAAATGTTCCTGGGTTGGAATGAGTGCAATTTATGATTCTAAATTATTATGTATAAAGAAGGAAAAGTGCAGCTGGATATTCATTAGATGCATTCAATTTAATGTATTGAAAACAGTAAAGAATATGTTTTAATTAATAAGCCAAGTGCACATGGCATGGAATCCATAAAGAGAGCCTGCATAGCTCTGCAGTCCAGGAGTCACCTAGTTCAGTCGGTTCTGCTTTATTTCAGTCAATTCTGCTTTATAGCCAGAGCTAGTGGATTCTGTTCTTCAGATCCATCAGAAATACAAGATATGTCTGGCGGTTTTATGTGTCTTAGTGTTTAGATATCCAATTTGCAAGTCATTACCAGCTATACTTTCCAAAATAAGCTATTTCGCATATTCCAAAAATCAAGACCTTTGCTCAAAATGTTTTAAGTAAGGGCAATTAAGAATCATTTAAAAGGCATTAAAAACATTGCAAGCATTGTCCTTGTGCTGCAATGTTGGAAGGAATTAATAGGAAAAAACAGGACATCTTCAGCAGCTGGAGGGAAGTTCAAGTCCCAAGATGACCTTCAAATTAAAATTGCATCACTGAAGTTTCTCCAAAGAATTTGAAAATATACTAAAGATATCTACAAAAGGTTTTGTTTCTTGTGAGGGGTTCCTGAAAAAGAATTAAAATAGAAAGCTGGTAGTGTGAACAGTTTTTAAAGTTGCTACTAAGAATGGACCTTTTATTCTAGTTCAAGATGCTTTCTGAAGGAATTTTTTGTTAGAAGCCAGAGAGTGAATCACCTTGGAAAGTCTGAGAAAAATTTCCGTAGCTGCCACCATGCAAGCATAAATGAAGTGTCTTTCCAAATTATACGAAAAATTTAACATGATCTTTAGTTCAGAAGTCTAGCTCAAAAGTAGCCAGTATCTACAGTTTGCAACTGAAGTTGAATCTTCTGGATTTTTTTTGGATGTTTTATTATTTAGAAGACAGACTGGGGCTTTGAGTTACAGAGATTGGGAGGTCTTTATATTCTATTTAGCACTCACAGTCCCTATCAGAAGCACACTTTATTAGGCATAGCTTTTCCCCAGAAAATCCCTGAGCTGAGTGTGAAATGGGTACTATTATTGCTGCTGATTTGGGATCTCCAGATCCAAAGGCCCTTTAGATGGGACCATATATATACACCCTGTGGAGACTGACCCATACAACCCATACAATACAAAGAGACATCCAATTCTTTCTCCTAAGAAGCTATATTTTAGGCTGTTCATAGTCTGTGGTGAAGGGAACAACCTTGCTGTCTGTAGCATGTTTAACCTGTCAGCCTGAGAAAGGCCTAGGCAAAAGCTAAACTAAGGAAGCTAAAAAAGGAACCTAAAGTCCAAGGAGCTGTAGAGCGAGAATGTTTGATATAAGGTGACAAAGATCTAGGGGCCCTTGTGTAAGTGTAAGGAATTGTGATTCGTCCCAAGGGTCCATGATGGAACTGACCAGGTAACTGGGATGCCATGGACACTGATGGTTTAGCCACTCTGTACCCAGGTGGTGAACAGAAACTAGGTCTCTCCTTTTGAAAAGGATCCTTCAGAATCAACACCAAAGGTAGCAGCTTTAATTGCTCCATCCTGCGCTCCTACGAGACACTCAAACCACACTCAGAAGGAACTCTGATTTGTAGGTGACTCCAGTCTGGCCACTTGACAAAAACAGTTTTGTATAGGAGAAATGCTCGTATAAGAATCTTGTTTGCATATATGGTCCAGAAGAGCCACCAGCCTAAAAGCTCTTAAAAGATTTGATTTGCTATAGATAGTGTCATCAATTTCTGAGTACTGGGAACTACTGTGTTAATGGAAGGAGTGTCATCTTCGCTAATACCTTCAACCAAAGATGTTAATGGGAATGAGTTAGTTGTTCCATGAGCAGCAGAATTGATGAAGCCATGTTTCTTATGAATTTGTGTCTTGGTGTTGAACTCACTTGTCAAGTGAAAGTGCCAACTGAAGCTTCTCCCATAGTTGCAATATGAATAATGTCTCTCCCCTGTATGGATTCTCCAGTGTCTGATAAAGGGTAACTGGAGCCTGTCTTATTCTGGCTGGTGCAACTAATCAAATCTCTGTCTTCCCTCAGGCTGTAAATTTTCATGAAACCTGTGCAATTCTAACACATTTGGTTCAAACAGTTTCCAAAGTTGTCAGGGAGATACAAAGAGATGAACAGATACACACATAACTTGGATCACATAAGCTCTTATTTTCTTTGGAAACCAGGATTGAAATATTCTCCGCAGGCAGATTTTAATGCAGAAAATGGCTATTTATGGAAATCCTTTCTGTCTTATAAAGAGATGTGACTTGGCTTCTCTCCTCTATGAGTTATGATCTATAGGGGAAGTAGTGTTTAAAGGTAACCTGCCAAGGATTTTCAGCAATTGCCCCTCTTCCTCTTACAAGTTTTCAGAATTCTTTTTGTGCTTCTTTTTGCTGGATAAAAGCTCACTGAAGGGTTTTTACAACTTCATGTCTGGTATTTACTAAGTTTTGCTGACAGACATTCTGAAGAGTATCTATCTGGGGTGTCCCATAATGTCTTTGTGTTTAAATTCTAGTGTCAGTGTTGGAAGTGTAACATGGATTTTTCTTAGACCAAAATTTAAGCTCTGAAATCAAATAAATAGAAATTATTATAGAAATTAGATAATAGAGATGTTTCAGGAATTCTTATCTCCTTGACTTCACTTTCTCTTTTCTTATTCTTCCCTATTTTAGCAGATTGTCTATCATCAGACAATCCTCCAACCTAGCTATGACCTGTATTTCTGTAATGAAAAACAAGAATACACACTTAAAAAAAGGATGAGAAGGAAATTTCTTTATGACAAATAATGAAAGAAAGAAACAAAGAAAATAGGAAAGATAAGTTATGTTTTCATTTTCACAGGTTCCCTTTCTTATCTGAAGAAAGCATGGAAAGCTTTGAATATATCTGTGCAAGACAAAGTGTGGTCAAAGTCCAGTGCAATTTTGTTTCTCTTTATGTCTCAAGGGAGAGACATCTAGGCAGATTCAAGACTCAAGATGAATAAGATTACCGTTGTTTTCTTAAACAGGTTGCTCCTCCTAGGAACAACCTCAAGTTTCAGTGTGTCCTAGATATATTACAAAGCACATCGCTACTCCTCATCTCTGTTTTTCTGAGTTTCATGCAGAGTTTAATCAGTTCTGGTTGTGGCTGGTACCAGCAAGGAAAATACATACAGTAGTGAAGTCCAAGGAGCCAGCACAAGGCAGTGATGACATCACGTGGTCACTTTATCCATTTTTACTTTTTTTCATGAGGGGATGCAACTACAATCATAGAGTTAGGAAAATATACCCCTGTAAAGTCTCCATAATATGACTGTACTTCAGGGAAATAAATCTTTTTTTTTTTTTTTAATTTTGTAGCACTTCTTTAACATTCCGTTGCCTTGCTGGTTCACACCAGCAGTGCACTGCTTTTCTGGTGCAGATGGTGGCACATAATGCTATTTCTCAGCCCTTTTTACCCTTTGTATCTTATGGACCCCATCCATGTACATGAAGAATTCTCATTCATATAAGAACTACCAGAAAAATGGCAGACCTCACACTGACATGTAGGACATCATAATTCATCACTGCTCACTTTTCCTCTATATTATTCCTTAACCCTGTATTTTTCCTTTGGTTGTTTTTCTCTCTACTATGTGGCATCCTTCTCAACTGCCATCCTCTCTCTCCAAAAGCTACAGATAGTGGACCAGCCTCTTTCATTGACTACTTATTTTTCAAACATCCCATGTTCTTAGGCTCATGGCTGGAGTGACAGGTAGGCTGGATATACAGAACAAGTCAAATGTCAAGCTCATGGCAGCAGTGACAGCTGCCAGCACCCACTCTGTAAATTCTCAGTAGACTTCAGGCTATAAGCATAAAATTAGAAGATGCCTCTGTCAGTCCCAGAGTTCCTTCAAGCACCAAAGTCAGGTGAGGGTTTGTCCCAGGCAACTGGTGGGGGGAGAAGGATGGAGACCCAGCAGATTGGTTGAGAGTGGAAGAGCTCTGGGAAGTGGGGGGAGATGTAGTCAGGAACTGCCGCTCGGAGTTGCTCCTCTGTATACTGCAACTTTCCGAGGTAAAAGGCTGCAGGACCATATCTTTTTTTTTGTCCCTGTCTTCCATTCTCCTCCAGCCCCCTTTCAGCCATATCCTGACCCAGGCAACTGCCTACTTTGCCTCTGCCTAGAGCTGGCCCTGGCTGCACCTCCTGGCCTTGGGCTGTTTCCAGTTGCCTCTTCTCTATTCGTGAAACCCTGGCAACAGCTCGTTGTGGAGTGATGGGAGACTGACAGAGGATATGCGAATATCTTGCTGTTGATTGACAGGTCCTCCATGGCAAAGTCTGTCAGATTCATTATACGTACTGCAGAAATCCCTGGAGATCCCATCACCATTTCACAGGGTGCCGTACCAACAAACAACAAAGATCCAGCCCCCTTGCCCCAAGAGATGATGATCTATTTATAAGATAAGAGGCAGTAGGTGCAATCAGCTCATGGATGGCAGGAAAGAGACTTTTACAATCAGGAAAATAAGCAGAAGTCACAGAGTCTAGTTGCTTCCCCTTTGCTCAGCTTTCCCTCCAAAAGCACTGTCTCCAAAGAATGGACCATCAAGGTCTGTGTCCCAACTCATGGTACACCCCAACCTTAAAGTAAAAGAGGGCACTATCTTGGATGAAGACCCTGGAATTTGGGTTCCAGTGCTTGAACCTGCAGATGTTCATTCTGTTGATATAACAGTAAGTAACAGTAAGTCTATTTTTTTTTTTTTTTTTTTTTTTGCTTTTCCTTCACAAGCAGCTGTCAAACCAAATTTGGGGAAAGTGACTTCTAAGTATTGTTTATGTGACGAATGATTACACATGGAAAATTCCTTCCCAGAACTTTTCCAAACAAAGGAATGTTTGTAAAGTAAAACCCTGCTCGACATACTGACATTTTCGAGTTTGGAGTTGCTCTTGTAACAGTTGAAATTGAGTTCATGCATCAGTTTGGGAGTACATATTCCATCCGGGTGGAACAAGGACCCGCTTGTTTTGGTCATGAGAGAAAATATTCCCTCTGCAGCACTGAAGCAGGTACTCAGAATATCAGTGAAGGCATCAGAGATAGATCAGTGAAAACAGTAGGTTGGTCAGAATATTGACTAAAGTTATTATTGGTTTGCTACAAGTAATAATTAGGTTCATCCTGGGCAATTGTTTACAATGTTAAAAATGTCATATTGCTTGTTGTAATTAGTAGCCATTCAATATGTTACTATAACCACCATGGGACAGAGGTTTGTTATGCCCCCAAAGATGCCCAGGATAGGATTTCTAGCTGAAAATTAGATGTTCATTGAAGCTAGGCTAAGCTTACTCTGTTACCTTTCTTTTGCCCCTTTCTCTGTCATTTTGCCTCCTCTGGAAGAGCCAATGCTGAAAAGGCCCCTCTTTCTACCAAGTTATCTCAGGTCCACCTTCTTTCAAAAACCATCTATCTAGCAGTAAGAAAGACAGTCCTGTATCATGAATGGTCTCATGCTGTCACTTTTTAGGAGCACACTGAGGATTTTCCATTAAAAACACCACATGCTTCTGTTGGAATCGATTAGTGATTTGAACTTTCCTAGCCTCTTTCATTAAATACTGATAAGAAAATAGCAAGAATATAAGCATATGTACCCTTTTGCCATTGGAAACCAGGGAGTCTGATAGCTCTCTGGGGGTCTAGATTGACCCACTGATTGAGTCCAATCCAAAAACTCTCTATTTTGTTGTTGTTGTTGTTGTTCTGCTCAGCTCTGTAGTATCTCAGCAGCATTTTGTAGCACTGTGGTGCTCCCAATGGCTGCAAGGCTTAGCAGGAGCCTGGAGATGTGACAGCAGAGATGTTTCATTTCTTACCAGCCTGCATTTCTCACTCTAGAGTTACCAGCTGTTTCTAGACCCTGCTAATGACCGACAGCTAAAGCTCATCTTTTAGAGCATCCTTGAGCCTTCCAAGACCTGGAGAACCCTGGGCAATTTAGACACAGATTTGTTCTGAAATACACAGCAGTAGCTGCTTCTGCCCCCTGCAATTTCTATTACGAGGGACGAATGGCAAGGGAAACTTGGAACAGCTGTGAGAGCGAGGACATGGAAGAATGTGCATATAGCGAGAGGCAGGCATGGATCCATGAGTGAGGAATTCAGATAAATACTTCTGCAGGGAAAGAAAATTTCTCAATGTCACCTTCCTAGCAGAAGCTCCTCAGAAGACCTCAAATTTAGCTTCCCTTAAGCTCATGCTATGCACCCAGGAGGCTTGTACTATGTCACTGAGCCCCTCAACACTTATGAGGTGCGTATTTTAGAAGATCACGTGAGGAATTAAGCACGAAGGTGCCATTTAATGGTACGTTTGTGCACTTGCTTTTCCTAAGCAGACTCTCTGCTGAGCATTTACTCCTTTGAGGTAATGACAATAATTACATGAAAATCCATTTGGGCATCTCAAGATGCTGAATTTGCAAACTGCCAATACAGATACTTTAATACTAATTTAAATGCACTGTAATTGCACTTGATTTTAAGTAGTGTGGTTTTTTTTTAAACATGCCATTTGTAAACACTGGATTCCACCCCCCCCACCATCCCAAACATCAGTCCTTAGCAAAACACAGTGTGTCTGTTTGGTGTCAATTTTGATAAATGATTGTGCTGAAGGAGTTGACCATAAAGAATAACATTTTCCATTAAAAATTAATATATTCCTGTGCCACAGGTCCTCATGTAAGGGCAATACAATGGTCTGTATTGTCTATCTGTCAGCAGTTCTGTGCCTGATTTGCAGCTTACCTGAGTCCTACAAAGTCCTGAGAAAATGACAGTTTTGATACCTGCCATTGATCAGTTAGTATTTATATAATCACCCATTTGCACTTTGGCAAGTGGCACCTGGGGTGTGGCTAGCTGTCATGCAGACTCACAACATGAAAGAAAGGAGATGACCTTTCCTTTTGGAAGAAACGGATCCAATTTTTCCTGCCTTTCCTTCAGCACTGAGCTTTCCAAGGAGATTTCAAACAGCACGCCAGCAGTTGGGTGAAGGATGGGAACCTAGATCAGAAGAAACCATTGGACTCCTAAAGCCCAGTTCCCCTGCAGGTCCCGAGTTACCCCACTGTTCAGAGGCTAATAAATGGCATCACCTTCGGGTTGAGCGTAATGTCCAAAATAGCTCTGATGTCTCCTTTCTCCATCCTTTCACTGTGAAGAGCATCTTTGGACGTATTTCCACTGGCCCATAGGACTGCTGTCCTCGCTTCCCAAACCAATACAGTTCCCAAGAGTTTGAACTCCATTGTTATTTTCACAATATTATTCTTAGCAATATATTATTTTCTCCTGTATCTTGTTCCTATGAAAGTAGACAAGTCTTTTATACTGTATTTTCAAGTAAAGCTTTTTTTGTTTACGTATATGCATTCGTTGTACATGTGTGTACATGCTTTGAACTGCACTTGGGGTTGGAGCACTTTGAAACTGTGTTTGGTTCCCACTTTGCGTTTTCGATTGGTTCAGAAAAGCTTAGCTGAATGATTTATCACCTGAGGAAGTGGTTTTGTCCATGTGCTAACACTTTACGAAAGTTGTTTAATATTAGTGAAATTTTGATTCAGAAAGGAATGAAAACAACATGCAAAAATGTCTGTGCTATTTTTTGATGCTTCTTTGTTTTGATTTTCCCTGTTTTTTTGTTCAATGACAGTAACACTTTAGAAAAGAGGATGTGAAGCAGAACATTTGAGTTAGTACAAAGCATGTTTTTTCATCATTTTCTGTTGGGTATTTCTAGCTAGAAGGAAGACAGTCACCTCTTACAATTTGCTTTACTTTTTAGAGATGATCACTTGAAGAGATTTAGAGATCTTTGTAATGAATGTCTTCTAGACATAAAGCTGCTTCACTGTCAGCCTAAGGATATTTGATGCTGCATGCCGTTCTATGATATGGAAATGAAATCTCTCTCCCATCTTTTTTTTTTTTTTTAATGCTTAATTAGAAGTTGTTCTTCCAGGAGATACTGACCATTTAGTTTGGTCAGTATCCTACATTTCCAGTCTAGCTGCTATACTTATCCTATCTACACAAGGACAAAGCAGAGCTTGAGTTGATCCTTACTGAGATGCAGTTAAATGTCTGCCAGTTTTTTTTTTTTTTTTTGGTTTATGGGAACTTAGCTTTCTGAATGATAAAAACCTTCCCCAAAACAATATCATGTGTGAAGCAGTTGAAGTCAAAACGGCTCCAAAATTCTATTTAAGTCTAAACCAGGTACATTTGTTTCATGATGAAAGCAAGCAAAAATACCAACTTTTGTACTGTTCTCACTATTTTTTACTGAGGTTCATCTGCCCTAATCCAGGCATCCAAAGGGAGATGTTTAGGTCTGGAAAGGTCACACTGGAGAGTGATAGGTACTTGCAGATGGCAGTATCTCCTAAAAAAGGCACCTTAGGTCGGGCATTGTTCTGCTACAATACAGAACGTATTCTTAAATTCCAATTTGAATACCCTCACCCACAATCTTCAAATATATCAAATGCAAACTATGAGTATGTCATCCACTACTAGATATTTAGTGTGTTGTTATCCTGAAATGCATTCACATGTACAAGTTTGTGCACATACACCATGCACCAGGCAAACGCACATATATTCATGCGTTGTACATTGTTCATTTGTACTTGTGACAAGGGAGGGATGCTGGGAGAAGGAGTTTTTTTAGGGAAAGGAAATGCGCTGATAAGACATGCTGATACTGTGCACACCGGCAAGAATGAAAGGATCAGCTTTTCAATGTGGACTGTTTAGGTAAACTCACATGCTTGAATGATTAAACCCAAGGATAAAAATATCTTTTACAATGTGTAATTTTTTTCCTTTCTTGCAATAACTTTAGCACAGGAAGGAGAGGAGGGAGGAAGAGAGAGAAATAAGCTTATATTCTTAACTTTCCTAACCCATATTGCATTCCAGAACTATAAGATGTGGTAAAGACAGGTAAGCAGATTAATTTAGCAGACTTCCAGACTTCTGAGGCAGAAGAGGGAGGCAAAAACATTTTATCATTTCTGACATATGGAGCATGTAGTACTGACTGCAATATGGAATGAATGATCAAAGTCGTGTTTTCAATAGATTCTAGGAACATTTTTAGCCTAAAAGTCATTAGTAAACTTCAATTTAGAATCTGAACCCTAAAAAAACTCCTTGGACAAAGTGTTTCTACTCGGGAGCAATAGCAACTAACTCACAGGTCAAAATTTAATATCATTCTTGAACCAGGCAGCTCAATGTCTTGGAGAAAATGACTAAAAAAATACTTAGAAAAATACCTTCAAGGGATGAGGATGAAAATTGAGAGCTAAGCACAGAAAAAATAAGAACTAGGGCTTTCAAAGAAAATTGAAGCTTTGGAGGGCCTTCAACTATTTTGATTTATATTTAAACATTTTAAAGATTGGAGTTTTGATTAGCTGAGACCCTCTCCAGTTCCCCTTCAACTCTGATTTATGGGCAGGCTGACTCTAAGTAAAATGAAAGCTAAATGAGGTGTTCTTTAAAATTACCTTTGAACACTTAAAGAAGGTAAGGAAAAGGGCAACTTGGCTGCTGGTGACATCAAGGGGAATGGGATATGAGGGTGTGTGTTTTAGGAGCCTGAGTCTTTTGAGGATTGGAGAGGAGGAAGGAGCAGGAGGAACAGGATGTCAAGGGGTTTCTAATTGCCCCCTATGATAGCACTAATATGTCCTTTTTTTTTTTTTTTGACTGGGAGATGCATTAAGCTATACTTGTTAGCACAAACAAGGCTAAGTATGGATTTTTAGATTTTTAAGGGGAGTTTGTTTTTTCTGGTCTTGTTTTGAAGGAATTTTTTTCTTAATGTCTTTCTGAGTAAGGAATCCCTATCTTACTCAGGGGTTCACAAGTGATCGGCTTAGCCCACTCAAGGGAATTCTGATAGAAACACCATTCAGGAAGCTGCTAGACACTATTTTCATGTGAAACTTCAAAGGGTGATTGCTGATGAATGACCCCAGTGGTCTATCTTAAACTAGCATCCGTTAATATACAAATGCATAAAAAAGGTCTGTTCATTAGAAATATTCACCTCACTTGAGCACATTCTACCCAGTCCTCTCTATTTTCACTCTTCAGATTGCCATTCTTTTTATTAATGATGGCACACACTAACTCAGATATTAGCAGAAATCCACACGGTAACCAGCCCTGGCTAAAAGTGCCTGTATACAGGCTAGGATTTAAGGCTATACCCAGTTCTACAAGTGATCTCAATCCTGCTCTCCTCACAGCTACAGGCTTAGGAACTGTCTCCCTTCACTTCTGTCCATGTTCTAGGATAACTCCTGCTCTTGTTAATAGATTTGGTAGGGTTGCCCATGAGCTGTTCCTCATGGTGGGGTACACCCCACCGGGCTTCTGATGGTTGGCTCCTCTTCAGAACTAAAATCTCAGGTGGCAAAGGAAATTTCACATGGCAGTTGTTTCAAAACATGTCTCTTAAGTGAAGTAAGGAATCTGATATAAGTAGATGATCCTTGAGAGAGTGGTAGCTGCCAAAATCTTGAGTTAGGTCATGACGTTTGTAGATTTTAATATTTTTTATATGAAATGTGCAAATTACCGTGTATTACCATCCCACATTCTTGCTGAGTTCGAACATGGATACAAATGATTACTGACTGGCTCAAAAACTTCCTTTTAGTTGTTCTGAAATTGCTTCTTGACGGCCTTTATCATGGCAGAAGGAACTTATTGAGGTATTATGAGTGCAAAGGATTAAGTCTCACTCTGTGGGATTGTTTAAGTTTCCTTAATTAGTTAAATGACTGTAGGGCATCTTGGACAGGATTCAACTTCATAGCTTGGACATGGATCTCATTTAACCTCTATTCTTGGTGTTATTCTTGGCTGATAGCTCAATGGTGGGAATTCAGGATTTCTTGTATAGACATCTTTTCATACATAGGTGCCATCTCATACTGTAGCTGTGCACTCCACATTCCAGTGTTTTCTTTGTGGTTTTCTCATTGGGAATAGTTTCCTGCCAGTAAGGAGTACATGAGGCTGGGCAAACCTTTACCACTTCTCCAACGTGATGTTCCAACAGCTTCCATATCAGTCCTGACACAGACTGAGGTGTCCTGCAGTCACTATTCCAGCAAGATGGACTCAGCCTTATCAACTTGACTAGCTTGCATGCATGCAGCTCTCCCCTGGGACATGCACATCGGTGAGTAGTGACCTACTTGGCTGCCTATGGTATCTCTTGCATTTTTTTTGCAGAACTTTTGTTCCAGATGCATGCAACAATTTTGCTGATAGCAATGTGCTTGTTCTCAGACAATTTGAGAGAATAACTGTGGGCAAGTTGCTATTTTTGTAACTCCTGGCATCAAGTTATAACCCAAGTGTTGCCTCTGGGATTAGCTGCGTCCCACAGTTTTTCTTGTTTCTTCTTGAGACACTTGGCTTCTCTTGCCTCCCTAATTGCTTTCTCGTGCCCTACCAGCATTGGGCTGTAGCCTTTCTGACCCGCAGCAGTGTCTCACACCACAGACTGTAATATCATGTATTGTTTCATCATGAAATCAGCTGGAGGAGTGACAATTTTGAAGGGGCATTATATGGGGACAGGACCTTTGTGCTCCCCTTCTGCTCTGTTCCTAGGAGGCAACGATCGGCTGGTTGGGTTTGCTCCCCCCAGGGTCCTGCTAGGGCTTTCCTACACCCCCAGTCTTGGTGGAGAGGGACAGTATTGGTGTAACCTCAGTGTTCCCTCTAACCAGAGAGGTTTTATTCTCTAAGTGATCTCCTGGGGTTGTACAGGGGCTGTGAGCTGATGTGCTAACATTTCCCAGTCCATGCTTAAGCAGTCTAACAGTCCTAACAACATTTCTGGCACGTGGACCCTAGGCCATCTTGTCTGCCCAAATGTGGCCAGTGGCTAAACTGAAGAAAAAGACTTGATAGAAGCAAAGGCACACAAAATCCATCCACAAGGGAGAAGGCTGCAAAATTAGGTGGCTCTGAAGTGAAGACTGTGGTAGGTGTTTGCTCTGGGACTGTAGGTTTATCCACAGCTTGCCTAGAAGGTGCTGTAGCAAGTCCTGGGGAGCGTAGCATAACTGGTGAAGAGGACTGCTTGTAAACAGCAGCGCAGATA
>NW_010585697.1:115964-135627 GCF_000705375.1 Tinamus guttatus
TCTTTCCCTGTCTATCACCAAATATTGTGCACATAGGTTACATGGATTCCTCACTTCTTTAAAAAAGTGGATTTTTTTTTTATTTGCAAGGAGAGGCTAAGACAATAACTTAACACCCTCAGTTTTTGCCTGGAGTACAGTCTTGAGACCATAAATCCTTCTGCAGGATAAATGGGAGAAAAAGTAATATCTGGAAATGGTTCAGAAGCAATTCAGAGGTTTTTAAGAGACAAAGTTGTGTGCTTCTTTCCTTCTTTCTCCCTTAGGTCCACAACCAGACCTATCTAGCTGCAGTCATTCTCACTTAGCTACATGCCATTCAGCAAGGCATTTAACCTTGTGCTTAAATCCATCCCCGATCAGCAAAGCAGAGAAGCAAGTGCTCCAAGTTAAATGTATGCTGAAATCCTTCTCCTCGGAGCTCGATTTTTTTCTAAACTGAAACTCTGCTTCTAAGTTCTTGCCAAAATTGAGGGTTTGGGCCCATTTGCGGCTCAAAGTACTATCACAGTTTTAATGTATACAGCACCAACAAATAGAATTTAAATGTAGGATTCAAATGGCCCAATTTTTGACGCTGGTGCAAAATCATCATTCCCCTGGGATTGTGGAAACCTCATTTGCTGGGGCTCGGTTAGGATACTGGACTAGTTTTATGCAGGAATCAACCTAGTGATTTCAAAAGATCTGTGTTTCATTTATATTGATCTAACAATTGATCTAACAGAATCTGCAGGCTAGCACATTAAAAAAAAAAAAAAAAAAAAAAAAAAAAAAAAAAAAAACCTGTGTGTGTTAGATGCAATAACAGAGATACCTGTAGTTTGAAACTAGAGGATCAAAACGCATGGGACCAGACTAGCCACTCTGCACAGCAGCTCAGTGTGGTGTGTCTACATTTCCTTATCTATGTATCAAGAGACAAAATGAAAAATGAATATATGAAATAGAGATTTGCAGGCATGAAATCATACAGCTAATCAAAGGTTCAAAAGTTCAATCGGTGCAAAATTCTGTCAGAATATCAAGAATAATAAAACTGAAAACAGATTTCCCCAACTCAAAATTAGTTTTGAACAGCTCTTCTCTTACGGAAGTCCAAGGAATCCCTGCCACTGATTTCAGTGTGAGCAGAAAACGCACCGTAGTCTTGAGAGATCCCCCTGCCAAATTCAAGTTCAAGACTGCAGCTATTGAGAGCTGGAAATTCAAGACTTCCCAACAAGTAGCTCATAGGCATAAAGGGTAGGCACAGGTTCTACCTCTTGGTACACACTACTGCCATGCTGCCCAGGACCTACTGGACTTACTGGACAACCTTGCATTGGAGGAATAAGTACCAGCAATGTATCCATGCACCTTGCTTCATGCTACATGTACCTCTGCCTTAAAAAATCCTATTTTGAGTGCTGACCATATTTCATTGACATGGTTTAAGATATCTGACAAGAGGAAAGCCTGATGGGATGCTCTGGGTCATGATATCATTATTACTTGCCAATTATGATAATAAAATAACAACAACCAAATGCCATTCAGTGGCTGTGCTAAGAATAGGTTGACTGAAATCTAATGACTATGTATCATCATTAGAGAGCTGCTGAGTCTCAGAGAATCTCTTCTAATGAACAATTGGAATTTAACTAGCAAATGATGACTTTTGCAACTGAATCTAAAAGATGAACTCATTGCTACCATTTGATTATTAAGAGCTTATGTATTGATGCTCAGTCATTTTAATAGATTTGCTTTCCTTATTGTAGAATACCACAATAAAAGTGCCATGAATAGTAATTTGCTAATAATAATGCTAATAATGCTAATAATACCATAATCTTATTTAATCTAATTTAAATAGGCAGCAAAAGGCCTATTTAGAACACTTGTCTTTTGTTGGTGGAAAGATTCTCATTACAAAATTAAATTGCTTTTCAAACTCCTTTGGCGCACTAAAAACCACTCACCATTTACTAACCAGACTGGAGCCTCAAATCCACAAAGTCTTTAGGGAAAAGGTTGTGTTTAACAGTGATAGATTTAAGCATGTGCCTATGTACTTTGCTGAACTGAGCTTTCTCAAGTCTTTGGGCATGGTCTCAGTTTTAAAATGGGATTTATTTTGCATCCATGTCAGCAGACTCTGTTAATATCCCTGTCCATTTGGTTTTTCAGCAAAGTCCCTGCAAGTGACTGCAGAAATTAGCAGGAAGAAGAGAGAGCAGGTGCAGGCCACCCAGCAGAGATTCAACTAAAATCAATTGGCAAAGCCTGTCTGGTATACCACACTCTTAGGTTAATAGTAAATCTACTTGCCTCTGTGAGTACATTTAATATCCTGTGCCAGGAAAGAAATCTGCTGGGAGCATGTCACCCAAATATGGGCTTTCATCAGTAATATTTAAAATAAACACCAGCACGAAATAATTTAAAATTGGATCAAGTCTGAATTTGCAGCACATTTTCTACATGCATAAACACGAGGAAACTTAACAGAATTCCGTAATGCAAGAATTAAAAGTGACTCTTTGAACTGGGAGTCTCATTTTGCCTGTGTGTTATATATACCATTTTGTATTTCAGTCATATCTCCCTTTGTGAGAACAGAGGCAAGTTCGCCGCATTTTTCTTCCTATCACTGCAGAGCTGACGCATCTCTGGGAATAAGAGCGGGGCTCTCTCGTGGCCACTGCATCACTCTGTAAACTTGCATTCTGATTGCAAAATCTTTATCGGCAGCAATGGATGAGGCAGGAAGAACGTCGTCTCAGTTCTGGACCATTTGCAGGGCTGACAGTCAGGCTAAAAATACCTTTCCTTCCCAGCGACAAAGATGAGTTGATGTCACAGGGATCAAGTAAACATAGGAGCCAATATGGTCTTTATTTATTTTACGCCAAAAGTTTTTTTTTTTTTTTTTTTTTTTTAAAATAGGACCTTGACATTTCTTGTAGGAGATATCATGGGTGGTGATGGTTAGGAGTGAAATGGGGACCAGGTAATTATAGGAGGAAAAGAAAGGAATGTGATGTAGAAAAAAAAGGATTTTTCTCTCCTGTTTTTCTCTCCTACCTCTCCTCCTCCCTGGGCTTGGAGCAATGGGGAGGGGGATTGGGCTGGCACCCCTCTGCAACATGGTGAACCCACCTCAGGTGCTACATTTGGTGGCCACACTTGGGTAGATGAACCTTGGGCTGTGCTCCAAGGTGGCATCTCTCTGAAGGTGTTGAAAGTGAGGAGGGATTTTGGATCTGCTTGTAGGGATCATTGTACTGACGTCCATCCTGCTGTCCATGGAGACTTGGACATTCCCACTCATCCCTGCTCCAGGGTGATAGAGGGGAGCGCGCCCCTTGGGCAATGCCCCGACTGCAGTGCCACCCCAAGTGACGGACAAGAAGGTGTTAAAAATAAAATATAAATTTAAAAAAAGCCTGCAAATTAAAGTTGAAGAGGGGAGTAAGCCGTGTGAGAAAATAGTGACTTTCAGAGAGCGCAGTTTGTCAGGAAGACAGCTTCTTTTTATAGCATGCTTGGCATGGCTGATGGCAAATACATTTGACATTTAGCTCTGATTGAGTGGCAGGTGGGGAGCAGGGAGCCAGAGCTAATGTACGTGAAGTGTTCTGGAAGCAGAGCAGGGAGTGGGCAGCACCTGGGGAGAGCTGGGCAGCTTTGCTGGAAGCTCCTGTCTTGGCTCATCTGAGGGACCTTGACCCCACAAACTCGTTCCTTCATGGGGAGTAAGAAGGGATCCTGGAGCAGTGGGAAAATAAGTTTCCTTCTCAAACGAAGGAGTGCTGCTTGCAGTATTCCTGCTTACAATATCCCTGTGGTTTCCTTCCCTGGTGAGCAGGAAGAGGAATAGGGAAATGAAGGAGGAGAAAGGATATCCTGTAGATGCTACGTCTAGAAAGGCTGAGAAAAGCACTCCCAAGGGCACCTCACCTTCCCTTCTTCTCCATGTACAAAAGAGGCAATTTCTATGTTATTCGTGTAACTCCAGGCTGCCTCTGCTGTGCAATGTCAAGCTGGGGAAAAGGAGCTTTCCACCGCACGTCCGTGTGCACGCACATGTGTATCTGCTTGTGGCACCTGGATGTCATTGCCTAGCGGTTGGGTTGCAGACAGGCCCGTGTCTGGGCACCAGGAAGGATGCACAGCTAGAATGAATTAGCCTCTTTGTGCCTCGGTGCATTTACTTGAACGCCTTGGCTCAAATGTCCCGTTGGGGCAGTTGTTTGCCATGCTAAAACCCCAGGTTCTTTGCCCACTCCCTTGACACCTCCATTAACTGGGCAAATTATTTGTTACACAGGCTTATCTTAGGTACTCAGAGGTGCCTAGGAGCCCGTAAAGCAGGATTTGGTCCACCAGGAGGACAGATGGAAGATCTGAATTGACATAATTTTGCCCCAAATCCAGACCTTCCCTTTGCAACTGGATTATTGTGCAGTGTTTGACTAACTGCGTACATGGCGTTGTCTGGATTTGCCCTGTAGGCACATAAATAGGGCTCCTAAATTAAGATGGCAGCTTTTGACACTCTATAATTCACAGACTGCTACTTCTAGTGGGGAAATTGGATGATACAGGGTGTGAATTAGGATTGCAGTTGACCCTCTGTCCCCTTAGTGTAGGCGAATCGCGCCAATCCCAAGCACTTGAGTAACCTGAAGTTCACCGAAACGGACCTGGACCATGGAGGTCTTCGTTACACCAGTTGTAGAATATGGGTAGCAGGAGGACCCAATCCACAAGGTGTAGCGTGGGCCCCCATAAGGTAACCTTGAACCTGCAAAGTGCTGAGTGCTGATGCTGCTGTCAGGAGCGGGGTGTTGACTGCCCTAAAGCTTGACATGTTTCCTTTCCAACAGCCCCTGTCTTCACTGTGGCTCCTGAGTCCTTTGAGCTCCTTAATTTTATTTAGTGTTTTTAATTTTGTCTTCCTTGACCCTGTATGCATTTTATTTTTATTTATTGCTTAGGATATATTTGGTCAAAGGGAGCAAAGTATCTCAGTAATTTACAGCCATCATTAATTTCATGACCATATTAATTTAGAAAGGTTTACACCTTCTATTTGGGAAGGCAAAGTATTTGATGGAATAAATAATCTTCTCCTTAAATGTTTGTCAGGCTGTAATTTTCAGTGAAGTCTTTCTCTTTTAATGTAAAATTAAACTATAGGACTTACCGCCACAGGACAAGAAAGGGGAGACAGTGTGAGCATGTGTAAGAGACTTAATTAAGTCTTAATTAAGACTTAATAAGCATGTAGGTTGCCCTTAGGCAAATTTGTTCACTTACATGTGTGTAAAGACCCTTATTCAGGGGATGAAGAGCAAGAATGCAGGTTGCGTAGAGCATTGGCTATGGAAAAGAAAGGGCTCTGAGAAAAAAATATTGAAATTGTTCAAGCATCAGATTTTTCGTTAGGGAAAAAATAAATTGTATTTTATGTTTTTGTTGTTTTGAACTGAAACATGTTGATTTATGGACCCAAAATGTTCGAGGAATGATCTTGTATCAAACCATACTTGACGAAGGTGCTATGGTGTTTCGTGGAAGCTGTGTTTTGAATATTCATTATCTCCTGTAGGCAAAACCTCTCCCTCAAGGTTTGTGGTATAGTCGCTTTTTCTTCTTCACATCTATCTCAAATTCAAAGTGTTGAAAAATTCCTACTGCAAGCTAGCTGTCTGGAGGCCTATGTGTAATTGTATTCCTGCTTCCAGCAGAGAGAAATCTGTGTAGTGCTAGGAATGATGTGTTGATGTTGAGTTTATACTTTGTCACAAGCTCCGTATGTATTTATTGGAAAATGCATTTAGTTCCCGTGTGCTTTTCTTTCCATCTGAGAAGTGGGAAAATTAACTCTGGATGGAAGTTTCTTTCCTGCATAATTTCATAGGGGGCGAAAAACATTAGTGTTGTTATGATTTTCCATCTAATAACTCATTTTAGATGAACTCTGTTCCCAAAATACTATCAATATTGTGCCACAAGGAAATTGCAGTTTGTTACTCATATCTTCCTCTAGCACCCATTTGCTAGTGGGACAAAATCTCCTGTAACACATTGTGTTTTCACTTCTTATTGAAGGGAAGTTGTACTTCTGGGAAATCTCAGGTTGTGATGTGTTCTGGGAGGTGGACTATTGCTGGAGAGGTAACTTTCCAGGTGAGAACGGGCCTGCAGGCAACAAAATTCACTCCTGAGGACTTCATGACACCTCTTCTAGCTAAAAATATTTGCCTAAGATTTGCGCAGCGGTAATGTTTCTAGCATAAAAATAATAAAAACTCTCAGTGGAAAACAGATACTGTTAATTATAACTTAAGCTTCACAATAAAGGTAATTTTCTAATGTAAAGCAATATTCAGAGAAAATGCATGGATGGTGCTAATGACAGTGATGCTTTGCTTATTATTTTTTATGTGATTATGTTTAATGCTACAAGGGAGATGTTTTCTTATTTGTGTAACTGTTGACTGACTCTAGGCCCTACTGTGATAATAATAATAATGTTCCTTTGCTTGAGGGCTACCTGAGGGCAGGAATTGCTAATACACAGAGCACGAGTGGAGATTTTCACTGTTCTCCCACTCTCATTCCCCTACCTGATCCTTTGGAGCTGGTGGAGAGGTGAGGGGGCAAAGGGAGTGCAAGGCCTGAAGACAGGAGGCCACGGGGAGGTGGCACCATGGCAAGGTGGGAATTCCCAGCCTGGTAAGTGACTTCAGGAGGGTTCAGACAAAATCCTGAAAGCATTTTTCTGAGATTCTCTGGCTCTGCCACAAATTATTGTCTTGACACAGGAATTATGGGGTGAAATCTTGTGCTGACTATGATACTAACTTAGAGGCAGATCCTCCCAGCGGTTACTTCTGCATTAGGAAATGCAAAATCCATGTATTTTGATGATGCTTGCATTAACATTGGCTTTGTTTTGATGAAATCTGGCTGCACCCTGAGACTCTGCTTTACAAGCAAAGTTGTAACACCTAGTCCTTCCCATGCATCAGGAACACTTCTTGGGCACAGGGAGGAACCAACCCAGGAGGCTCGGGATGTTCCCCAAGCAATAAGTTATCATTTTTATTTTTTCCCCACTGTGTAGAGCATCTAGTTGGAGGTCAAGCTTGGTGAGGAAACCCAGGGGCATCATGTCCTGCTCTGGGCAGCATGTTGGCTGTGGTGGGGACCATCCTACTTGATGACCTGGCCAACCTGTTCTAGTGCGGTAGCAGCATCAGTTCAAGTTAGCAGTACTTCATTATTATCACCTGAGCCAATCTGGCTTCACTAACCTTATTTTTTTTTTCTCCCCCAAAACTTTATGCCTATGTTATCCTCTCTTTCCTTCCTCAGGGAAACAAACAAACAAACAAACAAACAAAAACCCCTCTTAACATTGCTGCAAAATATTTAGTCATCTTTGACATTGTGGTCTTCTATAATCATAGAGCTCTGTTTGATTATATTCGTTTTAGCTACTTGTATTGTTTAGCTTTGGCCTGTGAAAAATAATTAATATTCATTAAGAGCTAAAGAGCTTGCACAGGACATGATCCAGCTTCTGTTGAAATGAGTGAAATTCAGTGATTTAGATAGCTCTTTGGGGAAGAAAAAGGGGGAGGACTGAAGTGCCCGGATATATTCATTAAAGATCATTGCAACCAGAAGGATGCCGAAAAAAATGCAAATTGCACATCCAGTTTAGTAGACTCAGACAAAATGGTGTGCCTACCTCCAGGGCAGAAAGGGAAAGCTATTTAGTGGCATCAACAACTAAGCATGGGGAGGGAGGGATGCAGAAAAACATAAGGGGAGATTTAAGGCTGGCAGAATGATTTCACACAAGTGAGACTGTGGGAAGAGCACAGCATTTGGAGATATTTAGTGATCTTGAGTGGTCAGAGCTGAAGCTTTATGCCTTATCCCAAAATATGCATGGGGGAGGATTAAAAAATGAATATAGATCACATAGAGCAGAAAAATGGATTACTTCTTCTGGGAAGGAACAAATTAGATAATTCCATAAAGTAGACCAATTTTACACAGTTTTTGTAATGTGTCTAGTTGCGAGGAAAATGTGTGTCTTAATTACTGCGTGTTCTGCGTAATTTGAGTTTAATTTTTCCAATTATTTGGAGGTGCTGAGCAGCAGCAGCAGCATCCACTCTTTTGAACTCAAGCTGTAGGATATTAATACTGTCAGAATAAATGAGCCCAGTGTGACTGAACTGGGGACTAAAATATGGGAAGATCTCCAGGGTAAGGGTTTTGTGCATGTTAATTTAGCAGTATGCTATGGGGTGACCACCCTCAGTTCTCTGTCACTCTTAAGAGACTCAAATTTGGCCAGCCTGGCCAAGATGACAATGGCATAGTGATAATTACTATGAAGTTCATCTGAGTGTGCATCCAGGAGACTCCCGTAGGCAATGGAAGGACTGAGCCACGTCGTGAAGCGGTTTCCATCACAAGGAAACCACTGCTGCAACTCATAAATGTTAATGCTGGTATTTCTTGGGCTGTCTCCATTTTGCCCCTAGACCTTTTCCAATAAACCTCCTAGCATGTCTCACACAACCAATGTCTTCCTGGCCAAAAGACTTCATGAGATTATGTGTTAAAGATAGTATCACCTAACATACTTCATTCAGTCAATATCGTCACTGTTAAATCTTTAATGACAAATGTTAAATATTTTATTTAATGGAGAACTTCCCTTCACCCCTGCCAAAGAATGATAGTTCTCCCTCCATGAAGAATGATTGCAAACATTTCTGACAATAATTAATTTTCCGTTAATTATTTTCTATTTCTGTACAGTGTGTTCTTTTCATTCTAGCTCTCTAACAAATTTGGCGTTGAGACCCCTTCACCCTTTCCATCTATTCAAGGACAAGGTTCCATTCTTCATTAGGGCTATTTTAAAATCTGCAAAGAACTGTTTTCCAGATGTGGATATGCACAGACAGTAATTGCACTTCATGATCACTTCCAGCTGCCCTAAATGCCTGCCAACAAATTCCCATAAGGAGTGCATGTTTTGTGCTGCAAATCAGGGAGAACATTGTAAAATGATAATGTGTTGCACACTGCAGTACCTACAAGACTTATGGACTTTATAACTGAACTAATTGGAATTAGGCTTTACTTTAAAGGTCAAGAAAGTGACAAAGAAATGCAATCTTTGTAAATTAATCTGTTGCCTTGTTTTTGAGTAATATTGAGTACCTGTTTGTTGGATAATGTTAATTTCTGTAAATTCTGTGTCTGAATGCTCCATGATTGCTTTGCAAATATATATCATGGATATGGCAATCCCATATATTGAATTTGTATGCATAGTCAGACACCGTATATTCTTTTACCAGGTAAAATGTTTGCCTCCTGGAACTCTTCTGGTGTGACCAGAGCTTATAGTTATGGATCACGTGTTCTTCTGGTGTTAATGGCCTCAATTTCATTGATAGCAGAAGAGATAGGTACATACTGCTAGACTGAATTTGGTCCTGTATTTTTGTTATTTTAGCAACATAGTTTTTAAATAGGTGTTTATATAGTTCCAGTGCAGTTTTCTCCCTTTTTACTCACACATCCCTATGATTCTTGGCTGAGATACAGTTTTCTGCAGGAAGACAGGCAGAAAACATCACTTGCAGCCTCAAACTGAAAAACAACATCCTAACAAGTATAGCAAATGCTCTATCTAGCGCAATCTCCCCTGAAAAAAGTGACATTAGAAGAACTGAATTTAAAAACCTATCATGTAACACTGTGCTCCAGTACTCACATGCCTCTAGTTCCAATAAACAACCACTACTGACACTCTGTGTAGACTACCCTGCACTCCGTGTGAACTTTACCATGGCCCAAATTCCTAGAGATTGGAAATCTAGCGTCACACTTCCAACCACACCTTCCACTTCAGTTGCGCCCCAACTGGTTTGCAGGTTTAGTGCAGCTGTAGCCCTGTTCTAGAAAGTAATCTCTAGAAATGCTCTGCGTTGTAGGATCATCACCTCATGCTAATGAGAAATGGAGCAATGACCTGGACATTGTGGTCAATCCTTGACCATACCTTTCCCACATGTTATTGCACTGTGTGGGTGCTCTGGCAGATATTTGTCTTAGAAAGGAGACACATACTGGTAACAGGAAGATGCTCTGCTAACTCAAGATGCTATCTGTGTAGTGCAGAAAATCGACATCTACTCCCCCAACCAAAGCCAACCTGCTTTCTGAAGCACCTGAAAAATCTGTCCCATGCAGGAATTTTAGAGTGCCAGACACATTTGAAAATTCTGTCAAGGTAGGAACTTATGTCAGAGATATCTGAGTTTGAAGGCTTGACTTGTTTCTCCAGTGCTTTGAGCACTTGGGGCATTGTTCTTGTAGTGACAGAGAAGTGGCTCTTGTGTTTGGTTAATAAATTACCCTCTTATTAGAATATAATATATGAATGATAATGAAAGACTTTAGGATATTAAGAGGGAGATGCTTTACCTGAAGGCTGATGTCCCCTCTGGACATGTTTTTGTGTCTGTGTGCATAAGATGTGCACAGGTATCTAGTGACCCAAGAGGAAGGACTTTGGCTCCATTTTCTTTGTGGTTTAGGAGAGGAACTGTGCTGCCTATGGTGTTCTCTGTTCAGGACAGCGAGCCAAGTTCAAATGAGGAGGTGCCAACTGGATGGTCTTTCACAGTCTAATGAGAGTAGGAAAAAAGCTAATCGAGGTTTTGTTTGTTTGTTTTTAGTTCTTTTTTTCCACAAATATCTCTGGCTTTGGGTAAGCCATTCCCATGCAGAGCTTCAGGGTGATGCAATCTCACACTGCCTGTGCTCTGGACTTGCAGGACAGCTGCCATGCATTGCTAAAGCTCGTGACTCCTGCAAGCCCCTGTTCTGATTTATTTATGAGACCAAGATTGTCATACTTTATGAGGGGTGGGAATGTTCCTCAGAGCAAGGGAACTGAGACAGTGTCTTATGGCAATCCACTGAATCTGCTCTAACCACCTTTCCGTCTTTTATTTCTTCTTCAGAATCACCTCCTCTCCTTGGACTAACATGTTGTAAAACACCACAGTAACCCCTCTGTTGGTATTTTATGTCCATGCATTTGTGCCTACAGGCTTTGGTTCGTTTTGTGGAGGGATATCTGTATCATTTTTCAAGTACTGCACTGCAGAACGCCAATGGAGTTCATACGACCTAACTAGAGAGTCCGAAGGGTAGATGTCTCCACCTGAGCTATTTATCCCTGGTTCATTTTATAGTCAGTGAAGAAAGTGAGGATCTGAATCATCTGTTTTAGGATTACAGGAATTGCCTTTTGGAGTGTTTCCGGTGACTTGGCTGACTAGTTAGGGTGATATCTACATCTTAGACCTTTAATGCTGAGCGCCTAAATCCCATGATAAGTTTCCCACATGGGAAAGAAAAGGAGGAATCCCCAAGGAGTTATCTGGGAACACCAGGTATGGATACCTGGGAGAGGGCAGGCTGAACATCTCCTGTTTGCTGGCCCTGATATTAAAGGACATGGCTTCTCCAGCCACAGCTGTCATTGATCATGACTGGATGCCCAACTTGGAGCCCAGTAAGATGAACAAGGGTCTTTCCATTGACTTGCTGATAGACCTTATTGTGAGCCCTGCAACAAAAGTAACAGCCTCTCTGTATGACAAGCAGGAGTAACATTGCTGGTATCACAATGCAACTGTGAAGTCTTGTAGTAGGTGGAGGTCATTCACCAGACAGCCCAGTGGTCCACGCTGGTCCTTTGGTTGTACACGAACAATGTGCAAAGGTGGCACTGCTGGTCCTCATGCTTCTGTGGCTATCAGGCTTTTAGAAGCAGTTTTGCCACTTGGTATACAAAAAAAAAAAAAAAAAAAAAAAAAAAGACTTGGTAGGTAGGAAAGCCTTTGTAGCTGCAGATGGGAAAAGGAGTAACGATCTTTTGTTTTAAAGTTTTGCTATTACGGAGTCTGCATGTGCTCCGTGGTAAAAATTCATCAACAGCATTAATTTATGGTGTCTTCGTGAACAATCCTTCATTCACAACCCTCCCACACCCAGACATTCACACATGTCTATGGTTCACAGCCGAAGACACCCACTGATGTACAATTCATCAACGATTCCTTTCAGCAGCGAGTATTTCTGATGACGGATTTTTTTTTCACTTTACTCTCTGTCTGACCCACTGCCTGTGCTATCTGGGTGTCTCGCCCAGAGTCTGTTGGTTTTTCTACTCTGACCTTTTGTTTAAACATATCTATTTCTTAAAGTTAAAGCTTATTGAAATTTCAGGAGGAAAAGTACTTCTGCCAAAAAATACAGTTTTGTCAAATCTAATTTTTGGCAAGAAAATGTCAGCTATACAGATATGCACACGCAAAAGTTTGCCTGCAAGGAATCCAAAAGAAAAAAAATATTGTTTTGAGTGATCATTTCAAAACAAGATGAAATATTGTGTTACACTGCAACCTAAACTGTCATTTTTTTTTCAGCAAAACTCCCCCATATTTTTAAAAGACAATATCATTTTTTGAAGAATCATCCTGAGTTTTTTTTTTTTTTAATTTTACTTTCTTGGAAAGTGCTCATGAGCAGGGAATTTTTAAAAAAAAAATTGCATCTAAAATTATTTTTTATTTAATTTGACCTGATCATGAGGATCTGCTTATATAGTATAGCAAGTGCTATGCTTCTATAGAGCAGCTCTTTTCTGTAGAGTATTTCCTCATATCTTCTATTCCATTAATGCAACTAATGGCTATAGAGGGAGTGTTACATTTTACACCCACCTACCAAGGGCAAGTTAAATGATTTGGTTCCAATTACCCAAAAGGGTGCCAGAGAAGAGAAAAAAACTGCTGCTCTCCATTCACATACAGTCTTTGAGCCCCTTGGACATCCGCAAGAGCCAGTCCTAGATTTATTACTTGCTGAAGCACTCTTTGTTTTTGCAGCGTGTGGGAGGCCTTTGGGAGGGGAAGGACCGTTCTGAGGACCTGGCTGTTATGAGATGGATCTTCAAAGCTCCTCGCTGCCTCCCGTGCTTCCCTTCCTGACTGTGTTCCAGCATTGCTGGCTGCCACCTTGCACGGGGCTTGCTCATCCGTGCGGCCTCCCCGCGCTCGCTGCCTCTGTCCTTTCCAACTGTTCCTCTCTGTAATCGATCCCAAGGCCCTCTGAGGCTGGTGGCTTTAAAGTGGGGGGTTGCATGATGGTTGTGTGGTCTTTCATGACAAACCCAACCTCCTGTCACAAGGGAAAAAGCAGTGGGGCTGCTGTGTTTTCTCTTGACCTTTCTCCCCAAACGATCAATATCTGGAGGCTGTCGAGCCTATTAAACTCTGTGCCAGTAGAGAGGCTGTTTTGTACACTGAACACTCTTCTCCTTGTTGAAAAACCAAAAAAGACACTGAGGGAACCCTCTCCAGTAAATTCCGGCAGGACGGCATATTGCAACACCAACTCTTCCCCAGCAATGTATGGGAGGCTCATGTCCAAAATAATAGCTCTCCAGACATGATGAGAATTGTAAAGAAAGCACTTAGCCCTCTTAAGCCAAAATCAATATATATATTTTTTTGTAGCTCAAAAGGACAAAACTATTTGTTTCGCCAGCACACCAGCAGGCCATTCCTCGAGACGAGCTGCCTCCATCAAAGGCAGCAGCACCCGCAGAAATAGAATTACGTTAGCTCTGCTAGCCTCTAATCGTGGAAGGATTAGGTAACTCTATCTGCTCAAAGTGGATAAGCAGTTTCAATTGCCTACCATGGTAAGTGGGGTCTGTTTTGAATTTAGAAATGTTTTGTAGCCTTGAGTAATGTCTTTCATGTGACCTTAAGGGTATCAAAGTCAGACTTGGGTTGGGTCTTTACCCAAACTTTAATTTTTTTTTTCTGATGGGATGGTACTGTTGCCACTGAGAATTGGGACTTTTTTGCCAAGTGTTCTGTGTCAGCTATATATACATATATATATATATATATGTATATATATAAAATTAAAAGTCAGCTGATGATAGGTTCCCTCATCACGCCCTCTGCAGCGTGGCTCTTCTTGTGCACAGATGCTCTCCCATGTTACTGCTGGGGTATGGTTTTTAGTATAGCATTCTTTTCTTTCAGCTGTGACCCTTTTAAGTCCCATGTTTAGGCTTCTGCCAAAATCAGGGCCAAAGGCTGAAGCATCACCCTGTGCAATAGCTGTGGGCTGGATGGAAGTGGAAAGTGAGGCATGGTGGAATTAGGGGGTCTGCTAGAGGTGAGGGAGCAACCTGGAAGAGGCATGGCTGGAAAGCAGTTTTGACTAACTGAGGCCTTCCTTGTCTTCTCAAGAGCAGTATACTTTTTGCAGGGGCAAATGAACTCAGTCAAGTCTACAGCTTCCACCTGAAATGAGTGTTCAACACTCCTACCCCCCTAATTCAAAGTTGTCTGTGCATTTGTTGATTCCGACTCTATAAAACCCCTTCTTTCCTTCCTTCCTGTACTCTGCCTTCCCCTAACACTGCTGTGATCTCTTGTCAATGCCCAAATCCATGTGCTGGTTTCAGCAAGAATCTCCCTCTGCAAAGCTCAGGCCCACGGAAGGTGTTTCACAACTCATCTTCAAGAAACATTTAATAATTCTAAACTCATTATTAGTATTACATGTCCTGTTATTTTGGGTATTGTGCAAGTGGATCTAAGAAACATCCTTTCCTGCAGGTTTTTAATGTTGACAAATAAGATAAATAAAAGGATGAAAGGAATCAATTTTATTACATTCCCAATTGAGATAAGGAACTTCAGGAAACAACTTATATCTCAGGAAGTGGATGAATACTTGCTTAAGTTCTGTTAGGTTTTGTGGAACTTTGGCATATACGTAAAACTTACTTAAGTGCTTCCTTAACTGACAGCTAAGTGAATTATCTAAGATAAGTAACCCAAGGGCTATGTGGCTGAGTCATGAATTTAGTCCATATCTCTAGTGACATACAGTGTATCACCTCCAACACCACTTCTGATTTATTATTTCTCTTCCCCTTGCTTATATTTTAATAAACTCAGTAAATTATTCACTCTTGGTGTGAGAACACTCACAAATATTGCTGAGCTATTCCTCCTATTTTAATTTTACTTGAAAATATAGCATTTTTAAGTGAAAAAAGAGGAAAAAATTAAGTCAAGGATAACATCTCTAATCACAAAACTGCACAGATTTCCATAGAACATTATTGCATAGACAATGGCTTTCAGGTTAAAAATATAAATTATAATTCACCAGGGATTGTTTTTACAGTGCGAAAATTCTCTTTGACACTGCCATGGGTTTTTATTAGAGAGTTTATAAAAGAGAATCTTAAATAAATACAGCTGATGCTAGCTGCAAGTACAACGGGATTGTAGATGACAAAATTAGCCAGATATACATGGTCTCAAAGGAATTTGTAATCCTGGAAATAGGGATACCGCAGACAAGAGTATCGGAAAGAAACTGTGACACAGGCCAAGGAAGAAACTGTAGGATGTAGTTTAAAGTTTTCAAAGATTAATAAAACATCATATGGCAGGAATCACTATCGGTTGGTGCTACTTGATGTATTGTATATTGTATGTTGCTTCTTCAGAATCAAATAGGGTTCAAACACAGGCCTGAGTGCTATTCCATGTTTTTCTAACCAGTTTATGTTGTGAAAAGTTATTGTTTCTTTCTCTGAAATTTGTTTTCTGCAGAAAAACATTGGATTTTTAAATCAAAAATTCAATGCAGGATCCCAGAAATGTTGAGAGTAAATATTCTTCCATAATCATTTATGGCAGAATTGTAGTTCTGTTTCCTTACGTTCTCATTTTGCTCTGTTACCCGCTATCCCACCTTTCAACTTGGCCAAGGACAGCTCTGATACATGTTTCAGCACAATGGGAGCAAAAAAGGCACAGAGAAAATGTATTCCAACCAGACATGGTATCTTTTACAAGGGAATAGGAGCATGACAAAGCAAAACTCTCAAGCATCAACCCATATGAGAGAGGTCATCCCCGTAATGCAGCTCCCTGAGATATATATGCAAGTGGGGTCCATGTGCTACAGGAATAAATATCCCCTTGGATCCCTATCAACCCTCTGTGCCATGGATCCTCCTTCCCTAGCAAAGCAAATCCTGGCCAAAGATTCAACATTCATGCACTGTAGATAAATAATTTACTACTACACTCCTCTCCCCGCACCCCTCACTTTTGGCATCATACTGTATTTCATACCATGCTTGCCACAAGCCTTACGAGGGTTTCTGAGTCTGTGTGTGTCAAGGCTTAGAGAGGAGCGCTGAATTTTCTAATACTAAAGGGCCCATTTCATGTTATTTATGGCCTCACTAGTGTCGGAACAGAGACCTATAAATCGTAAACACAGGCGCACTAATTCTAGCAGCAGCAAGTTTTAGTCACATGTAATTAAAACATCCCAAAGTCTTTCAGCAGTAATGTATTTCCAAATGACACCGCTGGGACAGGGGGAAATAGGAAATGGAGGAATCAGCAGTATTTCAAAGCCGTGGCCATTGTTGGCTTTGGGGGCTCTCTGCAGCAGTGGCAGTGTTGCCAAGTCTGCAGGTTTCTTGATTTTTTTTTTTGCTATTATATATTTTAATGACAATGTCATTGATTTCCAGAAACAGCAGAGAGAGATGTTCGCTGTGCTAGGATGTCGTCATGAACTTCAGGGGCCGAGGCCGTGGACCAAGCTAAAATAAAATATAAACCAAGCCCTGTGATGGCATTTCAGTCGTGGATTAGAGAAAGTAAAGAAGAGAAAATACTCCTTTTCCCTCCACAATTTTATCCCCAACAGTGAGCTAAATCTGGGGGCTGAGTCTTTTTATGAGGTTTGAGAAATTTGGGGTCCTGTTGCTTTTGCTGTTCTTTCTCATAGCAGTGTTGGAGCAACTTGTTTCTTGGAGTCAGAAAGAGCGGGGAAAGTCAATGGCCTGTTTTCCAGTATATGTGAGGAGCATGTTGTACCTGGCACACGACTAACCTGGGAAATTCAAGCTGTCGTTGCTGCCAAGAAGTGGGGAATTCTACTGCAAGTCTCGCGGCTGCTGGAATTAAACAAACTGAAGCTGCAAGTGACATCAATGCCTTGTATGCAATGTACCATGTCTTTTTCTTTCTGCATATCAGACAACGAAAGTTTAGGAACTACGTGGATGGTGGGAGTGTTGAGTGCCGGATGAGGGGGCACGCTCTTACTTTGGAGGCAAACCCCTTGGATCCAGAGGGACTGGGCGGCCAGGCCGACCCTTTTCCCTCTTGGAAACAAGATGTTCCTCTTCCACTTTTCAGGACACAAGCTAGCCAGGACCTGTGATGGGAAACCATCCCCTGCGGGCAGGCAATCCCGTGGCAGTCCATTACGGTTGCTCCGGAGCATCTGCTAACAGCTGCTTCCAGAAGTGCAGCGCTGCCTGGATGGACCACTGCATTGATCCAGACTGACAACTCTCCTGCTCATTTCCAGCACGGATCCTCAGGCTAGCGCTGGCTCCTGATCAGAGACGTGCCCACCCAGCCTTGTTGTGATGCCTCAGAGCAAGGCCCATCCCGGAACAGCACCGAACCCCTTATATTGGGCAGTGGGTGCAGGGCAAAGCCACGTCTTGGTACCGTGCCTGACTGGCAAGTGATTTCTCCTGTGTATCAAGATGCTTTGAGGCTGCTCAGCTTGCATCTGACTTTCTGCTGCATAACACAAATCCAGAACGAATCACTGTATATTTAGGTTGGATTTTGCTGAATTCAGCTTTGGTGTTGACTTTCTAGAGTGGGGGCTATCCTGTGGTATGAAGACTGTCCTTAACTCAGATCGATGGTCCGCATATCCCTTGTGAGCACAGAGGCAATCTTCTGGGGGGGAAGATGCTGTTGAGGGCATCGTCCCATAGCATGCGATCTGGTGGGGAACAGGCCAGGCATGATTGGAACAGTGTGATGGGTCGGGTTGGATGGAGATAGTTGAGGAGCAAGGAAGATTTACTGTCATTACTGGCAATAATGCGAAGAGGTGTCACTGGAATTTGGCTAAAGGAGCCAAAGCTAGTAGAGATAGAAAGGTGTTTTTTTTTTTTTTTTTTAATATTGCAGAGCTTGTATGTCCTCATGATTAATGATGACTTTATCCTCTCAGATGTTTTTTTTTGCAAAGATAGCCTTTTTTTTTGTGAGGTGACCCTGAGACGTGTTTGGATGAAATTTTATAGAGCAAGAACAGAGATGAGGAATAAGATGTTTGGAGTCCCTGAACTGGGATGGAGGCAAGTGTTCAGTGAAGCCTGGAGGGGATAATGCTTTTTCCTAAATTCCTATAGAATTGATGTTTTTCCTGAACTATGCCTGATACTTCAGTGCCATCCATTTTGTCCTAGCAAGAAGATCCCATCAGTGTGTTTCAGCTATTTTATTTTTTCCATTGGATGCAATGTCCTCAACTCTGGTTTCTACCTGTATGTAGGGAATGATGCTTCTTACTGTCTATGAGATCTTTAAATTTTTTATCCACCACAGATTTATCTGGAAATTTTGGGGGCATCCTGACGTTATTCATGTCAGGAGATGCATCATGGCTCCATTTGGATTTCAATTTCCTTTGCTGTTCTAGGTATTCAAGCTCCTGTTTACAGGAAAGTTGTCAAAGTCATCTTCATAGTCAGCATTTTACCCTTTGGTGTTGGTTCTGGGGAAGCATCACAGTTACATTTCTCACTACTAAACCCATTGAAACACAGTGCCAGCTTACAAAACTGCTAACAGCAATCTGAGATACAAAGAGTAGGATTCTTCTGGCTTAAGTTTAGTCATGAAAAATATAGATGTTGCAATGTTCTAATGCCTCCTCACTCCCTTTATAGGTAACAGAGAGGCATCTTCTGGTTAATTGTATTATTCATTTGGTCTCAGCGATTCTCTGGGAAGCCTCTCTAAAGTCACTTGAAGAAGAGCTTGGCTGCTTTATATTAATCACTGGCTTTTTGATGGTTAAAATTAAGGCAGCATTAAAAGTTGGTTAATGCAGAAGTATTTTTTGTTCTGGCATTTTTTTATTTTTATTCTGCTTGCAAGGAACAGTGGACAACTAGCTCAAAAAGAAGCAAACACAATTGTTGTTGCTGTTACATGCCAGGAATATTTTTGCAGGCATCTCAGCATTTAAGATTCTTTAAATATAACTTTAACTGCTAAGTTTTTGGGTTTTCTCAGGGAGGAAAAATAGAAACTCAGTCATTTCTTGACTATTGCCATTGCTGGAAAGTATGAAATTTATGTCATGAAAAATATTGTCTACCAGAGATTTTTAACAATTCTACTTCAGAATGAAGGGGGACAGATTTCCAAATTTGTCATAACAGTAATGAGTGCAAAAGAAGCTCATAACACCTAAACAGCACTTAGTCTTGATATCTAGGAAACCTGGGTTCAGTCCCACATTGTAAATCAGAAATATTTTTTCCCTATGAGAAATCTTGTGGCTGAAGCTTTCACTCAGATACATTTTTCACAAACAAACAAAAAAACCCAAATATTCTACTGAAAAATTCATCACTAGCTCTGTTTTGTGACCTTGGCTGTTTTTCAGGATGACT
>NW_010585699.1:6793-32052 GCF_000705375.1 Tinamus guttatus
GGAAAGAAAAAACCAATCCTGTCCTATGTGAATGATATATATCTCTGGGGTAACAAATCCCAAATTTCTTCAAAACATAAATGGGAGCTTCTCTTGTGTGGTACAGATGCTAGACAAATTTCTTGCCTCTTCCAGTAAACCTGTGCAATGGGACTAGTGGTTGCAAATTCGAGATGCAGTGCAACTCTTCCCACATTTTAGCTCTATGCAAATATGGACATTCTATTCATTTTACCTGAGAAGGGATTGTGTGCTCTAAACCTTGTCTATTTTTTCAACTCTCTTAGTTAGTCTAATAAAACATAGTACCTCTCTCTACAAACCAGGCCTTTCTTATATCTTTAGACCATCATAGCTACAAGAACTCTACTTATAAAACATAATGCATCTAAAAAAAATAACACGTCCATTAGAGGACAGACATAATTTTCTTATAAAGCTGAAGTGAAATGTCAACATTTTTATAATGCATGAGCAAAAGCAGGAGGTAGAAATGCTGGTGGTCTGATCCCTAATTGTTTTAAAAGGCAATAAAGACAGATTGTTTCTTTTAAGATGTTGCAGTGGCTTTTTTTTTTGTAACTCACAGAGGTAATCTCTCATAGCACTGCTCATAGTTCTATATGGGTCTGATTCCTTGAAAGGGTCCTTATAAGGCTTTGTACCTCCAGAACAACCTTGTCTTGGTAACTATTTCTTCTTGGAAGAATCTCTTTCATCATGTCACGCAAAATAAAAGGTTAAAGCAAATACCTCTTTTCTTCTTAACACTCTCAGCCAGTATGTCTGTGAGCTAGGAAGACCAAGGCACATATAAAGTAAGTATTAGTAGTGTTAAAAATTACGAATACTCTCTCCATAATATTAAACGCATTAATATTATGAATTTATATTAATTAATTAATAATTATATATTAAATATATATTTGTTGCATAGCGTTATTTGCATTAATATTGCAGTGTTAGAAGAAACATCAGATACACAGCAAGGAGAGTTAGATGCATAACCCTTTAAGTCAGTAGAAGGACCACTGGGAGGTAAAGAAAGAAAGCCAAGTTGTTTAGCCATTCACGGCTGTTATGTAGGCTCTGTGACAGTGGAAATTCAGAAGAGAACTTATAGCAAGTTTGGATCTGAAATGAAATGAAGCTTATGGAATAAACATATGCCCAACATGACACAGAAAATTACGATTGGAAGCAATTCTTTCTGCTAACAAGCTATTTCTGGGAGAATGACCTACTAAAAGGTCGCCCTTAAGTTCCTTTAAAATAGAAGTTTCTTTGTTTAACATAGCATTTGTGGGGAAGGCAAAAGCAATTCAGTGTTTCTGGTCAGTGATGAAAGTATTAGGATGTAGATGGAGGATGTTTCTTTGAGAAACAGAATTCCATGAAAACAGGAAGAACAGAGATAGACTGAAAGTGTTGGGAACAGGTCAGAAGAGACACTGGTCTCTGAAACGCTTTCTGGTTTGGAGGCAGGGGAACTAAACCAGCTTGTTGGAGATGTCATATCCAGAGTCTCTGGGTCTGCACTGAGATTAACCTGAGGGTAGAACGTTAAAAAATCTGGTCTGAGTTGGTCAATGAACATCAGGTATGAACATTAAATCTAGTCTATCGTTAGCTGCCTTTGAGCAGGGGTTTGGGTCAAACCACCTGCAAAGGTCCCTTCCAACCTAAACCGTTTTTAATATGATTCTTAGTATGATCTCCTTATGCTATAGTGCCTTCCGCCATGCCAAGGAGCTAAAAATTTCCGAGTTACATACATTCTGCATCGTGAGGGATTGCTTTGCTTCTACAGCCTATAGGATCCTGGCTTGAGCACTAGCTTCATCAAACCCTGTTTTGCTATTTCATTGTACATGCTCTCTGTTACAGAGTGGTTTTTAAGTTTAGCAACTCAAACATTTTTTTCTGCTGCTTCTCATCTCCACTTTTCTCTTATTACATTTACTGCAGATTGTATATATGTATAAAAAAAATGAGCACCACTTGCAGTTCTTCACTACTAACATCCTTTACACATAGACATACATTTGCCAGTTACATCCTTTCTCTTTAAAAGCATAATTGTAGTCTTCAAAAAGCTAATATTAAGCTTCATTTCCTTCTTTCAGGACTTGGAAAGACTTATAAATCATCATAATGACAGCTAGTAAAGACTAAATAAAACCAGTATCAACCTGATGTAAATATTTCTTTGCTAGATCCATCAACCCGCAAACCATTATGCTCCCTGCTAATCCTCTAGCCTTGTAAAGCTGTGTTGTCTAGAATATATGGCAAGATGTAGAAGTGCCTTTCACCTGATATTCTGAAATCTTCAGGCTTTTGTTCAGAAGAGTGGTCTTGTAGTTATAACACAGGGCAAGAAGACAGAAGAGCTGCCTTAATTTCCAGTCGTGATCCAGATTTCCTGCAGGACTTTGAACAAGTCATCAGAGCTGGTGGGACTGGACAGAAAGTGGAGGGAGGCGCCCAGAAGCCAGTGTACAGCGGTAAGGAATTAGGGAGGCAAGTTTCTGTGCCTAAGGCAGCTACAGTCCTTGCCTTAAAGTGATGTGCTTCACCGCTTCAAGGTGGTATTTAACTATCTCATATTCTCTAGGTGATCGTGCATGGGTTCCTTTCTATGGACTTCTGTAGACAGTTGTTTGTGCTTTTTCCTTGTTTTCCCTCATTCTCCATCTTCCTCCCCTTCCCTTCCCACCTCCCACTTTTTTCAGGTTATCTAGGAAGCTCTCAAGAATCTTTAGACTTATGTTTTGGACCTAAACAATGTGTTTTATTTTTTGACACCAGAGAAACAAAATGCCTGAATCCATCCAGTTGGCATTGAACCACTGACAAAATTAATTGTGCTGGTGTCAGAAATTCACATGCCTCATTCAGTGCTAAATCTCTCATATATACATATCTTTTTGTCAGTGCTTTTATAAACCTCCAAATGAGGCTGATACCTATCCCTGAGATATAATTGTTGCTGTATATTCTTCATGGGAATGATAAAAGTCAGTTGGCATTACTGATGAGTGGACTAGAGCAATCCAGGATTACGGTGAATGTGAGCAGTGAATCATCAATGACTGTTTCAAGTAATACATTATTGAACTCGAAGTGCCTACAGTTACCAGGACGTGACGCTTCAGCTGAATATTTTCATGTCAAACATGGGACACATATGATATTCATCTTTATGTATTGAAAGCTTTTGAGAGAGAAATTAATTAATCACAAAATGGTGTGTGATTCTTACACAGCAAGTTCATTCACCCATTATTTTTTTCAGTAGAACAGTGCTCATTCACATGATGGCTGAATTTGGCAAGTGGGAACAAAAACATTGTGAAATGTTCCTACCGGGCTTCGTTTGACTTTGGTCCCATGAGGTTCCATCATCTTACAAAGTACTGACCTTGTTGCTAATCAAGAAATAACTCTCTATAAATTCTCATGCCTTAAATTCTCATGCCTGTTAATGACCCACACTCATAATACCTTAGGAAATACTACTCTGTGTTCAGTTTGCTGCCTAGAAATAACTTATTTGTCCACCTGATTATAATCAATACCTTACTTTCAGATTTTTTTTTGTTTGATAGAAGCTATGGCTCACTTCCTATAGCTGTTTACATCAGGATATGTCTGATAGCAAACAGAAACCTTGCATGTGTTTGCAGAGTTGATGGTGATACTTGAAATGATGAGACCTATATACAGGAAATCATGGAAATAAAGTAACCTTGCTTTTCTAGTAGAACACATTTCTAGTGAAATCTAAGAGTTTCTGAGGCATAACGCAAAACTGAAGGTGAGCAGACTCCCATATTCCCACAGTAATAGAACATCCCTCCCGGAGAGGAAACCAAGCTGGTCAAAGCAATTGACTTTAAAGAAAAGAGATGGAAAAGTAGACCGAATATTGTTTTTGAAGCATCAGGAGCGCAGATCTTTACCTTCTGCACAAAGCAGCCTAATCAGAGTAGCAGTGGCACAGAGTGGACCTCAGGTTCACGTCAGCCCTCATTTCCTGAGGTTCTTTTAATGCCACTAAAGTGTATTAAAGACAATCTTCTCTGACAGAATTTCAAGAGAAAAGGAATATTATAAATGCAGCAAGAGTGGAGAAAAACAAACGATCATCAGTAGTGCCCCTTTAACATTTTGTGTGCGGAGAAGAGTATGTGTGCACACATGTAAGTAATATGGATCTGGGCTGATTTTACATTAAAAGCTGTCAGATGTACTAAATGAAGGAAAAAAAAATTAAAAAAAAGATTCTCTAAAGATCCTCTTCTGTCATATCCACCCTTTAGTAATTTTGAGTGTTACTGGTAACAACTGCAGATAAAGACAGATATTTTATACTGTTGCTGCTCCTTCAGGAAAGGTAACACAACATGTAGACTGTTGTGGGGTTTAATATAAGGTTCATTACATCTATTTCCCTTTGTATCGTTAAAGAAAAACAGAACAGGGCCAGCACACTGTATATGTTAGCAGGTTAACATACTGGGCTATACTTGCACTTTATTGTAAATGTTTTTGGTACTTCTTCTAAGTCAGTGTTTACCTTGGGTATTTTCTTAGTTCACACATGTGAAATAACAGCTGGAACTTGCCAAAATATAGCAGTCAATGCTGTGCATGTAGTAGCTTTAAAACTAACACAGGTGTCCTAGACCCCTCACGCAGAGTAAACAGAAGCACACGATCAAGAGTGTGTCTAAGTCCTCTCTTCTGGAAATGACTTGTCTTGAATTGCTTGATCTAACAATTTCTGCAGTCTCTGAAGAAAGACAGATTCATGATATGGGTAAAATACTCTCAATTTCTACAAGCAAATGCACCATCTACCTTTTTTTTTAATAGAAATGTAATATCATAACCTGATTCTACCACCTTCCACCCTTTTCCTTTTTTTCAAAGGAAAGGCAAGCTCAGTTGCTGCCCGGGTCATGCCTGGAGAGGAAGGACAAGGCCATTGTCACTGGAAAGACCACCCAGTCGGCTCGCCCTGGCCGAAGGGTGAGGCAAGAAGGATTTGGGCAGCCCCAAAGGGTCCCCTCCAGAGCCCAAGCCACAAGTATCAGCTGCCTTCCTGGCAGAAGCCCAGGGGTCTCAGCCATGCAAAAAGAGCCCGTTTCTTTTCTGTGTGAGTACGCCTCATTTCCTCTGTGTTGGCAGGGCTGTAGGTAAACAAGAAAATACAAATACAATGAGCTGTTTGTTTTTTATAGTGGCTTCTTATTTTGAGGGGAGTATTTCTTCCTATGATTTTACATTGTTCTGCTGTTTCTATATCTGAAAGAGACATACAATAGGAAATAGTACAGTAATGACAGCTAATACACATGGAGAAGGAACTTTTCATGGGTTTGCACAGCTGTGGCCAACCGGGATTGAGTAAACATTCAAGAATCCCACTGATAATGCACAGAAGGAATGGGAATTTGGGACCTTGTTCTCAGAGCAGTTTTGGCTCCACAAAAATAACATACATTAAAATGATATCATGCCCTTGGGAACACCTGTGTGATGGCCTCTGCAACTGACTGGAAGCAGATAAACAAGCCTAGAGATGTACCAGAAAGAAGAGTAGCTGGTTCGTTTTTTCCAAGACAGTATTTCTTTGTAAGAATAATAGCTAGAGTGGCATCAAAGTGTATATGGAGTACAGTCCCTTTGCAAGTTGCCTCAATAGAAAAATGCAGTTTGCATAGTAATTTCATGCATCTGCACTTTTCAGTGAAAATATTTACTTCACATATTTATGTGTAAAGGTAGAACTAAAGCTATCAGAAATGAAAACTGTCAGTTTTCAGGAATCAATATGCTCAGTTAAAGAATTTGTTAGAATGGACAAAGGTTTCTGGTATTAAAAGTACAGCTAATTTTGAAAAATGCATTTGCATTATTATTTCTAGCAGATGAGATCTAGGGAAGTATTTTTGTTGTCATCACAAAAATAAAACCTGGGAACATTTTTCTAATTATACCGTGAAAATGCATTCTGTAAAAACTAAATAAGAAAGAGCTAATTAGATAAATCTTAGAAAGAGCTAATTAAAGTGCACTGCCAAAAGACTTGTTTTCACTGCAAGACTATTCTGTATTAATATTCCAGTGTTGCCCATTGCTGCACTGAGTCAATGCACATAAAAGCTGCTCTGCTTTTTCCAGCTGTATCAGTCGATCTGATAAAAGATAATACATCTCCATAGAGTTTACCTTGTTGTTTCTGTAGATATCCCAGTTATGTAAATCTTATTGAGTGTTTTGTGTTGACCTTTCTGTAGAAGTAAAAGTGTCTTGGATTTAGACCTAGATTCCTGAATACTTTTTTTGTAGATAATGTGGCACACAGTTTTCCACACTATGTCAGCCAGGGCAGGATTAATAAGGCATTAATCCATTGCATGAGGATCAAGGAAGTGGATTAGAGTTGCTTCACAGTTGAGAAGGTTGCTGATCCTGAAGGTAAACTCCCTACTTGGGGGTATGAGATAAAGAAAGCAAGATTTAATTAAGTGCCTTGAGAAAAGGGTAAAATAAGTCTATGTCTTGGTTCTCCAGTATATTCCAGTTATCCCTTGGGATAATTATGTTTTAATACAATGTCAGCTTTCTTTTTAATATGATCCTTGAAATTTCTTTTGGGCCGCCTAAAAAGTCATGGCTTTTTCCTCCATCAATCAAAACATATTTTTTTTTTTAACTACAGGATGTTTGTATAGTAGAGCTTGCTGTTTTTCTTTCATTGATTTTCTTTTTAACACACGGTTGTTGAAATCTTAATTTTGAGTTTAGTCAGCTTTGTTCAAGATGCATTGCTGTTCTGAGTAGATTTTGTGGTATGTTTTTTACTGTCCAATGTAAGGAACATACAGCATGATGGATGATGTTTGGAATGAAAAGCTGAATGAATACAGGCATTACCAAAGCTGCTCTCTTGATCTGTAAAAAGTATCTTTCTTTGTTATTTCTTGATAGGAAACCTATAGCCGCATATTGTTGGAAAAAATACCTCTGAAAAATAAATGCTGCTTTAGACTTAGCAGTAAGATGCTTCAAGGAGTCGGGCTTTTGTACAAATAGGAATATATTTGTGAATTTGTGAAAAACATCTTAAAACGTGGATTTTTTTTTATTTTGACTTTATGGTTGCTTGACTTTCTTTGCTTGTGCAAAATGAGCACTTTCTTTCTCTAGAAAGTTTTGCTCCTATTTATATTTAGTGTTGTCCACCTAATGTTAGTAGCAAGTATTGGTTATCGCTACTTCTCTTAGTCCTCATAGTCTAGGAGAACACATAGAGTCCTATACTGCATGGTTCATTTGTTTCCTTAGAAAAAGGAATATAGTGATCCAAATGAAGAGTAAAACATTTTCACCAAGGCAAAACTATGACATTACTATCAAGTAATCTTCTGAAATTCAGCAATTTTAGAGTGTTCTCTTACTTTCAGATGTCAAAAGGATGACCATTTTTTCCTACATGGGTCTGGGGGGAATGTGGTCTGTGAGTAGAAGGGCTCTGTGTTGTGACAAAAAGAGACTCTAGATGATAAGAGGCTTTCGTGGGAATATTGTTCCACTAATTCATCCTCTCTGTCTTATTTGGCTGCTGCATTCTTTTTCCTTTGGGGATAATTTAGACCAGGGAATACAGCTGATTTTCAGAGCACTTTCCTTTAGCAGTGACAGAAGAACATAAACTCCCAAAGACCACCGAAGTGTCTTACATTTGAGGGCTGTTTTCTATATTTGTGCTGTCGGAAAATAAGTCATCACTACCTAAACACCATTTCAGTTTGGGTGGGCTTTAAAAAAGAGGAGCTGCGTGGCCCAAACCACCTCTCATACCAGCGAAAGAGAGCAAAGTAAAACAAAATTTTAAAACAGCTTTGCGTTCTCTGGATACTGTTAGCAACTGGCATGCTTTGGAGAAGGTATAGATCATACTCTTAAACTGCTTGATATTTGGTTGGATGGTTAGATAACTAACATAGCTAGGCTGGTGTCAGTAGAGCTAATGCCACCCTGTCAGAGCCAGAGTATCCAAAGATGCACCGGTAGTGGAAAGGCCTGCAACCTTGATTGACAATGAAAAAAAAAAAATCTAATGCTTGGAAACAAACAGTATTAATGAGGAGGAATCATTCCACACCACATTGATTTGCATGCTCAAGTGCTGCAGCTGTCTGCCCAGCAACTTAACCAGTGTGGCCTGCAGTTAGCATGAATGGCTGCAAGTCACTGCCCTAAAACAAACAAGCAAGCAAACCACATAACTCGTAAGTACATTGTGTGTGCAGCTTTGTCCTCAGCTACCACTAATCTGTATAGCCACAACTTCCTAGATGTTGTTTTACACCACCTGAGAATCTGGCCCTAAGAACTTTCTGCTTCTTGCCCTAATACATGGTGCTGCTTTGTAGAGAAGTGGTAAGAACCTCAAATACTGGCCAACTTTTAGCCCATAAGGTCTTGGAGTTCCTGGAGCAGAAAATGTAGCCTTGCAAGCAGTCTCAAGGAAGTGGGTGGAGAAGTCAAAGCATGCTGTTCCAACTACAAAATCACTGAAATATGGTGAAAATCAGGAGATATAATTAATAATTTCATTTTACATTACAAATTAGGTTACACGTGTGCAGATTTGACCCGTAGAATAAGCTGTTAGCCCATGTGATTATCTTGCCAATAACGCAGAAATCTCCCGGAGGACACGCAGGGCCCGAATCAGCCTTCGCCAGCATGATGGAGAACACGCGGACGTGGCTGTGTGCTCCTGACTCGATGTCAAGGGACACGAGAACGTGCTGTTCTCCAGAGACATTTTTGTCAGCAGATGCACAAGCTGATGCCCACTGTTAGAAAGCAGCCTTTAGACAGGCTCAGTCATACCCCCCGAAGAGGAAAAAGGAAGTTTTGAAAGGTGGGATCTGAGGCAAGGAAGTGACTCACGGGCTCAAAGAGACATGGGCCGAAGGAGGCGGCCGCAGGGATCCCCAACTGTGCGGAGTCGTGGGAATGGGGGTGAGGAGAGTCCAAGGCTGGAGGAGCTCTGCTTTGGAGACAGCCTCAGCCCCGTGTTCGCCTCCGAGATGGTGGATGTTCAGTACATCCCCATAGCCCATCCCCACACTTTCTGATGTGCGCAGCAGGGTCCCCACTAGCCCCTAGTGGTGCTGTTTTTTTCCTCCCTCATCTTCTGCACCTAGACACTTGCAAACCAGGAACATAATCTGTGTAGTCCCCGGCAGGATAAGTTTTCTCTTCTAATGAGGAAGTCCTAGTGCTCAGGACTTCGAGAAAACTAAACGAGGAATTTCCTGGCTTTCAAACAATTTCCCCCCCTAATTATGATGTTCTAATAATATCATTTTTTTTAATTAACTGATCTCTATTTGATCCTTCATGTGCCAAGTACTCTAATAATAAACCAGCTGCAATTCTGTACTGTCTCCTAGAAAGGAAGTGAGACAGAAATAACATGATGTTACCTTTTGTTCTTTTGTTCCCTTTTTATTTTATTTCTTTAGCGAGTTGTCCCATTGACTAAATAAACTAGATCGAATGGGAGTGATGCTGCCTTAGACACTTTTCTGCTGAGATCAGTAGTGTTGCAGGATTAATTCACCACTCTATCTAGGATTTGCACTGCCATAGTATTACCATTTATTACTACAGATTTCTGCTTTGTGGCATTTACTAAGCTATTTGTAATGTGTGTTGCTGTGTATACACAGGTTCATATATTAATTAAGCACTTCAGGTGTTGCTTAAAGCATCTTCTTACCCAAAGCACTACAGAACTGGGAAAGAACCATTTCCTCCATTGCTGAAGTCGTAGTGGTGGATTTAAAACAAATGATAAGAGATTGCTGCAAAAGCTGCAGGCAATTACTTTCACTGTCCACCTCCAAAACCAAAGTGTCCCCAAGACATGCAGCTTCTTACAAACAGCTGTAGCCAGTTGCAAGTTGAAGCTTGATTTGAATAATGTTGCAGTTAATACATGTGACTATTCAGCAAGGGGAAGATACTTGCAGGTCTTTTCACCTGTTGTCAGAAAAAGTAGTGTTGTAGAGCCTTCCCAAGAGCTAATAAAAGTCAAGATTCCGTGCTTACCTATAGCAACCTGAAGCACATCTAATCTTGAATAATTTTACTTGATTATTTAAAAAAGGAAAAAAAAAAATCTGTGTTTTAATGTGCCAGGGTTCTGCTATCTAATCTTGCCTCTTGTTTGTCTTCCTTTTAGGCTTTTCTTTACTTTAAGTGTTTCAGTTTTACCCAGATCCATAGAGCTAAGGCTCGCATCCTAAAGATATTGACCTAAGTGAGAGCAAACAAAATATATGTAGTGTGCTGTATCATCGTGACAAACTTCTTGGGCTTTTCCTACAATCTGCTTTTGTTCAGTATAAAGGTAGCCAAGGTGTTATTGAACTTCTGCAAGAGTCTTTATGCTAGGTAACTATGGTAAGCAATCATGTCTTATGCTTGGTGTTTTTAGCCTTTTCTGGGGAAAATGCCTAATCATTTGGCCTGGAGTAAATTCATCTGGACCATCTGCACAGTTCCTTATTTATCTTGCATTCTTTTTGATATAGTAGTAAATTAATTCATGGTGACATTTAGTTAGATTAATCAATGACTAACTGAAAGGCAAACTGGTAGCAAGCCATGCAGTTCATGCTTTTGCACAGGTGCAGTAGTGGGGCTCCAAAATATGTTCCTGAATGATTATGTATCATAATGGCATATGGCTGCATATGTCCTTTCATCCTCACCTCTGAAGTTTCTCTTCTTACATTCCAGAAATAATATTAGCTGTATTGAAGCTGATATTAGCTTCAATAACAAAATTTCAAAGGTTGTCCTATAATAGTTCTATGTGTTAATGTAAAATATCCAAAGTAATTCCCATAAATTTGTTTTCCTATTTGCTTGAATATAATTTCCTAGTTCAACCACAATATGCCTAGAATTTTTAAAGGTGCCCAAAATGCAGGAAAACTTCTACATAGCACAAAAGTTTGTATCTCTTTTCTCATTGTTTTAGCTAGATAATGCAAACCAAGTGTCACTGTTCTTTTGAAACCCTTAACCCAGCTTATTCTGTCTCCATTTTTTTTTCATTGTCACCCTCAACATGCCTTTACTTACATTTATGAGAGGTTATGGGCTCCCTCTGGTGTTTTTTTTTTAAAAAAACACAAAACTAGTAGAGGTGGAAAATGTGTTTGTGTAGTCACATATATGTACCATAAATTCTAAAAAGCCAGTAGTTTCAATTATGATTATTACTGAGTATTGATATTTATTATCACAGACCAATGAAGTTGCTAATTCCACTATGGGGCTGTGATTTCTTTAACAGTTTCACCAATAAAATCTGTACTTTTGTACTGCTTTTTATCTCCTTCTGGGACTTCTTGATCTCCTTAGTAATAACGCATCAGGTCTGAAATCTGTCGCTATCTGCTATATAAAAATATCATTAATTTTTTTTTTGTAGTAGCAACTATTAAAATTAATGATAACATAAATGGAGTCAGGCTCCTCTCTTAAATAGTTATTTTTCTCACTGTAGCATTTATGTGTGGAGACTGAAGGAAACAGAAAAAGAAAACCCTGATGTCAACAACGAGTTTCTCTTTTTCCACAGAATGAAGCATTCCTTTTGCTCAATATGCCACAATATGCCTTTTGCTGATAAAATTAGAACTTGTTTAGGAAAGTTCCACATTAATTCCCAGCTAAATACAAACAGACAGAACAGGCAAGGTGAAAATTGCTCTAATCATGTTCTGCTTCAGCAGAAGTCAAGGCTAACTTGCAGGCAGACTGGCAGCTGGCTAAAATTGCAGTGGAGGGGAATGTGCAGGGGGCCGAAGCTGAAATTTTGCCGTCTGTGACATCCAGCTGCTGGTGCACGTTTTCTCCGTGATGCTGCTGGAGTGCTTGGGCGAACAGGTGAGGAGCTGAGCCCAGAAATGTCAGTGGAGCCCTTTAGTGTGATCACATCCCTTTTTTTTTTTTTTTTTCCCCCAGAAGAGTTGCATGCCGGACCGGACAGCGAAATACAGAGCTGCCTTTTATCTGCAGGAGGCCGGAGACATTGTGATTAACCTTCCTATAGATTTTCTTTCTTTCCAAAATAGAAAACCTTTGTTTCTGTTTTGTATGGGATAAAAGTATTTGTAGAGAGGATGGGAAGGAGATTTAGAACTGAAAAAAAGTTTTACCTATGCAGAGACATTGTAGGGTTGGGCTCAAAATACATCTGAATTACTGTAATTTTGTGCCTAATTAATTTGATCCTTCAGTCTCATTTGATTAAAATTCAGGAAACACATCAGTTGCATTAAAATAACATGACTTCCACCTTTACTATTTTGATTGTGTTAAGCAGATATTACTGGATAATTTGGTTGCTGCCCATAGGAAATTGCCATTTAATTTAATATTAGAGTCGAATTTGAAAGTAGAGGAAGCCTGTAGATCAGACTATGTTCAGCAGTAATAGATAAGCCAAATGCTGGTCCCAGTCCTGCCACAAATATGGCAATACTTCAGTTTTGCTATACAGGACCACAATTTATACCCTAATGACTCCACCAAAGTTCTGTTGCTCAATTTTACATGCACAATTTCATTTCTAAAATCTAAGGTCAGCTCTTTCAGATGTCCCACGTCCGTGGATGTTATTTAGAGAGTACAATTGTGGAATGCATGTTCTTTTATTTTTTCCCAAATAATAACTTTTACCGGACATAAGAAATTTGCTCAGCGTTTAAAGTCTGTAGCCTCTGAGTGCCAGCAAAGGGCTCAGTCCTGCACAGAGCTGAGCATTCTGGCTTCTGTCCAGCAAAGTACATGGGCATGTCCTTAATCTTAGACATGGGCTTTGATGAATAGAGGCTAAAGCACTCGGCGTCCTGCAGATGAGACCCCCAAACCTCTTCTTTGCTGGTCCTCTCTGAGCTTCCATAGTTTTGTTATAGTAATATGGTAAGAATTAAGCCAATGGCATTTAAGGTATTGTTTTAAAAATATTGCACAAAGATAACACATACTGTATTGTACAGTAGATCAGTTTTCAGACTGGGAAAATGCACTTTTCTGCAAGCTTCAGCTCCTTTGTTTTAGTGTACAATAGGGAACACTCCTGTAGCATCTTATGTGGTTTTGATTATAGTATTTGTGATTCTTCAAATATTTATTCTTCAGCAGTTAAGAAACTTGGTGAGGGGGAACTTTATAAACATTTAGCATGGATCAAGTGTTCACGTGGAAAGGAAATGAGGATTTCTGTTCCTATGGGGAAGAAGTATCTTTTCATAAAAGCTGTAGCCTCAGTTCAGCAGAGCATCTTGTTCCAGGACAACACTTGAGCATGTACCCCCTTTTACACACGGCCAGGTTCTGTAAAAGTTAGTCAGACTCATCTAAATACTTAAACATTGCCCTAAATTGGTGCCTGTTCCACTTTGCTGCCCGTGGATCACTTCAGCAATACAAGATGCACCATCCCGACTTCACAGCTTGCAGTTCCCCCGAAGGCAGATGAGTTAATCCATCCCTTCCCCATCTGAAGGATTTGTTTGCTTTGCAGTGATTGACAGTGGTGTCATGTGAAATACCACCAGGCAAATTCCACTTGATTAAATAATTATCACATATGACCAAAAATTGTATCATTATGTGTGAAAACAAATTAAAACTCGCCAAATTCCCTCCACTTCCTTCCTTGTTCTATTAATTGCTCTTTCATAGGCAGGGAGACAGTTATTGACCTTAAACTTAAAAGGTTCTGGGGTAGGCAGGATCCTTGGAATTAGAGCTGATTAAAGTTTCTATTAAGCTTATTTAAAACAGCTTCCCCTCAAAGTGAGGGAAAGTGCATCACTCAACAGCCTGAGCGTTTTGGAAGCAAAGTCATTTTCTGTATCCTCAGTCCCATCAGACTCTTCCCAGGGGATGGGCTGGAACTGGAAGGAGATTGTTTCTGACTCCTAATGAATATAATGAGGTCTCTTTTTGTGGCCCAGTTTTTCCAGGTCCTATCTGGGCAGAACTCCCATTGACTTTAGTACAATTAGGACTGTTGGAAAGACTTTCAGCAGAGCTTCCAATTATCTGAAGGACAAAAGATGATGAAAAAGTTATAAACCTCATAAAGTAAATATGATTAATCAGGGACAGGCACAGCTCTACTTTATGCGGGAGGCCGGGGGCCAGGCAGCACAGCCACACACCACTGGTCACCTACCGCGACATGGGATCGTGTTGGCACTCACAACTGCTTGGCACCAGCCGCGAGTAAAAACATTTTTACCACCGCCAGTTAATATTAACATGGTTACAACAGAGTGAAATCTTGGCCTCAGAGGGGCTGGTGAAAACCTCCTCGTCTCTTCCCTGCCTTCCCTGGTGCTTGGACTTGTTTTTCTTTTCCTCCTTGGGTGCCCCTCTGTCATGTCGGCAGAGGCAGCCCGCAGGGCAGGAGCCTCCCGTGATGCTGCAGTGCCACCCTGAGCTGACAGCCGCAAAATCAGTCGGATAGCACAAAGCAGAGAAAGAGACGCTGGATTCTCCAGCCAGCCAGGTCTTTCTCTCCCTTTAGCCTCCATTCCTTTTTCATTTTGTTCGGCTAGTTTTAGCCACTGCCTTTGAGAATTGAAGTCTGATCCTGCTCTTTTTGTGGGCAACAAAAGGGCAAGTCCCTTTGACTTGCAAAAAGAAAAAAAGTCTTCTTATGTGCTTTTTCAGTTCACAATTTTTCAACTGCAGCTTTGCAATTTCTGAACTACTTTGTCCAGCTCAGCCCTTTGACATCTTAAAAAAACCTGAGCACACAGCCTTGTCTCAGGCTGTGTGGAAAGCGAAGCGTTTCAGTCCTGGTTCTGTGCTGGCTGCGAGGCTGATGCTGGATTCAGCACAGGTTTCCTCCTGAACCGGCACACCTCCATCTCGGTCAGTACCTGCCGCTGCGGAGGGGGCTACGCCAGGCAAGCCCGACCTGTGGAGATGTAACGTTTCCCAGAGCAGTTTCCCAAACCAGTGAGACCGTTGCTATTTCAGGTGGCTTAAAAATATGTGCACAGTTTGTACTTTGTATGTTTAATAAGCTTAAAACATGAAATATATAATGCAGCTTGAATTTTCTCGTGTTATTTCATCACCGAAAAAGCAAAGTCTTGAGGCTCAGCAATTGCCTTTGTCAGAATGTAAATTCCAGCATGTAATACCCCGGCTGTATGTTTCAGGAAATCAGTATTAACCTATTAGCATGCAGTTTTCCTTGGAGAAGAGCCATCTTCACACTGAGCCTGTATTCCTGCTTCAAACCTTCCTGTCACTGTTCCGTATCCACGACCCAGCCTAAGGCTGCCTTTGACGGTTCTCTAGCCATTTCCTGCATACTGCACTAGCACTAATTGAAAATTTGGGTGGCCTTGCTTATTTATTTTCATGGAATGTAGTGGGTTATATTTTCATGGCACTTTCTCAGCAGTGCAACGTTTCAATTTCAAAACCACTGCAATATGAGGAAAAGTACCCCCCAAAATTAAAAAAATAACAATAAAAGCCAGCATACCTTTGATTAATTTTTACAGTAGTTCTTTTGTAAAATCTATAATGGAAAAAAGAATTTAGTGTTGCTTTTGTCTCTCAAGATCAGAGGCGGGAGCAGTAATTTAAATGTATGTACAAGATGATCACATGCAGACACAACGAGGCATAAAAGTTTAAATGTACAGATGCTGCGGAAAGGGAAAGATAATATAACGTGGATTCTTTGCAAGCCATGCAGAGTTCAAGAGCTTCATAACGTGTGTGAAGGGAAGAGAGGAGAAGCCCTCCCTGTGCGCCCGTCTCTCCGTGCCAGGCGCCGCTGGGCCTCGTCGGGGCCTGGTCGGCCGCGCATGGCGCCTCGGCCCTGCCTTCGCACACGTGTGCGTGGGTCTCTGCGAGGCTGAACGCTTGCTCAGATAATTTCCCCAGTGTCTCCCCAGAATTTTAGATCTGTGTTTGTTGTTCTTGTTGTTGCTGTCATTTTGTTTTATTGCGTGTTTAACTTTTAAGTAAAAATTCAAGGTGGTTCAAGCAAGGTAACGGTAGCTAATCGTGTCTTGTTTGCTTTTTTCCTAATACACTAAATCGAAATATTGAGCTGTTTTGGGAATCATGATTTCTTTCCTGCGATATAGGCACAAACAAATGTTAATTAACACATATGCCATTAAACTGCTGGTTTATATAATAGAAATTATTTGGAGAAAAAAAATGAAGATTGAATCTGTTCTTTCATATAAGCACACCTTAAAGATTACTCAAATATTTGAAATTCTAGATGTGATGTTTCTGAATGGATACAAAACTGGAGACCAAAAAGAAAAGCAATTTTGAGAAAGGAAGTGTCTGTTCCTGGCTTCCTGAATTTATGAGATACCATTTTGGAGTTTCATCTCCAACTCTGAAATCTGGCATTTTTTTCAGTCAACCTTCAAGCATTATTTTACTTTAACACTAGTAAGAAAAAATAGATATTTTTTTTTAATGGAGACAGTCTTGAACCAAACCTACGCTTGTATTTCCACCCCCAACACCCACACACACTTCAGTCTCCTTCTTTGAAAATTCTAGATCTCCATACTGAAGAAATTTGGATTCAGAGCTGACTTCCCCCAGGCTATCCCAAATGCTATTTCCGTACTGCCTTGCTATCCAGTTCACGGACAGCTGGTTGACTTTGGCACTTAAACATGCCCCAAGCTGGGGATAGTGAAGGAACCCATCAAAGTGCTTCTTGCTTTACGTTCCTGTACCTCACACATGCATATGGCTTCTAGATGCCATTAACAGTGACTTCTGGTTTGGTTGGATGTTAGAGATTTCCTTACGTACAACAGAAGTGAGAAAATGAACACTTCCCTTTGCATCTATGACTGGCTAATTTTGCCTTGTGTGAGCAGTAATGAATTAGGGAAAAAAAAAAAAAGAGTTAAAATAGAAGATCAGCGTTTTCACCAGGCCCCTCTCTCCTCCCTGCAGGTTTTTCTCCCATCATGGAGCATGTGGCCACAGTGTCACGTTGGCATCTGGCACCGCGTTGGATGGCAGGGAATGTGTGGCACAGGGCTGACTTTTAAAAGTGTGTTTGCTGCCCATGGAGAAAATCTGTGTCATATAATCACCAGCGAATAATTTGCTTTAGGAAATCTTTCATCTAGCCTTGTTGTTTAGCCCGGTGAAGGCAACACCTAGGGGTGCTGGGTTTTGGTTGTTATGCTCTGGAGACAGCAGAAATCCCAGTTGCAGGCTGAACTTCTTAAAATCCCAAATGGTAACTAGCTATCAGTTATCGCCTTCAAGAATTATCATCAGGGTACTTATAATTTCATATTCTTCTGTAAATGTGTCTTTAAAGAAAACACCAGGACTTCTGTTCAATTGTGATTGATGTTTCCTACAACTTCAGCTGATAGCTTTGGGAAAGTATTCTAACAGAAATGCTTCTAGCCACTGTCTGCGTAACATCTTTGTGCTGTTGTTAAGAACACTCACACAAAATAAAAATACTTTTTCTTGTGATTCGTCCAATCCTGCCGTTTGCTTGTAACTGAATCACGACACCATTCCCGAGAGACCAAGTGAAAAAGGAGGTATCAGAGGAGAGAGGAGGCAGTAAGCAGCAAAAATCTGATACAAGTCTCACTGAAATTAATAGTTGCAAAGGGATACAAGGCACGTTATGAACCACCTAGCACATCCTGCCTGTTGAAAGGAGGATTAACTGAAACATCATTCCCAGTCCGTGTTTACCTAGACACTTCTTAGAGGCTTTTCATGAAGAATGTTCAGTCTGGTTCCTAAGCAGTCCATGCCAGCACCTTGCAGTGCTTAGTGTTATAGTTCTTCCTAATGCCTGGCCTGAACGCCCTTTGCTGATGTGCAAGACTCTTACTTATTGCCCTGTCCCCCTATAGATGGAGAGCTGACTCTTACCCTCTGCAGTGGGACTTTTATCTGGCCTTCAGAAGTGGACAAATACTGTCCAAAAACTGGACTTGGATTTGCAAAACACAATAAAAAAAGAATAGCAAATAGAGTATTTTTTAAAAAATATATGGATCAGAATGTGTGTTTTAAAAGGTGTATCTCAAATTAGGTTCTGAAAGTGCATATGACAAACACTTGCCCCTTTTGAAAAAAACAGTCCCCAAGTCTGTGATGTTTGAATAATCTTACTGATGTGAATAATCTCACTATTATAACAGGACAAACTGTGTGAATAAAGTGAGTCAGGGTCTTAACTGCTGGCAGAACGGGAACGGGGGTTAGACAAGGCCTCAATCCAGCAGATCACAGAAGTGCATGCTTAATTCTAAGTATCTGAGTTCATTTCTTCTGGTAAAGTGAATAATAGAACTAAATGTGTTTTAAAGTTAATGGGAATGTGTAAGTGCTTTCCTGGATCACAGCCAGAGCGTTCAGCACATTGCAGGGCTAAATACAGATTTAACAGGCTAAATTTGGGCCCTGAAGTTTTAAAACACTGACCAACATTCTTTTCACAAATTTCTGAGAAAATTGCTATAGACCTGAAGTCAAGGCCAAACACTTCTCTCACATAAACGTACTTCTCTTGATAATCTTCTATTTCTGAGAATAAATGGCAATAAGAAACAATAAAGACCTGAGCAGTATTTCATTAAAATCAAACGTTACCATGTATTTAAAGGACTTTGGAATAAGCTGTCCAATCTAGTACCTTTGATTATGCATTTAAGACATAGATCAAAATCCACATCTTAATGTTAATTGCTTGTCCGGTATTTTAAAATAATTTTTGTCTCCAAAAGAAACAAAATTATATCTAGCTAATGTAAAAAGTAACCTCCTGCTAACAGTGTATAGTTGTAATATCAATTTGAATCTAAATGATCTAAAAAGTTCATTTTTGAAAGAATAATTGTACTTGGCCAAGACTGCATGCTTCAGCTAACCACTTTTTGCCATTTTGTTTCTTTTTTTTCCAGCTCCAGTTTTTTACATTCTTCCTCCCTTTTTCACTGTGGGAGAACTGGAGGTCAGGAGGGTGGGAGAAAGGAGAGAGGAAACAAGGAGGAGAGAGACAGGGAAACTTAGGAGCTAAAAAAAAAAGAGAGAGGTTTAGGCATAGATGGAATGTGTTTGTTTATCCTATTAAGAAAAAAAACCCACTCATATCATTTCCTGTAAAATAAATGTGGTTTTGCAAGTATGTGTGTATGTAATATACCTACTGTAATTTGATCAGCCTTGGTTATTTATTGTTATACATCAGTTGTCAAGAAAACTATCCCTATTGTACTTCATGATATTACACAATTGTAACAGCAAAATGCATTGGGCCCCGAAGTGCCTGAAAAATACATGTATGTTCCTGCAAGGAATTGCATGTGCTCATGGTGTCGCAGAATGATCAACTCTCCAGCAAGCAAGCACTTTAGTGGCAAAACTTTTGCCAGCCGTGGACTGTTTGTCACCTCCTCTCTCCACAGAAACGGTGCCACTTCACATGTGTCCACAGAACCTTCAAATGAGAAAAGCGAGGGAGACGAGCACTTCCCAGCTTGGTTCCATCAAAATATAGAGACACATGAATTTTTTTTTGTTAAATATAGAGACACACATTTTTTTCTTCCTTTGGGAGAGAAATGTGCCTTGATTTTAAGCAGTTTTAGGTTTCAACATTTTAACTTTGCATCTACTATTTTAAAATGCATGCTGTTGATGAAGGTTGGCTCCAAGAAGTACTTAAACTGATGAAACTTACTACTGACACCTTTGACAGAGCTGTAGTATACAGCATTCAGTATTTTTAGCCGCACAAAGTAAATTAATAATTTGTTTCTTTGGTGCTGTTTAGAGAAACACTGCCTCTGGGTCAGTAGTGCACAGATTCCTTGGATAGGTCTTGAAAGGGAAGAATTAGGGTGGTGTTAGCCAAGAAAGTAAAACAGTGAGAGAATGTTGTGTACTGTTAGAGATGGTTTAAAATGCAAAAGACTATATTTTTTGTTTGATGTGGAAAATCTGACTGTACGTGTTCTGGAAGAAAACTCAAGATGTTTTGTGCATTAATTTATATTTTGTTTCTATTAAAGCATACCAGAAATCATCTGGGGGAAAACACTGATCAGTAAGTTGCTTCTCTCTCTCATCTTCTAGCTAAAATAAATATATTTCACTTCATAATGAGGATTTCTGGCTTAAAAACCTAGATAATGGTCAAAATGCTACCAAGGTTAAAACGCCAAAAATAATTTATTTCTGGATCTATTTATTTTTTTAAAAAAGAGATAAAAGTGTAAAATTTACATGGAACACTTTCTGGATGTTGGTTTCAGAACATACATCCAGGTGATTTTCAATTAGGAGGAAGCAGAGAACATCTGGTCTTGGGTACAAAATACAACATAGGAAATATGCCTGGACTCTGAAATAAACTGTATGAATTTTCCGTCAGATATATGTCAACTGCTAACTAAAGATACATGCCATCTGCAAGAAAGTTGCATCTATGGATCAAGAAAAAAAAAAAGGCAAAGCTGAATCAGTGAAGTGTCAAATCTTGTGCAATGATTATAGAGTTGTTAGAGGAGGCAAGGAAGGATTGGGCTTCCTGGCTCTGCTCCTGGTCATCCTCCTATTGGTTTAGCAACTTACTGATCTCTGATTCAGAAGACACCTCTCACAGACATAAGCCCTGTTGATTTCAATCAGGTTTAAAGTTAAGTACACGTAGAAAATAAGCTAGAGAATTAGGAATCGGATAGCCTCAGTTTGTGGAAATGATCAAGCAAACAATCTGTAAGCATTAGAAGGAAATGAGACAAGTTACAAGGATCATGGATTTGTCAACAACAATCCCTCTCAAACCAATGTGTTTTCCTATTTCCTTTTACAATAAGATATAGTACATATGGGAGAAGTAGGAAAATGTTATGTATCTTTATTTTAGTAAGGCATTTGTGAATGTTTCCCAAGAGTACAAAAAGATGGTATGTTCTGGATTGAAAATCCTCTATAGCTGGAGAAAGAATGGTTGGGGAAGAGTTAGCAAAACGGTGCACTATCAAAATGGAAAGATGTTTTGAAAGAGGCCTTTGCAGGATCTATCCTAAACCTGATACTGCTCAGTACTTATTAAACATCTGAATAATGAAGGAGAGAGCACTTAATGGTGTGTTAGAGAACAGAACTAGAATTAAGAATGATTTTGGCAAACCAGAGATTTCTTCAGTGCACAGAGGACTGTACTGAATAGGTATAAGTGTAATATACAGCACACAGACTCCTCCGTTTCCCAGACACAGGAAAGGGAAAAGTAAACAAGTCACAGTTGCACAGAAAATGATGTAGAGTGAAACACAGGCTAAACATAAGTCAACACTCTTACACTGTTTTAAAAAGTCTGTACAAGGGCGGAGGAGCAGGAAGACGGCCTGCAAAACGTGCAGAGCAGCTGCTTTACTGTGCTGACCAACGGTGAGACTTCAGCTGGAGCCAATTCTCTTCTAAATGTTTTTAGAAGACATGGACCATGCTTGGTTTGAAGCATTGCTCTTACCTACAGAATGGCATTGAATGACAGGAGAAAGGTACAACAGAGACCAAGACCGATTACCCATTGAGAAAACGTGAAACATGAGGAGATGGGACTAATGGGACTGTTTAGCATGAAGAGGAGAAGAGCATATTGGGGATAGAGCCTTTAAACACATAAAAGGCAGGTTCAAGGAGGAAGCAAAATTGCAGTAAGGAATATTCAGATTACACATTAGGAAAATGACCTTTAATGATAAGAGTAGTAAAGCACTGGAACATATTCCCTGAGGAGAGGGTAAAAGCACTAGACTGAGAAGTCTCTAAGAACAAGATTTAAAAGTACGTTTATGCTGTAACAAAGGAAAAGTAGATCCTATCCTGTGGTAAAGAAAAGGACTAGAAAAGATGATTTCTGAAGATCATTTTCATTAGTCTTAATCTTTTTCTATTCCTTAGATTTTACTAGTTATAAATATTAAACTCCCAAATTAAGGAAGGAGAGTTCTGGTTTTGATGCTCCCACATCAAGAAGAGAAGAGTGCAGCTGTAAATTTGAAAGTATTTGGGAAGGAAAACAACAATTTGAGAATGGCTGTTACACAGTAAGGAATCAAAGCTTAAGCCATACAATTTGCCAAGAAAAGGTGAAGCCGTGAATCTACTGTATTTAACAAATATCTTCAAAAGCAAAATATTTCCATTAACAAGAAGCAAGCTGGAAGTGGAAAAAAATGCAACAAATCAGATACTAAAGACAAATTTAGTTTTCAAAAAATATGTATACTTGTGTCAGTTACTTTTTACATGTAAGAGTAGCTAATTGCTGTCAAATCTTAGGAAATGAAGGGATTTATTCCTCATTTCTCCCACTCTGTAAAATCAAATGTAGATGTCTTTCTAAGAAACAACCACACAAAGAGCTTATCATGGGAATGGCTGGAGGAATGTCTACAGCTTTCGATATTCAGGTTAGACAAGTTGATCATAATAATCCCTCTTGGCTCTCAAATCTGTTTATCCAACTTTGTAAAGAGATGTGGTATTTACAGATCACTGTCAAATCTGCATAAGTGGATTAGAAAAAGGCACAGATGAACAATTACTCTTGTGACCTCTCTGTGGTATAATACTGTTTACCAGGACATTATATTACAACTCATAATTTCTTTTCTCAATTTTAACATCATAGATTAATCTCTTTAATGTGCCTGGAGTTCCATGGAGTAATATACTTACATTAGCGGCATTATATATGACAGCATACATATAATACATGCTATGATCTAATATATATATATGAGAGATATATGTATAGGGATGGATAGTTAGAATCACAGCACTAACTTTCTTCCATTTTTCCTGAGGACATATGAGGCAGGGTTTTTTCCTCCAGTGGATCCAGTCTATAGTCAGTTATCGTCCATTTTTTCTGGAGGCATTGAAGGGGTAGGTGATGGTAACCACATGGTCACCATACACCAGCTGGAAAAAAATACGCACTGTAGATTTAGCAAAGTGCTGCACATAGGAAGCTCCTCATTGACAACCTTATCCAGGGAGATCATAAAAGTCCTGGATGCCTCTCTTGGCAAAAGAATTTGTCTGCGTGCATGCCTGTGATGAACTTACATATATACTGTATGTAAGGCTTCTGTTGCTGAATTTAGCCTGGTTGTGCTGTTCTGACAGGTTTACTAGGACCAAGATCTAAATAAAAGCATGGCTAAGCAGCAGTTTAGAAACAGCTTATGTAAACCTCTAAAAATGAAGCGAAGAGCACTACTAAATTCTGGGTTGTTTATTGCAAAATCTTCCGTGCAGACAGCTCCTTTATGGACTCCCACTAAAGTCAACATGCTTTCTTGGGCACAGGGAGCATTTGGCAGGGCTGGGACCCAAGTATGCAGAGCACGAGGTGGAGCCTTCTGCATTAACCAAACCTTTCAGTTTAGTGGTTTTATTTGGCGCATCTGCTGACAAGCTTTTAATGAGATAACACTAGCAGACTGACATGAAAGAAAAGCATCATTTTTAAATAGGTAGCAAATAGTTACTTTTTTTTTTCCTAATGTCATCCCAATCTTACTTCTGTGGCCATTTTTTTCCTAATCTCAAATTAGCAAAAAAAATGCTGAGTCATGCAAAATAACTCTGGAAATTATTAAAAGAGGTTCCAAACTCTTAACATTGTTCCCTAGACAGATGCTGTTGCCGACTTAAGCGGGCTGGAAGAGTTAGAAAAGCACTGTTTGTTCATGTGTTATGATATTACAGCCTACTAATGTGGGCAATTCTCACCTATGGAAAAAAAAGTCAGGGATATGATTTTTATTGGCCAAAATGCTTCTTATGGAGCTTATGTTCTTTGAGGTTTTATGAAGGTTAATTTATTTTCCCACAAAGTATACAAGTTAGGTCAAGTTTGGTGAAATGGAGCAACTGATTTTTCCTTCTGTGTTTCCTTTCTCTTTTTCCTCTCCCTTTCCACTTAGATTCCGTCTGAACTGTTTTTTTTTTTTTTTCTGCAGCTGAATAAACAAACCCAGCAAAAATGGAAAAAGCGGAATTCTTGCCAAAAAGGGAAAAAGCCTGAAAAGCGAAGATTCCTTTGCGATCTTAGCTCTGTGTGGCCGCACTGCCTGCCCGCTCGCTTGGCTTCCCCGGCCCCGCAGCCGCTGGATCCCGTTCGTGTCCAGCGCTGCGGAGAGAGCGGTCGCTCCAGAAAGCCGCAACCTGGGGGGTACAGCCTATTAAGGGAATGACCTCAGAACAGAACAAAACAAACAAACAAACAAACTGCTGTAAGTCTCCCAAAGCAGAATTTTACAGATTCCCCCTTTCTGTTCTGAGGGCTTTTTCTTTCTTTTTCTCTCTCTCATTTTTCATTTTTGGCAGATTGCAGGAAAAACCTTGCTGTTGCTGCCCGCCCTCTAAGTAACATTTAAGGGGAGGGGAATTCCATCTCGTTTCCCAGCTCGGGCCATTTAGCCTGCACTTCAGTTTTAGAGGCTGTGCAGCTCGGAAGCAGCCCACGACGGGCTGGCACTGACGACATCACGGGCAGACACGCAGCTGTCCTCGGCTGTACTCAAAGCCCCCGCGCTGTGAGCCTAGCTCTGCCTGTTGCAAGGCAAATGGGGCAAGAGTCGGACACAGCAAGCTTAGGTCAGAAATACCCACTTTAGGTCTAGCCGTGCAACCCCGTTTTCTTCCCCCATATGCTTAGAAGTGTTTTTCAGAAGCAGAATATTTGCAAGGCAATAAATCGCCTTGGCCCTGGGCTCATCCCTGGCAGCGGTTCACGCTCGCGCTTGTCCCCGGCCCCATGCGGTCCCCAGCACTGCAGTTGCCAGACGGCTGGTGTGGGGTGTGAATGGGCAAAGGGGACAGGGGTGGGAGGCTCCGGGAAAGGCGCGTTTTGTGCGTTTTGGTCAGGCGGCTGTGAGGGTTCACTGCCATGTGAGCGGCCCCATGTGCGTTAACGGTCACGGAAGCAACGGCGCAAATGGAGCACTGCCAGCCGGGGAGACAGGGCTAGCCCCGGACACGCGCTGCGGCTGGGAGCGACGCGCTCGGGGCGCACGTGGACACGGGGCGTCCTGCGCCTTTAAGGGGGCGGGGCGAGCGCGCCGGAGCAG